>VXAC01002449.1:306813-341705 GCA_013399225.1 Rhipidura dahli | reverse complement strand
GCTCTGTTTTCGGCAGCCAGGAAGGCACTCGCAGAGGGCTCGGCTGCTGTGCTCCCCGAGTTGGTGGGCTGCCCGGCAGAGATTGTATAGAAGCCTGGCTGGCTCTTCTCTTTTTTTCCCTTTTTTTTTTTCACTGATTAAAAATAGATGCCTTGAGGTATTATTTTAGCATCACTGTGGTTTGGTGATTTTTTGCTTTGCACTTCTGATGTGGTAAACGGAACATAAATAAAATTGTTTTTGAAATTACTGAATTAATTAGGTAGTAAAGCAATGGCAGTGCATAAATTTTCTTGCCAATTTTTTTAATCCATATTTCCCCCCCATCTCTATCTTCTCACCAATTACAGCCTGTTAATAATATATAATCCCAAAATTTTATTAATCCCTTCTACTGAGGGAGGGGATGTCACATTCTACTGACGGGGCCATTGTGCCGAAACAGCAGCAGGGAAGGCTGGATCCTCCCCCACCACTCTCCTCACCAATTTCCCATCTTCCTCCTCCTCCAGAGGATGCTGGCAGCCCCTCTTTTTCCTTTATTCCTTCTTTTTTCCTGAGCTAGAGTTCAGAGTGCCTCTTCCATAGCCCCACGGAAGTTTCTCCTCCCCAATAAAGTAATTAAGTTATGGGCATTGGGAGGGACTGTTGGGATAAAGGTGGCTGACACAAGAGGAGCTCTGTCATCCAACCCACCGAGCTAAGCCTGGCTGGTTGGGAGGGAGCTGCAGCCCCTGCCTGTGTCGTGATCCATGGGGCACCCCCCTCCCAAGAGCCACCGTACACCCCAGCAGCCTGTTCCCTCACATTTCTTGGAGGGGAAATTAAATAATAGAATCACAGAACCATTAAGGTTTGAAAAGACCTCCAAGATCATGAAGTCCAACCTGAGTTCTGTCCCTCCTTGTGGCTTTGCTGGGGGCACTGCAGGCCTGGGCAGCTCCAGCCTTACTTGGGGGGCACACGGGGCGGCAGTGACTGCACAGATCGCGCAGGATGGAACAAGCAGCGGCTCCTCACCCGTTTGCAGCGGGGACCTTTATTAGGCAGGGGTTATAAATTTGCTTGTGCGGATATAAGTGTACGGCAGGGGGGCTGGTGCCAACAGCCAGGCTCGCGCCGAAGCACGGCCGATACTTGGCAGCACGCGGAGTCCCGTCCCATCCCATCGATAAGATCATCTGCAGATATCTGTATATTGTAGGCGATACGAGGCACTGTCTAAATATACCCTGCCCAAACCTGCGCGTGCGTTCAGAGAGGCTGATGGTTTCTGTTTAAAGCAGGGAGAAAGGCAAGGGGGGGAGAAGAGAGCCCTGCCACGAGCTCCGCTTTCCAACGTGTCCTGCTCCCTTTCATAACAAACAGCAAGCCATGGTGGTTTTTTTTCTGAGCCCTGTTATAATAAGCTCAGATGTTGGATGACATTTTCCCCGTGACTCACATAGTAAAATTAACCTTGAACTATTTACATATTCAATCGCCGCCCTCCTCCTCCTCCCCCTCCCCGCCGGCGTGTGTACATTACAGGAATTCTGGCTCCGTATCAGTTTTTGTTTTGCTGATGAGAAAAGAAAAAAAAAAAATTCCCCCCGCCTGGAGTACACATCTACTTGAGGGAAAGAACACGCAGTCCTGGCCTTTGGAAATTGGCAGGCGGCGTGCTGTTCCCGCGCTGATAAGAGGTACTGTAAATAAAACTGTACGGCAGCGCCTGCTGTAAATGCCCCGCGTCTGTACTCATTGTTCTGACAGCTCCGGCTTTTTTTGGGTCCGCTGTTTTGGTACACACTGTGCTTCCTTATGTAAGCCAGTGCGCCCGGCTCCTCCCTGCGTTCACCCTGTTTATTTTCGCCTCGCCAGGAATTTTTCCTCCCCCCCCTCCACCCGCCCCCCAGCCAGATGCTGGCTGCCTTTGCCTCTCCTGGCTGTGCCTCTCTGCGTCTTTGTGGCCCCTCTGGCCACAGCTTGCAGAGGGCACTGGCACGTCTCTCCTCCCCACTAATCCCATGTGGAAATGGGGGAAGTAAAAGCAAGCCCCGTGTTTAGCAGGAGCCTGCTGTGTCTCAGCCTGCGGATGCAGCGAGCCCCTCCGAGCACAGAGTGCCCAGTACTGCCGGTGCACAGCCGCAGGGAAGGGGCACCCACCAGCAGCTGCCCTGCCCGGGGAGAACCTGTTGCTGCCACAGTTGTTGCATCCTCACGGATCGTGGGTTGCCATATCCTCGTGGATCACACTTTGCTGCGGTGGGGCCGGCGGAGCTTTGAGTGGCGATGGAGAGCCATTGCCTTGGCAACTGCCGGCTGCGCGTTGCCCGCACCGTGTGCCGAGCGGAGGGCAGCCCGCGCCGCTGCCCTATCGATCCGGCCCCGGCGGCTTCTCCCCATCCCGGCACCTTCATGGACTCGCTCTTCTCCCTGCTGCGCCTGGACGGGGGACCCCCGGCAGTGCCCTCATCCCAGGGATGCCCCACGTCCCTGATGGCGTCCCGGGCA
This sequence comes from Rhipidura dahli, assembly GCA_013399225.1. Classification (NCBI taxonomy): domain Eukaryota; kingdom Metazoa; phylum Chordata; class Aves; order Passeriformes; family Rhipiduridae; genus Rhipidura; species Rhipidura dahli. The sequence continues at coordinate 339,209 of VXAC01002449.1, read as the reverse complement.
CGTGGTCCCCTGGCCTGTGGCAGGTGCGAGGGAGCCACCCTGGAGCACCCCAAAGTTTGGGTGTGTTCGCCCCTTTGGAGCAGCTGACAGCCCAGGTGCACTCGGGTTGTTTTGAATGCAAACTTGACATCGCAGCGAGGGCGGCGGTGAACAACATATGCACAGTAAACAGGCAGACTGTCATATTGATTAACAGATGAGACCTCTATTATCGATCAGCTCTTGGCGAGAAAATTTATCACTTTTAATTTCGCCGCTGCCAAATATTTCTGCCTGCGAGCCAGCCGTTACCGAGACAATTTAAAGGCAAAGGAATTCTCTTCTCAATGCGTCTCGTGATACCTCTCTCCCTGTTGCCTTCTCTGCCCACCTTTCCTCAAATCCCACCGTGACTATGGGACAGAGGGCTCAGTGGGGAAGGAAGGAGGGGGGAGAGGGAGCGTGAGCCCCTGAAAATGGGCAGCACAGCGTTCTGTGGGGCAGTGCCCCTGCCTTGAATGCTGCTCTGTCACATTCAGCTCCTCACAACAGATGAATCAAACCTTGAAATGGGGCCGTGGCTTTGTCCTGCAATGCTGTTGGATATGGTGTGTCATTAATCTGGTTTCATTTGGAAGTTACTTGTTTGCTGCTGGGCATCCTGGGTTTTTCCTCACCCAAACCAGCAGTACATGTTAATAGTAATTTTCTAAGAATTGCCCCCAATCCCACATCTCTTTCCAATAGTCAAAGATGCCTCTGAGCTTCTCACTCTGTTGCCCTGTTGCAGCCACATCCCTGATCAGGTGCGTCTTTGTGTACCAGCAGCAGCAGCCACAATGGGAAGGGACAGGAAACCAATTGCAACTGGATAAGTTACAGTGCTAATGAAATGCATTGATAGTTAATGATTTAATAAATAATAATAATCTTTTCCTGGCAAGCAGCTCTGTATTTTGCTGTGATGTGCAAGGAACGGGAGCACAGGGCCGAATGAGGCAGTGCTTTTGCTGGCTGCACAGGAGACATTAAACATGAAACCCCTCCATGGATCTGGTCCTGCAGTGTTGATGGCAGCAGCAGTGTTCATGTGCACATTCAGGTGTGGATGTTTTGTCCCTCGAATAACCCTCCTCTCCCTTTCTCTCCCCAGCGGGTGCCAAAGCCTTGGTCTGCGATCAGTGCGGCGCCCAGTTCTCCAAGGAAGATGCCCTGGAGACGCACCGGCAGACGCACACTGGTACGTGGCCCTCTCCTTCCACCCTTCACTTAGGCACAGGATTTACATTTGGGTTGCCTTTGTCACCCTTTGCCCAACAGAGAGCTGGACCCTCTGCAGCTCCTGCGTTTGCGCTGCCCAGGCAGCCCCAGTTCCTCTTAGACTAAAGCACAGGTTTAGGCACCAGTTGGTGGAGTGCTGTTACAGGGTTGCTCAGCATTAACATGGAAAAAAATGGCAGAATAAACATGAGGTCCTTTGTCCCCTTTGCAAGCAAAGCTTGTCCCTGTCCAAACACCTCCCAGAAGTTAGTGTCTGCCGTGTTTCTGCTCTGGCACTGCCCAGCCCTTCAGTGGTGCCACAATCAGGAGCACAAGGATCTCTTTAAGCCTCTCCATGCCTGGGAAAGGTTTCCTTGGGGGAATTCACAACTAGGCAGTCTCAGGTGGAGCCCTTCACTCTCCAAATGTAGACTTGTGCTATATCAGGAGCAGTTTAACTGAGCACAGGTTCATCTTTCAGTGCTGAAAGCCCTGATAAATGCCACTGGCAGTGAGTTTGTGCTCAGGGCTGGCACAGAGCACCCGGCCACATTGGGCATGTGAGCATTGAGGCAAAGTGCTGTGTCACCAGGCAGGAATGGCTCTGGCTGTCACCTGGTCATGGAGCTGTGCTGGCCAAGCACCAGTCCATAAATCCTAAAGTACTTGCCCTCCCTGTCCATAGCCATACAGCTGGAAGCTGGGTTTTGCCATTCCCGGTCTCTTTGGAAACCCTGTATGCTGTAGGCTGAGAGGAGGGCTGTGAAGGGGCAGCCAGCAGAATGAGGGACTGGCTGCACAGGGCTGAACGATCCAAGCCCAGGCAGAGAGTTCAAAGTGGCCAAGCAAATAGCAGCTAGTTCCCCTGTTGAGCATCCTGGGGTGACCAGTGGGAGCCCAGCATGGAGCTCAATGGTGCCTGCACCCAAAACCATCCTGCAGATGCAGAGCAGTTTGGCTCACAACCCTGACACTCCTGTAGGGATTAAACCCCGTTTGGCTAGTGAATCCTTGGGGCTGGACTGTGCCAAAGCTCCAGGGGCAATGGGCAACCAGAGTGGGGGGACATGGTGACCCAAGGGGAGCTTGTCATCACCACCTCCAGCTGTAAACATGGCAGAGAGGGGCTGGGTGGCCAGGGCAGCCAACATGAATCGCTTCCTCTCCTCTGCTGCCATGGAAAGCATCCCTCCCCTGTCTTGCTATGATTAACCCTCTTCCCAAATAACAGCATCTCCCAGAATGTGTTTTGGGCATCCTCCCTTCGCCCTCAGCTGCAGGTTGGCTGGAAAAATACCTTCCAGCTTTCCAGGTAAAAGTAATGCCTTTTGGCAGAGAGGCAGGTAGAGGTCTTCAGGGATGGAATCAAAAGCTGGGTAGGGTGTCTGGTACAGGCTGACCAAATCTACCCGTATTACTCAGAAACAGTGTTCAGGGGAGATGTGAGACCTCTCCACAAGAGCTTTGTGCAGGAGATGAACTGTTATTGGGGTTTCCTTTCAGTATATGGTGCTATTTCTCAAGTGGACTGTCAGCACCCAGGACCCCCCTTTATGTTATTCCATTTCCCACTGTCCTCCCTGCTGCTTCAAGTGACAGTAACACAGAGCCAGGCTGTTGTACATGTGCTGCATCAAGCACTGCTCATCTCTACAGCAGAAAACTAACACCCCACTTCCTGAGGCAAGGCAAAAAACGAGAATAAATACAAAAAAATAGTTCCTGCTTGTAAGCACAGCGCTGGCAGTAGTGCGTGCAGCCCCATCGACACGGGGCCGAGACGCCCTCTCCGGGTATGTGCTGTCCTTGGCCCCCGTCCCGCCGCAATAGGAAAAGCAGCAACTGTTTTGGCTCATCTGCCAGCAGCACAAGCTTGGTGCTGGGGGGGAGAGCATGGAAAATTCCTTACCCTTCTCCTCAAATGTAGAGGGAAAACCAGAATGCGTTGAGATGGCAGCCTGAGTGCCCCCAGGCAGCACCGCTGGGAGTCGGGATGTGCACACGAGCGGTGTTGGTGCTAACAGGTTTTGGGCTCGTGCCAACGTTTATAAATATCAGAGGTGACTCGTCTCGCGTTTCCTCCCGTGTGCCAAGGCAGTTAGCGCACGGCAGCCGGTGTCAGTCAGCGGGACAGCAGAGATTTACTTACTCCTGACCCACTTTCACGTGGGCATGATCGACACCTAATACAGAGCAAGTTTGCTTTGGCAAGTAGTTGGCTTTTTGATTTGTGGGGTTGGCGTGCCCCTGGCCGTGCCGCCAAGGATGCGCAGAACCCTTCACTCTCCCTTGCCCACATCCCCTGGGAGCATTCCCTTCCTACACACCATCCTCGCATCCCTGATACCCCTCTTATCCTCTGCCCTGAGACACCAGTAGCAGAAAAGAGTTAATGAAACCAACATGTAACTGAAAATTGAAAAGCTCTATATCTTCCCCCCTTTTCTTCCCCCCTGTTTTTTTTCTTTTGCTGGGATGTTGGTAGCGTTTTGATTTAATAGTTGGCCAAACACAAGGGTCTATTTTATTCAGAGTTTACAGGCCTCAGGGCTGTTATTCCTCCAAATTTAATAGCATTGAAATTGCAGGGTTGGCGATAATTTGCCTATCACTTTCTGCTCTCCCATTGATGTTTATTGTCAGCGGGATGGAATCTCAATCCGATTCACTTAGATAACATGTCTGTTAAACATTTAGATAATTGTGCCATCATTAACTTGTCACATTATTTTAGAGATTCAAAACAGTTGTGCAGTATAAGCGGAGGTACAAAGGGAGAAGGATCTGGCATGTGAGAGCAGGAACCCGGGAGCAGAGGTGGCAGGATGCCCCTGCCCTGGGTCCCATGGCAAGTGTTGCTCAACGACCACATGGGGATTTTAAAAAATTTTTAAATTATTTTTGTGTTATATGCCAGAGCTCTCGGTGTTTTTCCATGGAAGAGCATCCCAGCAACCCCGTTACTGACTTGGGTTTGCCAAGGGATGCGTGGGAGCCTGGAGGAGGTGGAGGGGGCATTGCGCCGGAGCTGCACAGGCACACACCGCCCCTGCTCTCGGCAAATGTACATTGAGTCCAATTTATTACGTATTTGTCTTAATCTCCTCACATTTACTTTGCTTTCTCTGCCTCAAAATGGTTCCAGCCCAAAAGCTGGCAGTGATGCTGCAGATGTATGGCACACTGCTTCTTCCAGTGTGGAAACGGCAGATTTTGAGCAAGTGGAACGTAACACGTGAGTTTGGTGATGTGAGCTATAAATCACACTGAAACACAGATTCTGTTTGCCTCACACTCAGTGTGGCACTGCAATTAATGGTCAGGCCAGCACTCTGCTAGGATGCTGCTATGACTCTGCCAGTGGCTGGGGCACAAGCAGCAGTTGGCACACTTCCTTACCAGAACTAACCTGATGTCTTTCTGGGCTGCCTGTGACTTTGTATTACCATTTCACAGGACTCAGGAGGGTTTTCCAAGAGCAGCCCAACGAGGCTTTGGGGGGAAGTACCTCCGGATCGTGCTTTTCTCCGTAGCTAGAGATAATGCACTGTAGTATTAAGTATGCTTAGAGGTAATTATCCCTCCCGTGCGCGCCTCGGCTCCACAGCCCTGCGGGCCAGCGATGCTGTGCTGTGATGGACAGTTGATGCTTTGCAGATTTTCTGTTGGGTGCGAGAGTGGATTTTGGATGCTCAGGTGCCGGCCCCAGCTCACAGAGGGTCTGGGGGCAGTGGGTCCTAGGGGCACAGCACAGAGCCCCTTTGTCTGACAGTAATGTCCTGTGACAGCGCTTGAAATCTGAGTCCTGGCGTGCATTCCTGCAGCCGGGAATCTCCCTGCCTCCCAAACCACGGCTGCTTCTGCCACCTTGACAGCAAATGGCAGCAAGAATTCCCTGTGCTCCTTGGTGCACACATGGGGAAATGTGATGAGGCCAGTCGTCATGCAGGCTGGTGGATTCACCAAAACAAGTGAGGAGATGGGAGCGTGGCAGAGCCGTGCAGCCACGATGGCAGCGGGGCCAATGGTCCGCCTTTAATTTTCCTGTGCAAATACTATTTAAACTGCAATGAGAAAAGCCCTCTCACTAAGCTACGGAGAAATCTTTCTTGTCCTTTAATTCTAGATGAAGGGGATTAGTGTGAACATATTTAACCTCTGACCCGTGGACAAAAGCATTATCAAATTTAGTTGCCAAGTGGCTCCCCATTTAACTGAACCAGTGCAGTATCACAGCAAGTTTTTTCCCTTCCCTCTCTTGAAAGCTTTAACATCTATTGTTGCCCTGGAGCACCAGAGGGACTCAGCAGCCTTCCTCTGCTGGCATTCAGGGTGCTGGTCAGAGCCCCGTAAGGGAACACAGCATGACATGGTAGTCACTGCTAGAACCCACAAAAGCTTCACAAAGCCAGCCCCCCAGAAAGCAAAGCTTTCTGTAAATGGGGCTGGTTTCTGCCTGGTTTCTGCATGCCCAGCTCAGTGCTGGCCACGTGCTGGCCTGTGGTGGCACGGAGGATGCTTGGCCTTCTCTCCAGAGCATAAAGAGATGTCTCTGTCCCCCTTTGCTCTGGAGCACGAGGGATCAGCTATGGCAAGCTTGAGGATGCTCGGCATTTCCATGCTGGGCTTTATAAAAGAGGGATGAAACACGGTCTCAGAGGCGGCCGGGGTCTCCTGGTCCAGCAGAGGAATGCCGAGAGGGGCCTCCCGTCAGGAGCCGGTGTCCGTTTACAGTGCATCTCTCATAAACCCGGCGGCGGGGGCGAGGGCAGGGGGACCGGCCCTCCTGGTATGTGATTGATTATCTGGTATTTATGCCATTGAGGACTTTTCAGCGGCTCGGGGTCAGGGGGTCATCTCATGTGTCTTGCTGCAAATCCGCTTCCTTTTGTACAGTGCGGGCTGGGTGAGCAGACACACAAAAACAGCTTTTTCTTTTCCTTGGGAAAAAGGGGAGGGGGGCGGGCTGGTGTCAATGAATTTTTTTTTTCAGCCTTTCCTGAATAGTGTCCTTTTTAATTCCAAAGAACTTTTAATTAAAAGTAGCAGGAAAGTTCATCTCGACAAGGTTTAACTTACCTTAGCAGTTACTTTTGTCCCCCAGGATTCGCATCTCCCCGCTGTACAAAAACCCCCCAACAACTGGGGGCCAGGCTGCGCTCGGTGCCGCTCCACATCTCCCCGGCTTTGCCAAGGGGGCCTTTTCATCTTTTCTCTTTTTTTAATGATGGGGGTGCAGGAATAATAAGCAGATGCTGCGAGTCCCGGCTTTGTGCCTCACGGTAGCCGGTCACTCCACTGGCCAGGCTCTGCCAGGCGGCCGCCTCAGCGCCAAAAAGATCATTTTGTTGAGTGGGGTGTGAACCAGGGCTTCACGACAGCTCCATGGGACTGGAGGATGCCAGGATGGTGCCACCCTGAGCAGGAGAGATGCATGAGTGAATGGATTGGCAATGGGCAGGTGGTGCTCTGTGCCGGGTGGGATGATGGCAGGGCTGATGGTGATAGTGGTCTCCCCTGGGAAGACCCCTTGGTGTCCTCACCAAAGCTCTTTGTTGGGAGATGGAGCAGTTTCTAGCACCTCAGTTGAACCACAGTTCAGAAGCAGTGGGGGAAATACTGCTGGGTTTTCAGCAGAAAGTCAAATTGTTTTTTCAGCTGGTTTCAGTCCAAATTCCAACTGGGAAGAGGAAATCTGGGAAGCTGGTGCGGTGATGACAAGTAAGTGTGTAGATGGCAGCTTCCCATCTGATGCAATGGCCAGATTTGTCACCATGATTTGCCACTGGTTGCCCCAGAGAAGCTGGTCCTCAGGAAGGGTAGGGGTGGTCCTGCACTGCACAGCTTCCTTGGGAATAGCAGGGGTTGATCTGGCATTCTCCAGAATGGTGTCAGCTTAGGGGAAAGCAGCACAACAGGGAAGTGTTGCACATAGATGTCCAAATACCAGATTACTGCATTTTGGCCATGTGATGTGTTTTGCCAGGAAGGGGGGCAGTTTTCCATCAGTACCTTTGGAGCTGAAACAGCTGAGTGACGGTTTTTGCCAAGGATGATCTTGAGTGAGGCTGCCTGAATGGGTTTAATATGTACTGATATATTTTGACAGATATTCAGCACAATAAAAAGGCTTTGAGGGTTACAGCTTTGCAGGGAGGATGTGCCTCCAGCTTCAGCCAGAAGGCTTTAGGGACTGCAAACAGCTTCAAACAACTGTTTGGCCTGAAAAAAATGGAAATTGGTCTGGAGGGCATGGCGCACCATAGGTGTGAAGTGTCTGCAGTGCAATCCCAGGCTAGAAGTATTAAAAGCTCAGGAACCTCCCACCTCCCCCAGCCAGGAGGTGGAAATGCAATAAAAAGGATTTGCCCTCAAAAACTCCCTCTGCCAGGTTTGTGTAGCACTCAGTTTCTTCAGGAAGAGGAGGAAAGCCTTCTCAGGCTGTGTCAGTGTGGGCTGGGATGATGCTGAGCACGTCCCTTCCTTCCAAAGCCTGGGGACCACATTCAGGGAGCAGACCAGGGAGCAGAGGTGGCACTTTCCAGGGCTGGAAGAAGGGGTCAGGTGTGCAGTGCTCCAGGGTGGCTCGTTCTGGGGACAGGGGTGTGTCTGGACCAGGAGCATCCCTCACAGGCCTGGAGCTGCCCAAATCCCTTGGATTGCATCTCCACGGTGGGCTCAGCATCCTGCCCTAGAAATGGGGGACACGTTGCGGTCCCCCACGGCGGCTGATCCCACACCCACCCAAAAGGCAGTTCCCATTAAATTCCCCATTTGGGCCCACAGGCAGACATGGAGCTTCACCCAGCGCGGGTCCAGCTGCCGCCGTGATTGACGCAAAGCCAGTCTATAAATAAAGTCTTTCTCTCCTCTCATAAAGACTTTGCGGTTTAGTTTGCTTTCAAGGTCAAGATCAGACCTTTCTAAATAAACACATATCAAAGGATCATTAGCGGAGCAGCACTGTTAAATTGAGATATTAACTTCTGTCAGCCGCGCGTTTCCTTTTTGTTCTGTAACTTGCGACTGCAGCGGGTTTTTATTATTTTGGCCCTAGGCGGTAGCATCTGGCTTCTGTAGAGACTGTAAAAATTAAAAAGCAACACAAATCATTGCGAGAGAAAAGCAGTAAATTCAATGATAAGAATTTAAAATTAAAATGTTTCAGCGCTTTTATATTCTGCAAAACATGAAACGAATGAGTTGTGTGCCTGTTGCCATAAAGCCACCGCCGCTAATCGTCGCCAGGCTCCTTCCCTCCCCGCACGTGCCCTCGTAATCGCTCTGCCTGAGCAATCGCAGGAAGCATGGTGAGGGAAAGTGATGATGATGGCAGTGGTGACACTGATGGAGATGGAGGGTGGTGGGGAAGGCACAAGGTGCCACCACCTGGGCATGGGGGAGCAGTGGGCTGCCAAAAGGGAGGTGAGAAGGGGATGCTCTTGTCCCACCACACTCAAGGGAAGACGGAGAGGTCAAGCTGCGAGGGTGTGACTAATGAGCCAGGTCACCAGGATAGGGGACCACATTGTCCCCCAGGTCCAGATGGCCCCTGGAATAAATCAACCCCAGCAGGCATGAGCTGCCCATGCCAGAGCTGCAGCTCGGGGCCTGATGCCCGTTGCCCAGGCTGCTGCAGGCACCAGCATCCCACACATCCTCCCTGTGCATTCTGCCTCAGGCAGGGGGGAGAGCAGAAGCATGGCAGGGTGGGAAGCAGCCCGGTGCATTGCTGCAGGAGCAAAACATGAGGCATTTAGTTTGGGGGGTTTGTTAATCCCCTGCGCTTGCAAGGTCAGTGTTGTACAACTGCTCTGAAATACCAGAGTTTTCCTCAGCATTTGTAAAAGAGTGAGCTGGCACGGAGGCAGCAGGCAGTGCCAGAGGCTTGCCCTGCCCTCCTGTTGCAGCCAGAGTGTCCCCATCCAGCCCAGGAGGAAAACCAGCAGGGGCAGGAGAGCAGGCGGTGTCAGCTGCTTTTTAAGAATTAATTTTCCATAGTCAGTTAAAGTTGGGAAGAAAGCTAGGCTGTCTCAAAGTAAATAATAATAATCAAACAAATGCCCCCTTGGGAGAAGTTGCCTTCCATAAAGATGTTAATTAGCACAGAAGCCGAGCTGTGGAGTCCGGAGGCAGCCTTTGAAACTGGGATGATTTGGTGACTCTGGTACAAAATGCATGCATTTCCTGTGTTTATCTTACGGGGGTTTCCCCCCTTTCTCCGCTGAGCCATGAAGGTTGTAGGGGCTGTTTGGCTCAGCACAGTAATGAATGCCACCATCAGCCCTCAATAGCACTGGGGCACGTGGCTCTGCACGACACCCCTACACCCAGGGAGGCATCTGCAGGTGCTGTGTCCCAACAGCAGCATTTGGGGAGGGCTCCTTTGCACCTGCCCATGGGTGCATTTCGGTGCTGCCACCAAAAACACCGCTTTGGGTTTCATAATAATCCTGAAAGCAGACACCAAAACTGGGTTAATATTCTTACCCTGCACATGCATCCGCCTTCATCTTGGGGCAAAACACGGCCTCGGTGCTGGTGCCACCACCAGTGTCCCCAGGCCTGTGCTGGTGCCCCCTCTTCTGCCTGTCCTTCATCACCCATCTTCCCCCTTCACTCGATGACAGCAGGATGTGCCCCAGGGTCCCTTGTGTCAAGCTGAGCTGGTTGCCTTCAAGGCTGTCCTTCAGGCCAGCTGTGCCTGGGCTTGGGTGCTGGAGCTGTGGCAGGGATGCTCCGGGCAATGTGCCCCTTGCCAGCAGAGTTGCCTCTCTCAACCTGCCTGTGGGCAGGGCTGAAAGGTGCCACTCTTTGGCCACCATTGCCAATGGCCCCTTCCTCCCCAGTGCTGCTGTTCTGCACGTTAGGGCCAGCAGCTTCCCCTGCACCAGCAGCCAGCAGTGTTGGCTGGGAGGTGGAGGCTGGTAGAGAGCCTTTCACATGCTGACAAAAATCGTCAAATGTCCCTGAAGTCTCATCTCAGGAGAGCCAACAGCCCTTGGGCTCCTGCTTTGCATGGCCAGGGTGTTTTGGAGCCATTCACCTTCGTTGTAAGAACAGCAGCAGTCAGGTCTACTCTGGCACATGCATCGTGTAAGAGATGATGTTAAACATGAAGAGTGAAGGAGGAGGGAGCCTTGTGGGAGATGCTGAATTAGCAGGACATGAGCCAAGGGTTTGGGGGTTTTAGGGTGTGTGCATGAGGCAGCAACAGGCTCTGTCAGCATCCTTTGATGTGAGCATGCTCGTGCCCATGATAATGCTGGAGCCTTCCTGGTGTGCCCCTCTACAGCCTTTCATTCTGTGTTCCTGATTTATTGCAATGGTGGATGGATCTGCCTCATTTTTCAGGTCTGATAACATGGCTCTGAGGACAGGCAGGGAAAGATGGCAGCGTTAGGAAGTGGACTCAGGGAGGGGCAGTTTGGTTTGCACATCCCGACGCTGGTGCCGCGTGCCTGGGGACTGCCAGCCCCGTGCTGCCGCTGTGCCGGGGCTCAGCAGGGATTCTTCACCAGCACGGTGGCACCGCTCCCTTTCTCCCCCCTCCCCCTGCTGCCACAGCATCCCTGAGCCACCCCATTCCCAGCCACCCAGCAGGTCTGGGCTTGGCGGTGCTGCTGGGGGCTCTGGGGGGCCGGCAGGCTGGCACACGCACGGGTGCTCTAGCATGGGGGAAAAACTTGAAGTCAAATGTCTGAAAGTCAGATCCCTTTTTAGTATGAATTTGCTGTATCTCATTCTAAGCACTAATTCCAATTTAATTGCAAGTGGCCTGAAGCCTCTTCAATAGGAGTAACAAATGGTTTGATTTTGTAAACTTCATCAGACTGCATTTTAAATGCGACACACTAGCCCGGCTCGAATGCCAATGAAGCACTGAAGTAGCTCTCTGTTTACTAATTATCCGTTTTTACTTCAAGCCACGCTGGCTGGCTTGTCTGATTAAATCGGATTTGTGGGATAGAGAACAGCTAGCAGAGTTTTCTCTATAGTAAACGAGATTGAAACTATGGCCCGCCTGGCTGCACACTGTAAATTATATTTCCTTTTAAAGGGGACGTGTCGCCTTTCTCCTGTGGTGCACCTCCCACATCCATAACTGCACCAGAGCCCAGTGCCGAGGGAGACCCACCCCACCCTGCCTCTGTCACCCGTGGCCACGCCGGTTTTTAGTTTAATTCCGGCTCTGGCAGAGGCAGCGGGTGGGGGCGGTGCCGCAGCATCCTCGCTGTGGCTCGGACGGGGCGCACTGTCACACGTCGCATCTCACTCGTCATCGCGTCTCTGGCGATTGCGCTGCTTTGGGATCAAGCTGCTGGAGAGCAGGGATGGGCATCTCCAGGCTTGCAGCCATTGGGTTTTCCCTTCCTCCATCAGGCATCCCTCCCCTAAAAATCAGTTTTGGGACCACCTCCTAGTTAAAAAGGCCCTGCGAGCTGTGGCCAATATGCTTACCAAAAGAGCATCTAACACCCAAATCACTCCGGCTTCCACCTCAGAACCCTGTGGCAGTGCTAACAGCTGCCCCACTAGTGGCTTTCAGCTGCTGGCACAGCACTGAGTCTGGCAGGGACACAGAAACTGGGGACAGTGGGCAAAGGTGGCAGCTGAACGCAGCGTGCGGGGCTGTGTTTAAACCTCCCCAGTTGCTAAGAATCCAATTCTGCGAGCTTGACCTATGCCGCCCCCTCCCTCAGTATCTATCTTTGAGCCCGAGGGCTTTTATATTTTAATTTGCTTTTGAACGTCCTGCAAAATTAATGGTGCGCTAGGGGCCATTGTGCGGTGTACAGTAGAGGGAAGGGCCGGCGGCGCCCGCCGAGAGCCAGCGCGTTTCCCGGGGAATGAATTGCTCGCCCGCCTTCACCCCTTTTAATTGTTGACAGTAAAAAGCATTTAAATGCTGCTTAATTTGTAATCATCTTCCCGCAAAAAGGGGAGAAACCATTAAAATGTCAGGGAAATGAATAAATCCGTCTCTCACTGATTTGGGATGGCAGCATTTCTTTATCGGGGTGATTTTTCTTCTGATGGCGAGGGCTGGCTCGGGGCTTCTGTGGCTGGAGCCCAGGGATGCATTCACGACAGGACACAGGGCCGAGTCCTGTGGCACCCAGTGTGGCAACCTCTCAAGAATTTTGCCCTTTTTTTTCCCGCTTCCCATCCTCTCTCCAAAGGTGTGACATAGTTGATATGTAGCTTTAAAAAAATCAAACAACTTGAAGGATGGCAGTGGGACGGTACCCAGCAGACCCCCTTGGCTGCTGGACAGTGTCATCTGCAGAGCCTCAGGCCTGGGAACAAGCGGTACCTGGGCTCTGTGCTCCGTGTGCCATGCTGGGCTCAGTGCTGGGATGCAGGGCCATCTCCCACATCCTCCGCCTCTGCTCCCGGCCGGTGTCAGCCTTTGTGTCACGCAGATGCTCTGCTCTCAGAGCACAGCTGGAACCCGGTGCCTCCACAGGCCATGCCGGTACACATTGACCTCCCAGTCTGGGGTATTTATTTACTGATGCATTGCTTTAAAAAAAAAAAAAAAAAAAAAAAAAAAGATAAATTAAAAACTGCCTTTTGCGGGTCCCAGGAAGCAGTACCTGGGGGATGCCCAGCTCCAGCAACCAGCCCGGTCCCCCCATACATGCACGAGGCACCTCGTCTCCATCACTGTGGCTGCTGGAGTCAGCCCATTTTTTTTCAAGCGGGGGCCAATTAGTTTCACAAATGAGGGCCCTACGGTGCCAGGGAGGATTTGTTACGGCCCCGCGCGCCGGCCCGGCGGCATTGTCCTGCCCTCCGCCCCCACGGGAGCCCATTGTCCCCGGCCCCAGCGGGGGCTGCTGGCGGCAGATTTATCGGGGCCGGCGTCCCGCCGGCCGGGGCCTCCGCTCCGCAGCTGGCCGCGGCGCTGGGGGCTCAGCCCCGGGGACCTTTGACCCGTCCTGCTGTCACCGCCGGGGCCGCTCAGGGCCGCGGGGCCACATACCTCTTGGGATTTGCTTCGCACTGCCCGTTCGGGGCTGCCTGCTTTTTTTTTTTTTTTTTTNNNNTTTGCTTTTTTTTTTTAATTTTTTTTTGTCTCAGGAGCGTTTTGTCCGCAGCTGCGTGGGGGGCACATGAGCCTGCAACCCCCCTGGGTAAATCCCTGCAGAGGGAGAAAGGCAGCTCCCGTGCGGGGCCACCTCTCTTGCTGCTTTTATTCCCGTTTCACTGAGGTTTTTTTCAGATTTTTGGGTAGCCCAGTGCAAGGCTGGGATTGAGCATCCCCCCAGGCAGCTCCTGCATCCCCGGCAGGACAGAGCTGGCCGCAGCATGCCGCCACACCTGCGTGGGTGATGGCACAATGCCAGAGCAGGTGAGGGTGTGAACCGAGATGCTCTCCGGGATGCCTATTGCCCATGGTTCCCAAGCTGGAGGTGTGGGTCTGCCCAGGAGCATCCTTCCCTGTCACCTGCCTGCATGCCGGGCAGGACCATGACACTGACAGTGCTGCTGCCCACCATGTCCCTGCCCTGTGGTCCTGGTGGTCTCCCCAGGGCTGGTTTTGGCAGCGTGGCCCTCCACCCCTGCTGTTCCCGAAGGCTGCATGGATCTGCTGGTTACCTTGAACATCTTGTGCTGCTAATGAATTGCTAATACAATTTTCTAGCTAATTTTATTTCCATAGTCCTCACATTTTAATGTCTCCAAAAAGCGAGCATTTATTTGCTTAATCTCCCTGCGTAATACAATTTGCAGTGACTCACAGTTCTGAACAATCAGCTGTGCATAAGCAAAAACAAATTGTTTAACAGCACAGAGGTCTGAGATGTTTATGGACTGTGTACGAGCACCTGGGTTGGGGTTTTGTCCCTGTTCAGTTGCTGCAGCCGGGTTTGTACCCATGGCTGATGGTGCGGAGCCTGGATCTGAGCTGGGGCTTGGGGTCAGGCACAGCTCAAGGAGTGGGCAAATCACCCTCTCACATCCTGCTGCCTGCTCCCCAGGGCAGCTTCGTGGGGCACTTCTTGGGATCTCCTTTCCCCTGGGTGTCACAAGATCTGAGCTCAGCAGCTATCAGAGGTGTGAGGGGATGCAGGGATCACTCAACAGCTGCCTTGTGTTTGGGCATCCCTTGGCATTGCCCGGGGTCCCAGCTGCCTCCAGTGCAGTAAGAGCCACTTACCCTCTTCAGCTGTTCCCCTCGGAGGGCCAGCATCAGCAGGGTCAGGGTGGCCAGGGACTGTCTCCCAATGGCACCCAGAGCCCTGCAGCTCTCAGGGTCCCTTCTGCTGCCAGAGTACTGTGGGTGATGGGACAGCGGTCTGGGGCTCCTGGGTGCCAGGCAGTGCCTAAGCAGGGTCTCTCCCTCTCCCACAGGTACAGACATGGCTGTTTTCTGCCTGCTGTGCGGCAAGCGGTTCCAGACGCAGAGCGCCCTGCAGCAGCACATGGAGGTGCACGCTGGGGTGCGCAGCTACATCTGCAGTGAGTGCAACCGCACCTTCCCCAGCCACACCGCGCTCAAGAGGCACCTGCGCTCCCACACAGGTACGGCGGCACCCCCACGGGGACCCAGGGCTGGGGCAGCCGGGACGTGCTCCTTCCCCCTAAAAGAGAAATGGGGGGAGGAAAGGTGATTTGTATTAAAAGTGTGGAGGTGATTGAAGTGGCCTGGATTTGAAAAACAAAGCAGAAGAAAAAAAGCTGCATGTAATATGTTGATCCGGCCTGAGGTGGCACGTGACCTTCGTAGGGGGTGTGTGATCATATCTGCCTCATCAGCTTACAGCGGTAGATGCACATAATCAGCTGGGGCTCGGCCCTAATGGGATTAGGGCGACCTGCGCTACGTGTAGCTGGTGCTGCTATGGCCCCACTGGGGCAGGGCTTGGCCACCTCACGCTGTGTCCTCAAAGTGCCCGCGCCACGTCCTCAGCTCCTCCCATGGCATCCCTGGGCAGGTCTGTGGCCACACCATCAGCACCATCATTCATTCAGGCCAATCACAAAACACCCCAAGCTGATTCTTGGGGGATGAGCAGGGTTGTGCAGGATCACAGCCGGGGCCATGGCTCTTCACTGCCGCCCGGGTGGAGCATTCCTCATCCATCCTTTGCCCACACAAGCGGGAGGCTCATGCGCCCTCCTTGACAGCACTGCTGTTGCTGACAGGAAACAAAACGTGTGCTGAGCCAGAATGCCCCTTCTTTCTCTTGTCAGGCAAGGGGTATGCACACCATCTCCAAAAGGGATGTAAGGGTGGCTGCTGGGGGTTGCGCAGGTGGTGTCGCAGAGGGTCACTCTGCCCAGCCTGTGGCTGGCAGCTGACAGACCCACACGTGGGCTAGGGGTCCTGATGTGGGAAACAGGAATCCTGTGTTGATGATAAGCATGTTAATGCTGAGCACTGGAGCTATTTATAGCCAGTAATCCGGTGACCTGGGCTGCGGGTCGGGCTGCGCGTGTCCCAGCCCAACCTCTGTTGCTTTAGTAGCTCCCGGCTGTGAAAAAACACTGGGATCATCGGTGCTTTAGGAGCATTTAATCGTGCCTTGTGGTGCCATCCTGCACAGCTGCAGGATGCTCCCCCTTCTCCCAGGGCCGGGGTTCTCCGTGGGCTCAGGCTCCCCTGAAAAGTGGGCAGGTGGAAATGCTGGCTGCCTCTGGCTGCAAAATTGCTGTCTGACTGTAGGATCAAAAGCCAAAGTGGCAGTTTGGAACTGGGCACGGGGAGGGGAAAGTCAACGGCAGCCCCCAGGCACCGCCTGCACTGCCTTTGGAGGGGAGCTCCGAACTGCATCCCGAGCATCCTCCTCCCCCCAGGTGCCCAGGCAGCAGCTGTGGGAGGGGGTGAGGGGCCGCAGGGCTGGGCTGCGGCAAATGGGGAGAGAGTAAAATACCATTTCAAAGAGGAAGCGAAAGCACAGGCATGTGAGTATATAACGAGAAGGACAATTTATGCCCAGGCACGAGTGCAGTTTGACACGGGGATAATGAAAAAACGTAGGTCATTGTGGATGACTTAAGCCTTCACAGCTGAAGAAAATGTATGAAATGCGGGGAACATTACACGCTTGGCAGCTCCGCACATCTGCAGCAGGACAAGTGAAATACAGTTCACCATTCTTTACCATAAACTGTGCTTGTAGGATATGCGGCACAGAGAAATTGTAATTACAGTGACAAGACAAATCAGTAATATTTAAATATTCATGAACAAAGTCTCGGACGATCAATCTATCTTTATTGTCCTTGCCTTCGCGGCTGTAATAAATAAGTAGCTGGAGCCCTCACCTTTCCTTCAAATCATTCTGCCTTTGGTGCCGAACCAGAGTTCATTTATCAGCCTCCTGGTCTGAAGTGTGGGAGATGCCCAGGGCTGGGTCTGTGCCAGTGCTGCTGGGTGAAGAACCTGGGAACTGGTGGTGGGAGGGTTGCAGCATGCTCCAATCTCTCTGCCATGCCATGGACCTGAGCATCCCCTCTGTACAGGCACGGAGGGACCAGCGCACTGCACTGGGGAGACAGGGATGCTCTGTCCCTGGCACTGGGATGCACTGGGTGCGGGGGTAAAAAGGCATGGGAGCTGGTTATGGTGTGGCACAGTGGTCACGGCAGCCCTGACCCCCACGTGTGCTCGCAGGTGACCACCCCTACGAGTGCGAGTTCTGCGGCAGCTGCTTCCGGGACGAGAGCACGCTGAAGGGCCACAAGCGCATCCACACCGGTGAGAAGCCCTATGAGTGCAACGGCTGTGGCAAGAAGTTCAGCCTCAAGCACCAGCTGGAGACCCACTACCGGGTCCACACAGGTACGTGCTGGGGTGTCTGTGGTGAGGCTGGCAACGCCAGACCAGTCCCCCGGCGGAAATGCTGGCACGTGGACCAGGGTGGCAGCCAGGGGTAGTGAACCCCCGGGTGCGCCAGCACGTAACTATTGTAAATAGGGGATCAATAGTCACATCGGTTCTGCTGTTCATTACTCGGTTATCGGCTGTGCCCGCCGCGGCAGCATCGATGCCGGGCCGCTGGTCAGCACCTGGAGGCCCCGAGCCCCCACTGACAGCCCTGTGTCCCCGTCTCCCACAGGCGAGAAGCCGTTCGAGTGCAAGCTGTGCCACCAGCGCTCCCGGGACTACTCGGCCATGATCAAACACCTTCGGACCCACAATGGCGCTTCTCCCTACCAGTGCACCATCTGCCTGGAGTACTGCCCCAGCCTCTCCGCCATGCAGAAGCACATGAAGGGCCACAAACCAGAGGAGATCCCCACCGACTGGCGGATAGAGAAGACCTATCTCTACCTCTGCTATGTCTAAGGGAGGAGGCACAGGGGCAGCAGGGCCAAGTGGCAGATGACTGGGCAAAAAAATCCCACCAAACCCGCAGCATCCATGGCCTTGTTTGTTTTCAGTTCTCATTTGTTTCTGCTCGCCGGAAGGATCCTGCTGCTCATGCCGGAGCAAGGGAAGCACCAGCCCCTTCCCCAGCCCCATCCACACTGCTGTCCCAGCTGCTCATGCGCCTGCTGCCCTCGCACCCTTGCTGCAGGGCAGATTTCACCCTTTGCAACCCCCGGCCAGCCCCTCCATCACCCTTGGCATTGGCCACTGGTGCTGCTGGGAAGACCATGTAGTAATGAGGTGCTTCCTTGAAAGTGTGAGTACAACCAGTGCTCTGGGAAGGCTTTAATTCCTGGTGTCCACCGTGTAGACCCTGCTGTGGATGCCCTGAAGAAGACCTGAGCTCCTATGTGGGGCTTAGGCCCCATTCTGGCAGGTTCTCATGCTCCCAGGCTGTGGCATCGCAGGCAGGAGAGCACAGTGCCCTGTGAGCCACAAGTGCTTTGGCAAGAGCGTCCTGGGGGGATCCTGGCCAGAGGAGGGTGTTTGGGGCAGGGAGCTGGCTGTGAGCCAGGCTGCCTTGAGGTGTTGCCTGGTGTCTGGGTGGGCTCAAGGGGCACAGGAGGCTGCTGCTCTCCCCATGACCAAAGACCTTGCTATGCATTTCTCCCTCCTTCCCTGCCTTCCCAGGGCAAGGGTGAAGTCCCCCATGGGGAGATGCAGTTGGTTTGGTGATGTGCAGTCAGTGCCAGTGTTGGGGCTGTTAGTATGTGGCGTCACTCTGAATGCAGGGATCCTCTTTTCTTCTGCTGATTTGGGCACCTGGAAGGTGCCAAGTGTGGGGGTTTTTGCCCAGCCCTCAGCCGCAGGAGCCCTCAAGCAAGGGGTGCCCAGTGGGAGGCGGATTTGCTCGCCACTTTTTTGCTTTTATTTTGGGTTTTTTTGAACTTTCTTTTGGAATATTTCCACGTTTAGCACATTTTACTTGAAATTACCTCGTTTTTTTGTGACCTCATGAGCTTTTATTGATTTGGGAGGGACAGGGGGAGGTATGGCTGGGGCAGCATGGCTGGGGTGCACCAGCCACATGCCCAGCATTGGTGGTGGAGAGGTGGTGGGGCAGTGGTGTCCCTGCTTGCCTCCTGTTGTGCATTATCCTTACCAAAACTGGTATTTTTTGCCTGGCCCCGTGGGGCTGGGGGTGTTGGTTCTGAAGCTACCTCTTGTGTTCGTTTTTGTTGTGTTTCTCCTGCGCAGCCACGGGCTTGGTGGTTCCATCCCGTGGCTCTTTTTTTTTGTCGTTTTGCTGCGTTTGGGTGAAAAGGGGGGAAGAGGAGTTGGAGGGAGTGGGACAGTGTCTGGATACAGTTTGGAGGGACACTGATGGCCCCTCTGGGTTTGGGGTGCCCGTCCCACCTCTCCTGGTGCCAAGCAGGGATACGGCTGTGGGAGCAGCATCCTCCCTCACGCCCCAGTCCGGCTTTGCACGTGCGTGTGCCTCTGCGCGCGGGGTGCACACCGCTGCTGTACAATCCGGGATGTGACTGTGGAGAACGGCTCGTTTAATTGTTGTGCCTAAGAAAAAAACAGAAAAATATTAAAAAGAGTAAACAGTTCTTTCACACAGAAAGTTGCTGCAATTTCTGGCATGCGCACGGCAGGCCCCCATGATGTCCTGGCGCTGCCAGACGCAGGTGCCATGGTGCCATGGAGCGCATGGCCGAGCTCATGTGGCTCTTTTTTTTTTTTTTGCTTTAACCTCCCCTTCCATCCCACCATCCCTCTCCCTCAGAGACACAGCCCCCACTGCAACAGTGTTGGGCTCAGCACTGGAGCGATGCTGCCGCATCCTGGGCGCACGTCCCTGCACTGTTTGCTGTGGCGCAGCCCCCGCCACCCCTCCATATATATATATAGAAGTATATATATGTGTATCATAGCAGTGAGGACCAAGCGCCGCACGGGGCCCCGTGGTCCCGGGCTCCCTCTTCCCTGGCTTGTTGTCAGTGTCGTGAGCGCCCGCCTGCCCGTCCCGTTGCTCTGTGTTGCCGCTCGTGGTTCGGGTCCGTCGCTGTCCTCGTTCCGTCTACCTCAGCACCTCTCTGAGCCCGGGCGCAGAAGGTGCCCAAGTTCCCCTTTGGTTTTCTCAGAGTATCTATCAGCTCCTATTTTTTGTATGACTTTTCCTGTCTCCCCTCGCCGTTTGGTCCCCTGCGGTTCTGCTTGCAAGTCCTCTCTCTGTCCTCTAGCCACAGATGCCGTTAGCTAAAACTTTCCTGAAAAATAAAGAAAAAGAAAAAAAAAAAAAAAACCAGTTGTGGTGTCTCCTAGTTGCAGCTCTCCGCATCTGCCTTCGTTCTGTGTAGATTCAGATGCATTTCTTTGTAAGACTTCAGTGTTTCTGACAGAGGAAAAAAAAAAGACAAAAAAAAGAGAATATACTGCTGCAGGTTTTTTTCTCTCCATGTGTCACTAAGTGAAGTTCGTGCCTTCTATAGCAAAGAGAATATTTTTTACATCCTACTAACGGTAGATTTTTTTGTAGTAAACATTTTTTGTATTTTTATTTATAAGTCTCATAAGGAAAATAGCAATGTTCAGTTGTATACCTTGAATCTGCAGTTAGAAAACAAAAAAACTACCAATAAAGTTAATTCCGTTGTCTCGGCCTGCTGTCTCCTGTTCCTGTGCCTGCCGAGAGGAGGAGGAGGAGGAGGAGGAGGAGGAAGGATGCATCCCACCAGCTTGGGGTGAGTTGTGGGGGTACCCACGGTGGTGAGTTTGGGGGTGCCTGTTCTGAGGCAAAACTGCAGAGGTCCTGTCCCTAAACCAAGCCCAGTGGGCAGGGGGTCTCCCTGGACTGTCAGTGTCCCCATGGACAGGGAGCATCCACAGCGTGCTGCCTGTGCCGCTGCCTGCCCATGTGGCTCACCAGGGAGCGGAGCAAGTTTGCCTCAATGAAAGTGAACTCGTTCATTTAAACCTGCCTGCAGAGCCGTCCGGCCCCCTGCTGCGTTAATTATCCTGTAGTTCCCGACTGATTGCTGTACACTAAGCTTAAGCCCTCCTTTATTTATTTACTGACTACATTAACAGCAGCGCCTGCTCTGCTTTTGTGCTGCAGCAAACCGCACAACCCCGCACGCCGCAGCTGGGCCAAGAGGGTGCTGCTGGTGCCACCCAGCCGTGCCTGTGCCCGACGGGCGCTGCCCACCGCCAGCCTTGGCCTTGGGATGCTATGAGACATTTGTTACAGCTCAGTTGGAGTCACCAAGCCCAGAGCATAATTTAGTTTTTCCCGGGGATGGATGGCATGTGCCAGTGTCAAGGACAGCCTCATCCCCTGCCCCAGCATTTCCCAGCAGGTTTGAGGGGCTGCGTGTCCATTCCAAGGTCCTGATGGCGGTCCCGCCTCCCCCAGTCCACCCCAACACAACTGTTCCAGGAAGGCTTTGGACAGGTGGTGAGGAGCTTTGGTCCAGTTTGGGGTGAGCAGAGGTGGTCCTGCTGCGAGCAACCTGCGGGCTGCAGCGCCGCAGAAGGCGGGGCAGAGCCTCTCGCCGGCGTTCAGCCTGGCACAAAGGCGCTGTTACAATAACGGGGAAATCGCGGTAGGACCGGGCCTTTGTGTGCACACTCGCACAGCAGCTGGGAGCGATTATGCTGCAACAATGTTCTGTTCCATCAACATTATGTCCTCATTAAACCTTTATTAGGAGATTAGATTCAGATTTANTTTATTAGGAGATTAATTTTAGATTTTTTTTTTTTTTTTTTTTTTTTTTTTTAAAGAGGAAAATCCAAGCTCCTCTCAGAGAGATGCCTGGAACTTTTTCCTACATGCAGCACTTCCCAAAGTAGCAAGAGGGCAAAGGGAGAATCAATCTTTCCTCCAGCATGGGCAACCTGTCCTTCCAGGGGAAAGGACCACTGAGCTGCTTGAGGAGGTTAAGTTGGGTGCATGATGGCTTCCTAGCACAGGGAGGACAAGGACCAAAATGTTCTATGGGATACAGCAGCACAGGTGAGACTCTTGCAGTGCAGCCCTGGGGGACATCAGGGTCACAGTGGGCAGGAGAGAGATGGCAAGGCTGGCTCAGGAGTCTGGCTGCCCAGTCCCCTCGTCAAACACATGGGCTGGGCGGCATCGCACACCCGGGTCAATGGCCCCATTGGATTTGTCTGTTGGAGCGTTTGATGTTACACGAAGGCAGCTCATTCCAGAGGGTGTTAATTGCCTGCTGCACTGATCAGGTCTGTAGCACCATCGATCTCGGCAGGATCAATGGGCTGATTTAGTGTCTCACGAACTCTTTAACTGGACACCTCATCAATAGGCAGCCACTTACAGACCATCAGCGCATTAGTGCGGGCCGGCGCTGGCAGGAGCGCACTCCACCCGTCCTCAGCCCCCGTCACTCAGAGGTAAGTTTTCCTGCAGGTGATGGCTCTGGGACGGTGAGCAGGAGTCTTGTTCTGGGACTGGTGCGTTTGAGGGCGGATGTATGAGAGCCAGGTGGTGTCGACCCACCCGTCCCCCATCATCTGACGCCCATCATCTATTATATGCAGAGATGCTCCTAGAGCATGGGATGGGCCCTTGCGGCATCTGCAGCACTTTCCTCTTCTCTTCGCCTTGTGCCTCTGCCCTGGCAGGGGCAGATGGGCAGCAGGAGCTGTGACGGAGTCTCTCCCAGTACCGCGTGCTCACGGAATCAGCCCCGCCGCCGACCCGGCTTGGCCGCAGCCTGACTCTGGGTCTCTCCCGGTTCGCTGAAATTGCTGAGCACAAGCATGGTGGGATCTGCTGGGCAAGCATGCCCGGGGGCCCGGGCAGGGAATAAAGGCAGCAGCCGGGTGAGGGGCGAGGGAGCCGAGGACAGCAGGACCCCTGGGGCGGTGGGGATCCCCCGGGGCAGCGGGGACCCCCGGCCGGGAGGCGGCGGGGCCGGGCGGCGGGGCCGCTGTCCGCGGTGCTGAAGCCGCGGCCGTGGCCGGGCCGGGCCGGGCGCTCCCGGGTTGTCAGGGGAAGCATGCAGAGAGGTTTGGGCAGGGTCATGGGGTTCTTGGGGCTCCTGCTCAGCTTCGCTTCCCGCTGCGGAGCTGAGGGACGTGAGGGATGTGCCCGCCTGGGTCGGCACACACTGGCGAATCCCAGAGCCAGGGAGAACGCACCAGAGTGAGATCCCCGCCCTGAGCAACGGGCATTGCTCAGGCATCCCGCCACACCGACCAGAGGGTGCCCAGTGTGATGCTGTAAGCCAGGACGGCTGCCAAGTACACCCGGAACAGCAGGACATCCAACACGTAGCCCACTTGCAGCCACTCGCGGGCGACATCGCGGAATTCCTCGCGTTTCTCCAGGAGCTGGCGGATAGCCGTGGTCTCGCGCAGGACCTCCTGCAGTGCTGCTAAGCCCTCTGTCCGGCCAGCAAAGGCCAGTGTGGACCTCGTGCCCCCCAGTGCCCCGCACTCCCGGGGGTCCTCACAGCCGTAGGGGGTCAGCTTGGCTGAGGGATCAAAAGAAGCAAATGTGAAAAACCTATTAAGATGTTCACCGTAAAAACAGTGGCTATGTTGGTGTCGATGGCTACAGAGCACCTAGACTCCTTCAGATCCCACAGGCCCTCTCTGTGCCACCCTTACCTGTGCTGTCATTGTTCTCCACCTGCCTGGAGATGTCCAAGCTTTGCATCCTGCTTTGGCTGAATTTCTTCCTGTCCCGGACACAGAGCAGGATGGTGGCTCGTTCCAGGAGCAGGTGTTTCACCCACTCAGGGACATGGGGTTGCAGGTCTTGCTTGTGCACCAGGCGCACGATCAGGATGGTCTCTGTCAGGCTGATGACGAGCAGTGCCATGCACACCACAAAGTAGATTCCTGCAGAGGCATCAGTGAGGTGAGTGACCTGCAAAGGCTCACACACAGCACAAGCCCAAGCAAATCCTCCCTGCTCAACTCTCAGGGCCCCCTGGTTTCTGCTCATGACTGCCGTGGCAGCTGGATAGAACCACCGTACCTATCAACGGGGTGCCGACGGCAGTAGCTGGCAGTGTGTCAGACACAATAATGAGGAAAACTGAGTAGCCCAGCAGGAGAGTGATCTTGAAAGAGACCCTCTCACCACTGTGGGGAGGTAGGTAGAAGCCCACAATGTCCATAACCATCAGGAAGATGCTGGGGAGCAGCAGGCTGACAGTGTAGAAGAGGGGGCGTCTCCGGATGACTACCTGCAGGACAGAGAGACAGAAAAGGCTGTGAAGGGTTGAAGCGAGGCTTTCAGCTGGTGTGGCTCTTTGCCAAGGCAGGTGAGGATGGTGGGAGGAACTAAGGTGAGCCAGAGGAAGGGCCCACTACCGGGAGCCTCCCACCTGCAGGCAGGAGCTGCAGCACAGAGCAGCGACAGGGATGGGGAAAGACCCTTCTGTCGTTTCCCTGAGAAACACGGTGGCCAAAGGCTCTTACGTAGAACTTCATCTCAGCATAGCTGTCACTGCTCTTGACACTGAACTCCTGGAAGCGGCTGAGGACGTAGAGCAGCTCCCATTCGCCCTGGTTCATGAAGACACTTCGGTCGAACTTGACGAGCTCCGGCTGACGCCACAGCGAGAGGTTGATATCGCGAACTGGGGGGGCGAAGGAGAGGTGAGAACTGAGGGTGCCCTGCCCAAAGCGCCGGCAACTGCCGGCACCTCCCCAGCGGGCTGCGTGCCTGCCCTCCCTGACGCTTCCCCGGTCCGCTGGGGCCATCTAGAGGGACGAGTTGCCTTCTGCACGGAGCTCCGGCACGGCAGAGCTCCTGACCGCTCCCCCGAGTCCCCCAGCCGTGGGCGTCCCGGCACTCACTGTGGTGCAGCCAGCTGGTGAAGGTGAGCGAGCAGTTCTGGACGTCGAAGGGGAAGCTGTAGATGTCCAGGCTGCAGGCGGTCATCACCTGGATGGGTTTGAGGTTCTGCACCTCCCCGTGATGGCTGACATAAACATAGGGGACGTGCGGGGACTTTCCAACATCCACACTGGGGGACATGAGGGACAGAGATGTGGGCTGGAGAGCACTCTGGGCAGGGGTTCCTTCCATCAAATAGCATTTCGGGGGGAACTGCCCAAGAGACAGGGATTTGCCCCCTGGTCTGCTTTTTTGGTAATGTCTTTGCAGGCATTTCTGCCTGGCATCACCTCTGCACTGCCCAGACTGCTGCTTTCTCCCAGCCTGAGAAGCGTCTGTGTCATTGTCCCAGAACCCTCAGGAGGCAGTGGGAACAACTTAAATCCCCACAGAGTGGGAAGGACACCAGACAGTTTCATGGGAAGAGCCAGCAGCTCTGCAGCTGCCCTTGCATTGTACTGTCTTCACAAAGCCTTTCTCCTGATATCTGGATCTCACCCCCAGCACAGTGAGGGTAATTAACGACGGTTGTGGTTAGCCAGCATTGGAAATGGCCCAACTGCTGAGCCGATCCCCATCTGCAGCTCCCTGATGTGGGGAGGCTGCCAGCTCTGTGCCAGGAATACAAAGCATGGGACAGTATGTGCCCATGGTGGACAAGGGAGTTCCAGTCCCAGGCTATCTCCCCCCAGACTTTGGCTGCACTCACAACTCATTGATGAGGATGTCGGGCACCCAGATGCTCTCTACAGGGAGGGAGATCTGCGTCAGGTTGTCGAAGAGAGCTGGGTCCCACTTGAGGAACTCATCTGTCCAGTGCTGGGGACAAGGGAGAGGGGACTCGGTGGGTGAGGTCCTTCCAGTTTGCCAGCACACAGACCCCACACTAGCACCAAGCAATCCTCCCACCCATGGAAGGCAGGGAAGACTTATCCTTCAGCTCACACAACACCCAACAGTGCAAAACATGGAGCACAAAAGCTGAGCCTTGAGGTTCATGTGCTACAGAGGTCTCTCCAGCCCCCAGGATAGGTTTCCCCTCACTGCTCTCCTGCAGGACTGCACACTTCTCCCACAGGAAAACACGGGGTTTTGGGGGTGCTTGACCCTGGCGGGGGGCCAGCAAGGAAGGGGCGAGGTTTCACAGCTACTCACCTGCCTGTACCAGATGTAGGTGGTCAGCACCTGGTTCTTCTCATCCTGTGGGAAGATGAGCACACCGTGTCAGAACAGGGACATTTACACTTCGGAAGATGGGCAGAGCATGCCAGGGGAATGTTGCAGCCAGGCACCATTCCCCTCCCTGTGGACACATGCGGAATGGGAGCAGAAGACTCACCACACTGAGGATGGCGTAGACCATGAGGTCGATGGCCACGTTAGTGGTCGTTCGCCAGTCCCGCACGGGTCGGCTGCCCTTCTGGTAGTGGGCCAGGAGGTAGTGGGACAGGCGGCGCAGGGTGGGCTCGGATGGCTCCGGCATCCGGCCCCCACGCTGGGCACCTGCTCAGCAGAGGGAGGAAGGGAGGGAGCAAGGGAGGCTGCTCGCACTGGGGCAGCAGCTGCCATCACCCTAGGGTGTGCCATGGACGGCGGGATGCTGCCAGCCCTCACTTACCAGTTGGGGTTTCCCATTCAAGTTAAATAGGAGCATCCTGATGGGAAACAAGCCTGGCCAACCAGAACCACCACCTAATATGTTACCGATATCCTGTGCTGTGCAGGTGGTCAGCGCTGTGACCTTCCCCAGCCTCAGAAGGCACAGCGGCCAGCCTCCACCTTTCTGGACAGGTGCCAGGACAGCAACAGCAGGGACCATGAGGGACACACTGCCCCTGGGTAAGTTTCATACCATTCACGCCCTCAAGGGGCATTTCTTTGTTCAGCGGGTGGAGGCAGTGAAGGTTAGAGATGAAGCAGGATGCTAAATTCATTTATCAGGTATCTCGGTGTTTGCTTCCTATGAAAACAGTCCCTTGACTGGTGACAGCAGCATCAATCGAGGCCAAATTGTTTTCAGCACCATGTCCTCACTGCCAGGCAGCTGGAATGCCACGGCTGGACTGGGGCAGCAGTGCTGCACTTGTGGCTGTGCTCTATGGCACACCCAGCCCCAGAGTCCAATTCCAGCATAACGGAAGAGATTAATTGGAATAGATCTACAGGAACTTCGGAAAAGCTGCTGGAAGGGAATTTCATTCTGTATTTTAGGCTAAAATAAAGAAAAAGAAGCAGCCTCAGTAATACTGGGGAGCCAGCCGGGTGCATGATGCCCGCCCAGGCAGGTACGAACTGACAGAGGCAGCGAGATGGGGGGAGCAGCATCAGTTAGGGTGAGGAGAGGAAATAACAGGTGCTGTTGGGCCAAGGGGCCTTTCCTGCTGCAGCTGATGGCAGCTGGCTCGCGCTTGCCTCCTCCTCACACCTTCTCCTCCTCACATCCACACCACCCACACCGGCATCAGGATGCTTTGGCAGCAGGGAAACGGCTTTGCAGAGGGAGGACTGGGCTGGCTTCACGTCATATGCTCTTTGCCTCTGCTCCAGACACCATGCTGGTCTGCACAGCCCAAATCTGTGCCAGGATGGTGCTGGCAAGTCACCTTGTGCAACTCAGCACAACCCTGGCACAGACTTAACATGTGGGGATCTGTCTGCACAGCCCTTCCTGCCTCCTGGCCAGCATTGCCACAGTGAGAGCATCAGTGTTCCCGCTTCTCTTCTGTCACCTTTGGTGGGCTAACCACACAAAGAGGAGGTTTGGTAGTTGGGTGACGGGAGCTACATGACCCATCCAGAGATTTGAGTCACTAGCCTGCTGAACACTTTGAGCTGTGCTGGTGCGAAACAGCACAAGGATTTTTGTGCTATTCCCAGGAATGTTAGATGAGAAAATAACAATGGAATAACAAGGAAATATGTTAGCCATCAATTTTGCACTGCGCAGAGCTGCAATTACAAACTATAGGCACAGCATCATGCCCAAAACCCAGCTTAGGTTATGAGGGACTGAGCATTAAATTGGAGAAAGCCCTTCATCATCAGGCAGAGAGCACCTCTCGGGCAGTGGGGTGCAGGCAGGAGACCCCCATGTCTCTCTCTCTCCTCAGGGCTGGCTCTCGGCACAGCTCCAGAGTACCTCAAGACCCCGCAGTGACGAACCCGCAGCGCAGAGCTGCCGGTGTTCCCCAGGCAGGACGCGCCGTCAGTCTCCGCGCCGGAGCTCTCCCGTGCTCCAGCTTCTCCCAGGTATGTCACTTCCCACTGGCATGAAGGCTCCCTAAAAAGCAGCCTTTGCCTGCCACTCAGCAGGGCTCAGGTTCTGGGAAGCTGCTGCTCCGTGCCAGGAGCAACCCGCTCTGCCTCAGCTCCCCAGCTCTGCCCACCGGTCCCTCGCCTTACCTGGGCTCTGCAGCGTCGAGGCCAGCGGCAGCAGGGCCAGGAGCGCCCCGAGAGCCGTGGGCACCATGGATCCGCTGGCTCCAGCCGCCGCCGGCTCGGCGGAGGAGTGAGCGGAGCGGGGACGAAGGCGGCACTCGTACGGCTTTCCCCCCGCCGTCGGGTTTTTGAGAACGCCCAATTAATCTCGCGATCAGCCTCTCCCGCTGCATCAAGTTTCAGGCTGGGAGGATGCGAGAGAGGCCCACCCAGCTATCCCCCCACCCCCGCCCAGCTTCCAAAGAACTTCCCCGTCCTCTGCCCAGGCGCCTGGCTGTGGCAAAGCAGGTTTTTGGGTTGTACATCATGCCCGTGTGCAGTGGCGGGCACGGTGGGGAGAGAGGGTGCTGCAGGTGCCAGGGTTGTCCCAGGGCTGCGCCAGGAGATCCTCAGCAGCTGGAAAGACGGGGTAAACCCTCTGAGAGGCAGGGGAGGGGAGCCTGTCCAGGGGTGTGGTACTGACACAGGGTGGGTTTCCATCAGCAGGGGAGAGGGGAGCTCTGGAGGTACCGGGCTCCCCTGCACGCCCTGCAGCAGGTGGGTCTGTCCCACTGACAGACAGTCTGGCAGTCGCAGGTCGGGGCAGGATGTGCAGACAGCCCTTGGAACTCCTGCCTGGGGCAGCAGCTTTCCCCCAAACCCTCGGACCTGCACCTACACTGGGTCCATTTTCACCGCAGCAATTTGTATTTGCTGTAAATTTCAGTAGCAAATCCTACTGATTTCAGTTTCCCAAAATATTTAATACCTTGGGGCAAATAAGATTAGAAGCAAAGCCTGGTCAGGTATTACTGAGAGTCAAAAGGCCCTCGGTGTCCACCTGTGCATGGGTGCCCTGGTCAGGCTGTGCATTCATCCCTCCCTGTCACAGCGTCGTAGCCTTGGGGTGGGCAATGTCCCTCTGCCCAGCAGGGGAGCCTTCCCTCGGCCCTCAGCCCCTATAATCTTCTGTTTTCCTGTATGTCTACACTGTCCTTGTGTGTGCTGCAGGTGCCCATGCCCCCACAAAGCTGCCAGCTGCTGGAAAACCTGGGGAAGCAGTGGGCAGGGACCAAAGCCTGCAGCAGTGGCGTAGAGCAAATTGCATCAGATGCCGGCATGGAGTCACTTAAACGAGATAAGAATTAGTGCGGGGCCCTGATGAACTCCCCCTTGGCTGCCAACAGCAGTGTCAGGGAGAGAGCAAGAGCAGAGCTGGGGCTAATTTGATTTCTCAGCTCCGTTAGTGGCTGGCAAGTCACCTCCCAAGGAGTGCCAGCAGCTCATAGCGCTCTCCCCTTATTGAATCTGGGTAATGAAAATCACGGGCAGCGCCGCCACGGTGCTGGGGACTGTGTCCCGCTCTGCCCCCTCTCCTCTGGTCTCCTGTGTCTGCAGCCAGCAGGATGAGGCCAAGGGGATGTGGACTGCTCCAGTGGAGCCTCTGCTGCAGCATCATTAACTGAATTTTCTCCCTTGGGTTTTACATCTTCAACTTAAAGAGATTTTAATGTAGTTCCTATCAGCGCTCGTGTTATTGGATATCTAATTAGCGTGATCTACTGTAGCCTCATGTTACACGTACACGCAGGGGGCTCTTGCAGGACGTTTTGTGGGATGGCTGATATCAATCGGCAGCGCCCAGATCAGATTTACTTTCTGAAATAGCATAATGGGATTTTATTAGCCCTGTAATCTGCTGCACGGTAATTGCTTTTCTGGGAATCGAAGTGCTCAGTGCCTGGGGCTTCCCACAGCTCAGCCCCGCGTCCTGTCCAGGCTCCGCTGCAGCCAGGCAGGGCAGCAGCTGGGCACCAGGATGGGCACTCAGGCCTCTCTCCTGGAGCAACCACACTGCAAGCAGGTTCCCTGGCTGGACAAGCAGGTATCTAGCCTAGAGGTGCAGCGCTCTCAGAGGCTGGGGAGAGCACAGGGGCACTGTGCAGGATGTGCACTGGGCTCTGTGCAGGATGGGGTGTTGTAGGCAGGCTGGGGACCGCAGTGGGAACAGGGAGGGAGACCTCAGTTGTGGTGCTCACGGGTTCGGAGCGGGCAGGAGGTGGAAGCAGCTCTCCTCCAGGCTGCCAGGGCTCGCCTTTCAGAGCGCGTTTGGAGCGTCAGAAGCAATAAAGCATCAGCAAGGAGCCCTGGCAGCACAGCTGCCTGATGGCCCCGGCCCCATCACGCGCCCGAGGCCGCCCATTACGGAGCCTCATGCTCCCCGAATTGCATGTCTGCTATGATTTAACGCTGAGAGACATGAAATAAACACCACAGGCAGGCAGGGCTGCCAGCACAGGTGTGACTGGGCTCAGAGCAGCCCCCGCTCCCATGGGGCCCTGTACCCAGGTGGTCCTCAGGGAAGCTTGGGCTTGCTTGCATCCCTGGATCACTGCAAAGGGCCAGGGGGATGTACAGGATCTCTCCTCTGGCACTTGCCTTGTGCAGCTCCAAGACCGAAGCACAGACCAAATGCCATGAACAGCTGCTCAGTGGGGTGCCCTTGGCTAATTTAATTAAATTTGGGGATGCTGGTAGCTTTGTCCCGTGAGTGCAAACTGCATGGCCCTTGGAGAGGCCAAAAATTGCCCATTGCAGGTACCAAGCTCATCCTCAGCCCAGTGAAGGAACCCAAAGCTTTTAAATCCCCCAGAGAAGGGATGGGAGCACTTTCCTTTCAAGTCCTCTCTTCCATTAGACACCCTTCAGGTGTTTGCAATGTTCTTCCACCATTTCATTACCATTAAAGCCAGGTAATAATAAGTACATGAAGGTATTTGGAGCCCATTACTGTTAATGAAGGAAATATGGCTGATGCTGAGTGGGATAGCAACTTTGAGTCACAGGCGGAGCACCATCCAAGGTCAGGCAAGAATTGCCTTGCTGAGAGCGGACTTGGCTGTTTTTTCTTGTATGACTGTCTTTTCCTTTTTCCTTTTACTTTTGAAGGTGACCTGTGCCGGAGGCTCAGTGGGAGGGAAAGGGACAGGGGGCTCTAGTGCTGTTGTGGCTGCATGATGCCACCTTGAAGAGTCCCCATGCCCAGGTTTGCAGCAGGCATTGTGCACACAATGCCTGCCTTGATGTAAAAGCCTCGTGTCTGAAAAAGTCTTGCAGAAAAGTCTTCTTCAAAGTTTATCTTTGTAACTGGGACATTCAGAATTTTTATGGTTAATAGTTTTTTTAAGGTAGGAAAATCCTGGGGAGCCTTCCCTGAGCAATGAATTTTGGGTAAAGCACCACTCCCTCAGCCATACATGGGGGTTCCAGAGTGTTAATCACAGTGCCCAGCACTACGTCCCTATCTCTCACTATTAATAGCCTGGCAGGCTCCCAAAATTAGTGGAATTTCTTACTTTGTTGCATTTAAGCATCACTGGTTGTCTTGTTTCTCATTTGCACATCAGGGAAATTGGCTAACACCGGCTTCCTCAGTTTTACCTTATCTACACTGCTACCTCCTCCCTCTTGCCTCCCGAATTCCTCATCTGGAGTACCTGTGAGAACCAGGGAACCGAGGCAATCCCAGTACAGCCTACGCTGAGATTCCAACAGCTCCTCCAAAACAAAAAGCGAGGGATGGTCTGTGACTGCCCAGGAAAACAAGTGTGGGAGATGCCCACCCAGCTGGGAAAGGGCATTTTTGTGGGAGAATTGGCAACCAGGGTATGGCAGAGGCACCATCTGACCCTGCTATCTCCTTCTCCACTGGAAATGCCAATGCCATCAGTATTGCAGGAGCTTCAGCGCCCAGTGGGGAACAAACCCAGGCTGACGATTGCAACTGACACATCCCTGATGATGCAGGAGGGCAGTTTTTCACCAGTTTCCCCCAAGGGAGCTCAGCCCTGCTGGCTCGTCAGGTCGAGCCAAGTTGCCCAGGTGCCTGAGCCAGTCTCATGCGCGAGTCCAGTGGGTGCGCTGCGGTCAGCGTCGGGTCTGCACAGATACACCTGGATCCTGCACAGCCCCCGGGAGCCCCTTGCTGGGACGTCTCCATTTCTGCATCGTTTTATTAAGAGAAAGGCAGAATCCGGGCTGTGAGGAGAACACAGAGCCCTTCGGCTCAGCAAGTCTAAGAAATGCCCGTCTCCTGCTGATTTATCAAGGCCCGGCAAAGTGTGGGTTTGGATGGAACAAGAAGCAGGTGCCGGCCCCTCGGTTGTTTTGAACCTTTTCCTGGCGGTTTTCCCCCGGGGCGCATCCATCCCTGGAGCATCCCAGTCCCCTCGTGCATCCTCCATTCGCCGCCCTGCTCGCAGCTTCCCGCCCTGGCAGCCCCGACCAAATACACCGGTTAAAAAAAACAAGGTGTGTGTGGGGGGTATTATTGTTGTAATTAAAATAAAATAATTTACTTTTAATCAGTCTAGAGGGGCGCGGCCGGGGCAGGGCGCCGGCTGGGGCCGGTGTTCCCGGCTGCTGGGGTGGGGACGCGGCCAGGGCGATGCTCGGGGACTTCTCGGGGGGGAACACGGCCGGACCCACGGCCGGACAGACAGACACAGACGGACACGGCCGGACCCA
>VXAC01002449.1:262115-306448 GCA_013399225.1 Rhipidura dahli | reverse complement strand
GGCCCGCGGCCGCCCGGGGCCGGTCCGCAGCACCTCCCCGCTCTGCGCGCTCTCGGTGCCCCGTCCCGTCGGGCCGCGGTCCCGTCCGCGTGTTTCGTTGGCAATAACGGGCTGCGCGCGGCATCGCGCGGTGCGCCGGTACCACGGGAGGGGCTCGGGCGGGCGCTCGACACCCTCCTCCTCTGCGGGGAGCAGAAACGCGTGTTCCCTCCCCGCCGCTGAGCAGCATCTCCTGGGGCAAGTTAACGAACACTGCTGCTCTCAAACTTCAGGGCTCCGCGTAAACTGTCTCTGAAGGAACCCGGACGCGCGGCTGTGTCAGTGCTCATCCCGAACTGACACAGGGGTCTACACTGTTCTGTAGCATCTTTGTGCTCTTAGGACCCAAGAGATGCGTTTCAGAGAGGTCAGAGTTACAGGGTGGGGATGGGATGGGGGTATCAGCCCTTTGGTTGTGCGTTAGAAGTGGCATTAGTGCAGCAACCGTGCCCCGGTCTTGCGGGGGCGGTGACCAGACAGTGCCTGCTGTGTGCATCTTGTGCACATTAATGCACGACGAAGTTGCTGCCTGCTCTTCTTCTTGTGATGGATATTGGTTTGTGAAAGCCTTGACCAGGAACGTGGGCTTTGTTCCTGCTGCCACCTGTGGGTTTTCAGCCCTGTCCGTATCCCATTTTCCCCGACGATAAAAAGCATGGCTGATGAAGAGAGGCTGAAGGCCAAGGCTCTTTGTGCCTCTTCTGTGCCACCACCTTCCTTCTCCTTGTGTGTAGTTATTTCTGGAACCCCCTTGAACTCCCGCACTGCATTTGCTCCTTTCCCTGATCAGTTTCTCATCAAAACAAACTTCTGAGGGCAGTGAGTCACCCTGGAGCAGGGAAAACAGCAAAAGCTTTCTGTTCCATCATTCCTGGCTGACCTTGTAATTTTATCTCTAGTACCCTCCTTTCTCTCAGCCTTTTGGTTTTGTACTCATCTCCTGTTGCTGTAATTTAATACTAATAGGATTTGGGTTTGGGTTGTTATTTTTCCAGCAGGTAGGGCTTTGGTTCAGTTTGGGTTTGCAAGCGCAGGGTGTGTTAGCAGCAGCAGTACACTGGTGTTAATTACCAGCTACAGTGCTTGTTTTATAGCCCCATGGTGCGTAACCTCAGAAAGCAATAACCAGACTAGTTATGGCAACAAAACCACGTGCATTCCCCAAAATCTTAACAAATTGGTTGCAGAGAGTGTGGTTCCTGGTGGCTTTTGTGGGCTGCCAGGCAGCCATAAGCCTCTCAAAAGTGGTACAGGATAAGCTCTCTGCTGTTAGCAGAAACCTTTTCTCAAAGGCTGAATAAAAGCATGCAGAAATCATTGAAATATTAAATGGTAACTTAGAGCAGAGGATCTGTAATTGGCTTTTATGCTTACAGCACCCTTTGTGAATTCTCTGTGTGTTGTAACAGAAAAACCCCAGAAAATCATGCCCTGTCCTGCATTGGATTTCATTATTATAGTGAAGTGTATTAGCAAGGGTGCTTGGGTTTTTTTTTTCTCCACTGGAAAAATCTGCCCTGCGGCGTAAGGTGGGGTCAGCCGACATGCACGGCACGCGCTAAGGCAGCAAAATTAGCAACATGATTTAAGTGGTTTGCCTTTGTGAGAGTATGCCCATCCCAAGCCTCTCAGCCTTGGCTCCTCCTGGGGCTGCTGAAGTGTTCCAGTACGTCTTGGCTTTTCTCAGGGTAAAAAGAGTGTGTGGGATGAGTTGAGGGGGTTTGCACACACATATGTGCTCTTTCTAGTAAAAGTTGAGTAAAAGTAGTATTTCAAATGGGACTACCAGGAATAATTTGTTGAGAGAATTCCCACCTAAAATAATCTAGGAGCTTTTTTGTTTTAACGGCTGACATGGATGTGTTCTGTCTTTGTGTGTGGAGTGGCATCCACCACCAGTATACGTGGGGGGCTCAAAAAAGTAGTTGACTCATTACTGACTGAAACTTATGCTCCAGGGGCCTGGAAGCATCTTATATTTTTTCTTAATGATGAGAGTAAGTAGAAACTTGAGTTCATTTGCCTGCAGCTTTGCTAAAAGTGTGATCTTAAAGAACGGGGATTGATCGGGCTGTGCTGACAACAGGATCCTAGACAGCCTCTGTAAATCAGGATACACAACACAGACCCAGCCGTTGTTCCTGCAGTAATGTCCTTCCCATACCACATGCAATGGCAGCATTATGGAGCTGCATCTCAGTTGTCACCCAGACTGAGCCATTGGCAGCAGCATCAGCTGAACTGCAGCCGTGAACAGGGGTGGTGGGACCCCCAGCACCAGGAGGCTCCTTGTGGAGAGCTGCCTCTCCTGGTAGTCATTGGCTGAGGTTATTTGTGCTTGTCAAGTGCAGTGACTAACCTGTGGTGAGCCTAGGCTGCAAAGATTTTATAAGTCTGGTAAAGAGAATTTCTGTAATTGTTTGTTTTAAGTGGCTGAACTGGCCAAAGTTTGTGAACCGTAGCTTGGGGCCTTAAGCAGTAAGTGTCTCACCAGACCTCAAGCAGTCTGTGTGAAGTGGGGAGGAGTAATAACAGGCTCCTGGGCCCTTGCTCTGACACTTTATTGTCAGTGAGAAGTGACATGCACAAATGGCATGTGCCACCACACTGAAAATAGCTCCTGCCAGTGCCCTGGGAGCAGGCGGCCGCCTTATATGTCCAGCTGCACATGCCACTGCCTCAGGGGGGTGGGGAAGCCCCTTCCCCCCACAGGTGCTGCACAGCCAACAGCTGGGGTAGCCTGTCCTCCCGGGCCTGCCTGCATTCTCCTAAGGATACAAGGGATTGAATTTAGTCTGTGAATGTAGCAGGGAAAAAACCTGAGTGTGGTGTTCAAGCTGATGTTGGTGTTTGCATCAAGCAAGTGTAACTGGGCTTGTGTGTCAGTCTGTCAGCAGAAAGGAAGGAAAGAAGCAGTGCTCCGCTGAGCCCTCAGCAAGCCTTGCAGAAACAGCTTAATGTCCATCCTGGTCACCTTTTCACATAAGCTTTCTTTATTTATTGCACATAGGATTGCCAGGTGCTCTTAAACCAAATGAAAGAGATCACAGGAATTCAGGATTCAGCATTCCTGCTTGCCGCTCTAAAGGTTTGTGTATATTGATGTTGTTCTGGGGAAAGAGAACTCTGATTTTGTCCAAAAAGTCAGGCAAGTTCAGGCCCCTGCCCAACACAGCACACAGGTGTTTGCTGGTGTGTTTGTCAGCTGATGATGAGCTGGTCCTTGTTAGAATGGTCCATGTCTGGCCTGTGAGAGCAATCCAGGATCAGCCTGGATGCATAAATGGCAAAGGGTAGATCCTTTGCTGTTCTGCTCCTCACTGGTGCTTCGCTGTTCCCCTAATCAGGCTGCTGATGGAGACCTCATGGAAGCAGTCACCTTCCTGACGGAGGACCCTGCTCCAGAGCCAGTGCAGGACCCAGCTGCTGCAGAGCCATCCACCTGGGAAGGGAGTGCAGTGGGCAAACAACTCCCACAGGGTAAGTCCTTCACTTCTGCTCACCCCTACAGCTTCATGTGTTTGTTTGAGCTCAGAGGGGAAGTATCCATCGTCCCTGCTTCTGCCAGCAGTACATCCCTCCAGCTTCTGTTCTGGTGCAGATTTTGCCAGTACTGATTGCCTAGTAGTGTTTTAATAATGTTTGGAGGTGACACATCAGTTAAAAAGCTGATGGTCCTGTCTCATTCTTTCAAGAGCTTTGAACTGTTTCCTTAAGCTCTGGCTGTAAGGAAATCTGGGTAGTGCCCAGCTGCATGCTCTGCTCTGTTCTCCTCATCCAGCTCACTCAGTGGCTCTTAGGTTGCCTGGCATGATTTGAACAGGGATTTCTGTTTAAAACCTGAGCTAGAAAATTTTACTTGTATTGATTGAAGAGCTGTATTTGTGAAATGTGATGTTTCCTAGAAATTCCTTTTAAAGAGAATGTTTGCTGCTGCTGGTGGAAAACTGATCAGAATGCTGCCTCCACTTCCAGATGTTAGTGCTGCACCTTCCTCTCACAACCAAGACAACCTCTGTACGGCCAACATTATCAGACCACTGGAATCACCAAAATCTCCAGCTGCAGAAAGGGATGCAGCTGAAAGGTCAGTGAGGCTGTAAATGGCTCCCCACTTTGGTTTTCCCAGGTGTCATAAGTGGGTTCTGAAGCTGGTAATTGCAGAGCTGGCATAGATCACCTGCCAGGTGGACACCTACTGGCTGGAGGGGAGTTTGATTCCTGTAGCTCTAGGGAATCTCTGGGAGGTGTTTTACAGCACAGTGTTTCTCTCTCGTGACAGACCACAGGACACCCATTCCGCTGAAAACAAATACCGCTCCAAAAGGAAACGCTGTGAAACGCTCTCTCTGTGGGTGGAGAGCCCCAAGCAGAATGACTGGAGAAGAGCGGGTGACTGGCCTGTTGGAATGAAAAATATTGGAAACACGTGCTGGTTTAGTGCTGTTATACAGGTAACCTGTAAGAAAGTCCTCTTTTTCTGATATCAGACTTGCTGTGGTCTTGGAGTCAGAATGTTCCTCAGTTAGAAGTAAACATGCAGCAGTTCTGTGAGGGAGTCATTGTATGCAGATGAGTGAATGTGACCCTGCTCAAACAGAAACTTCAGGGTTTATGTGATGTGACTGTGATGTGTTCTGGGCCTGTACAGAAAGAGCCAAAGAACAGTTAAATAGGCTTTGCTTAAAAATAGCTACAGATACAGAGAATCTGTGCGTCTGTACGCAGGGAATTGTGCACCAATGGCCAAGTGCCTACTGAAATAATAGAAGCTTGCCTGGCAAAGTGAACTGATAATTTAATTTTACGGCAGTTATTGTTGGATCGATGACACGTGGTGTATCGTATTTCAGTTAATGGAATACACTGGCATAGATGCTTGGACAAATAAACAACTAGGCAGCATATATTATTAGTAATGACCTGAAGAAGAGACAACAGTAAGTGGAACTGAGCAGATTTGTCTCTCCTAACCATTTCACATCAGCAGAGATGTTAATCATTTGTCTTCGGTTCTGAGAGGAAGTAAGAAAGCTGCAAATGGGTTTTTCTCACCATGGCTTGTTCCTGGGTGCTTTTCTGAGCCTGCCTGTGCGGAATAGAATCTAATTTAGTCTTTCCTAAAAGGTTTATAATTATCCTAGAAATGGCAGGATGAGATTTTGTCCTTGGGTGGGTACAAATAGGTGATCTTAAAGGTCTTTTCCAGCCTAGTTAATTCTATGAGTCTGATTCTGTGCTGGTCCAGCACAGGGGCTGCTCACATTGTAAACAGGCATTCAGTAACACAGGACCACTGGGAATGTAAAGTTTGCAAAATAAACCTGTCAAGTTAGAGAGTGACAACAGGGCATCAAATTGTAGTGAGTCCAATCCTTGCAGGTGCTGACTGAGCTTTACCTCTCCTCTCCTTTCAGTCTCTGTTTCAGTTGCCAGAATTCCGGAGGCTGGTCCTTGGATACTCCCTCCCACAGAACATGCTTGAAAGTTGTCGTCACACTGTAAGTTTTGATTCAGTAACACTGTCAAGTTTCCTTCTTTTGTGGTGTAGCGTTCTGCTCTTTCTCTAACCAGATTTAATTTGGGGCCATCTGAGACCTGTGGCTTTATAATCATTTGGCTACATTAAAGATAATTTTGGGAAATTCTCAAAGAGAGAATCAGGATAGGAAAAAAAAAAGAGCTGCTTCTTGTACGCCTGTCCTCTAGAGACTTTAACTGCTGTGCGTGGAGATGTTTTTCCCATAAAACTTCTTTGGCAGCTCCAAATTACTTGTTGATTTGCATGCACAGTAGAAGAACTGGCATTTGAGCCAGTGTGCAGCTCATTGGGTACATTTTACAATATGTGCATGTGGTGTTCAGTAGCACTAAGTTTTAAGATGTTGCTTTTTAGAGCTGTAGGAAGGCTTTGACTTTTCTTCTTTTTGCAATGCAGGGAAAAAGAAATATTGCGTTCATGCAGGAACTTCAGTGCCTGTTTGCATTAATGCTGGGGACGTGGCGTAAGTTTGTAGACCCTTCTGCAGCACTGGAACTCTTGAGGGACGTGT
The DNA here is from genome assembly GCA_013399225.1 of Rhipidura dahli. Lineage (NCBI taxonomy): Eukaryota > Metazoa > Chordata > Aves > Passeriformes > Rhipiduridae > Rhipidura > Rhipidura dahli. Next base: position 300,356 of record VXAC01002449.1, on the reverse strand, counting down.
TTAGATCCGCTGAACAACCGCAGGTAAAACCACATTGAAAAGCCTTTTGCTCTCCAAACCGGCTGTCACAGCCACAGTGACCCCATTTTGCCTCATCCTGGTGGTACTTTCAGAGGCCTTTTCCCATGTTTGTCAGCCAATGAGCAGCTGTCCCTGTGTCATTAGAGCAGAATGCACATGCGTGCTAATTAACCAGCCAACGTAGCACGGCACTACCCAGTGACATCTGTGGAGTCGGGTAGCGACCATGATCATTTCCTCTGATCTGGTGTTCATTATCAATCTAAATCAGCACAGCACTTCAGTCTCACACGTAGTCCAGCTTAGTGGGTACAGCAGTACCAGTCAGGTTGGGTTCAGTGGGTCTATGACACCAGCAGACTGGGGGAACACTTTCTGGTGGATGTCATGATTGACTCTCTACTTTTCTCTCTCTTCCAGCAAGATGTGAGTGAATTTACACACAAACTACTGGACTGGCTGGAGGATGCGTTCCAGCTCACTGTGAATGCCACGTAAGTTCTGTGTGATCTTGGGAGTTTGACCTAAGGAAAGTTTTAATAAATGAGAGGATTTTATGTGCAAATTTTGAGCAAATGAGTGTTCTTTGTTTCCTGTGGATGAGGCTCCTTAAGCTTGAAATGTTGTGTCTGCATCTCCTGTTGGTGAGTGTGGGACTTCACTCAGTGAAGATATGGCCTGCAGAGTAAATTTGCTTTTGAGGGGAGCTCAGCAGCCCTGGTGAACAGAAAAGCTCTGGGTGTTTGAAACTTCCTTTCGGACACCTTGACTGGCACCTTAATTTTTTTTTCTGCTCTTGTCGGTGTAAGTGTTATAATGAGGAGCTTCCTCTTTATTTAGTGCTTGGGTAGAAAACTGTACTTTTGCCTGTAGGCTCCCAAGCAGAGGCTGCAAATGAAAGCGTGCTTTTGCTCTCTGAAACAGGAGTTCTGGGGACAAATCTGAAAACCCAATGGTGCAGCTCTTCTACGGGACTTTCCTGACTGAGGGTGTCCATGAGGGTGAGTTAAGGCTTGGGTAGATTCAACTTTTTATCTCCTTTGAGCATTTTGGAGTTAACCAGAATTTTTTGTTCTCTTGAGTTAGCTCATGGTTTCTGTATGGTTTCCATCATCCAGGCAACACTTTTTCCAAGATTGAGACCTTTGGTCAGTACCCCCTTCAGGTAAATGGTTACCGGAACTTGAATGAGTGCTTGGAAGGAGCCATGGTGGAGGGAGAGATGGATGAGGCAACAACATCTCAGTCAGTGAAGTATGGACAGGAGGTTAGTTTGACCTTTTTTGTCGAGCCTTAGGTTACCTGCTGCAGAAGAGTGCAGCACACACCGTGTAGGGGTGTGTCATGTACTCTGATAACTTTAAATGTCAACTGTGAATGTTCTCTAAGAATTGAATACACAACATTTTCTGGATACCTGGAATCTCATGTAAGTGTCTGTTAGTGCTAGGTGGTGAGACACTAAGTCTTTGCTGATTTATAAAGATGAGTTGTCCTATGTAACCAGTTCAAAGACTTTATTTTAAATTGCAAAGGTCAACGTCTGCCTGAGTCGTGTGATCAAGTCTCTCTCTTTCTGTTGAAGCCTACCTGTACCTGATTAGGGGGAGACCTACTGCCTCCATATTTTCGGAGGGTAAAAGTACAGTGCTTAACTCCATGGTATGCCATTTGGAATTTGTCTCTTTCTCCCTCTTATATTGTGTACAGTTTGGAGTTTTTCTTCTTGCTTTCACTTTTATTTTCTGACTGTGATGATTTTATTTCTTTTTGTTTTAATCTCACTAATTACGAATCAGTCATAAAAAAGTTGCAGCAAGGTGAAGAAGTACCATTGCATTCAGCATCCTCTGTGTGTAAGTGCAGCAAAAGTTAGCTTGGACAAAGGCTGGGAAACAATGTGGGCAAAAGTATCTGGTGTGGGCAGGGAAGAGTATTTCAGTTCTGTGAGAATGTCTGAAAATTGTGTTGCTGTGGTTTAAACAAGCAAAGGAGAAATGAGGTACTGGGCAGGTGAGCCCTGTTCTGACTCTGGACTCAAATGTTTGTTCTGGGTTTTCCTGGTTTCCACGTGAAGCAGTTTAGGTGCATTTACAGGGGATGTGGGTGAAGCTGGTGTTGGCTGGCACTGGACACAAAGGCACATTCGAGCTCATCAGCCAGGTTCATTTCAATCCAAACTTTTTAGTTCCTCAAAATTCTTCTCCCAAAATTAAGGTTAATTTGACCAATCATGGAGCTGTTTTAATGCTTTTGTGTGCACAGATAGGAGGAAAAGGCTCTGGCTTAATTTCTGAGAATCCTTACTGGGAAAATTGTGCATCTTAGTTTCACTTCCTAGTATGTGGTGGGTAAAGGAAGGCGTGATAGGGGACATAGGGAATAAGGTGATTTTGTCTTTTGAGCACCTAGGCAAATGTGCTGAAAGTCAAAGCAACAGTGGGATTAACAGGAGCTTCTCCCAGACTATAGGAGCATAAATCATTCTGCCTTTGTGGTTATGGGATGCTTAGAAAGCTCTGGTGTGGGGGAGGTTTGTTGTCGCAGCACATCTGACATGAATCCCACAAAGGAAAATGAGCTTAGTGTGCTCATCCTAAATCCAGAGGGGAGCATGAAGCGGGTAGTGCCAAGCTAAAATAGGTGAAGGAAGTTTCTGGCAGGAGATGCTGGAAGTCTCTGTGAATCCAGGAAGAGCAAGAGGAAGTGTAAATTCAACTGAGAAATTTTCTTTCAGCATGGTTCTTTGAAATAGTGCATGAAGCTACAGGAAGTGGAGGTCTTCTCTGAATCCCCTAAATCAAGTAGTTTGTAAATAGACTGAGAGAGGATAAGGAATCTGGTGCTGCAGGAGGACTCCTGGTTTGTTCATCACTGTATGTGATCTGCCTCAGTAAAGAACTCTCTTGGGGGCATCTTAGATGATGTGCAGATTGTGTGTCTCCTCTGTTAATTTTGAAATTCAGTGCTGGACTTGTTAATAATCCATCCAGCTGGATGCATCAGGCAATGACAAGTAACTTTAAGAGCAATTATGAGCCTTTTTTTCACAGTAAAAATATAAAATGGAAGCATACATTTTTAACTTGTAAAATTTGGCTTTCTGACTAGTTACTCTGCAAACGACCTGATCAGTGCTTAAAGACAGAGACTTTTAAATCAGTCTGAAATCATATAGGATCAGTCTAAAATGTGCCATTAGCAGTCATCTTAAAACAAGTCCCTTCGGGGGCATTTCTGCTTTTGTTACAGCGCTGGTTTACAAAACTGCCACCAGTTCTGACCTTTGAACTCTCCCGATTTAAGTTCAATCAGTCACTAGGACAGCCAGAGAAAATTCACACCAAGCTAGAGTTTCCCCAGACTATATATATGGACAGGTGAGTTGTCCTGTTGTACAGCATGTTTAAAGCTATTGCTTTGTTATAAATAAAGAAATTAAAAAGGTTGTTTGGGTGAGCAAGGAAAGATTCTAAAATATTTACAGAAGATTGTGGATGTTAGAAGTAAACAAATCTCACCTGGCAAACAGGGCTCTGTATTTCTGCTTAGGTACCTCTACTGCAATAAAGATCTTATTCAGATGAAAAGAGAGGAAATGAAGAGATTGAAGGAGAAAATGGTGGCTCTGCAGCAGAAACTGGAAAGGTGAGTGGTCAGCTGGCTTTATTTTTATGCCCTCTGGAGGATTGCAAGTGTTTCCTTTTAAATTAGCTTTCCAATAGCAGAGAAACTTGCAGGGGAATGAGAAAAAGCAACATGTTTGTTCTGAAAGGTGTGGAGGGAGGAACTGTATTTTCAAACAAAAAACCTGTCTCTTCCACGGCTTCTAAATTTTACTGATACTGTTACAGGAATAAGTTCTTTAAAGAGCGCAGTTGACACTGTCAGCTGCACTGGCAATGGAGGTGAGGAAGCCCAGTAGTACATTACAGAAAAAGTTGTTCTTCTCTTGTCCCATGAGGCTTAACCCATCTCATTCCTTCATTCATACACCACCTTGCATTTTTCCATAGGTACATGGAATATGGCTCTGGCCCAGCCCGCTTTCCACTGCCTGACATGCTGCAGTATGTGCTCGAGTTCATTGCTACAAAGCCAGCTGTGGCTGTTTCCTCTGCTCAGAGCTCTCAAACACCACTGCTGCACTCCCAAGCCAAGCCTCAAGTTTTGGATGTGCTTTCACAGCCAAGTGGGTCAGTAAACAGAAATAAAAAGGATTCACAGGAGAACGCTTCTCTCCCAACAAAATGGTCCTGGGTGGCATTCCAAAAATGGGTTATTTATCTAGGCACTGGTGAACGTGATGTTGTAGTGTGCAAATGCTTGTGCAAGTAGTGGGTCACTGCTCTGCTGGTCATTTGGTTCTGTTGGTGTAAACAGAACACTGCATCTTGGTCTGTTCTTTCTCCTTGTCCAAAAGCATACCTGTATTCCTTGCCTAAGCAGCAGTTAAGAACTAAATGATGTGCTCTCTTTGGTTAGGCTGCTCATTCTTTTGCTTCATGGACCAGTAAATTACAGCAATATTGGATTATTATAACCCTGGCCAGCATGGTTGGTTTAACACTCTAAATTAAGCTGAGTAAATACACACGTTTCTTAGTAGTAATGGAAGGAATTTTTGGAATTGCTCATTGTGTATCTGTGCTTAGAGAGTTCTATAAGAATTTTCCCTAGTATTTTTCCTATATTTTAGTTTGTTCTGTGAAGGCAGAAGCACGTTTCAGTGTACTTGTTCTCTCTACATTTTATACCACTCTGGAAAGAAATCCTGCTCCAGCTCTGGAGTAATTTTTGTTTGGTTTATTTCATATTCTTTTCCAAACAAAGAAAAACTAGAGAAAGATTGAAAATCCTGCCCACTACTCTTGGATTTTTCTCCACAGCATACAAGAGCGGACCGATATTAGGACTGAAGATGAAGCTTTCCTTGTGGCAAATTCTTTGCTGCAGCAGAACTCCAGTATGGAGCTCCAGCCTCCTGTTTCACCAGCAAAACTGTCTGAATGTCCAGCTCCTCACGTGGTCTCTGAGGAAGAGCTGAAGCTGGTTCAGACGTGTCTGCAGCGATGGAGAAACGAGATCGAACAAGACGTGCAAGGTTGGCCCCAAATGCATTTGTAGTGATTTTCCTCCTGAATGTCAGCCTGGTTTCCCCTCTGTAGCTTTGCTGGATACAGCCTGAACTACAAATAATTTTGTCCCTGTTTGAGCTTTGATGTTGAGTCTATCTGATAGTCTCTGAATGGCTTCAAACTCTTTGAAGTGAAAGGGGCTAGCATAGCCTGATGAATAGTCATTAATTTTTATGCATTTCTCTCACTGATGATGTTTTTGGCAGATCTGAAGGAGTCTATTGCCAGAATCAACTTGTCTGTTGAACAAATGTACTGTGACCCTCTCCTCCAACAGGTAGGAAATGCAGCTTCAGTACGTGAATGTTAAACTAATATTGCTGATCCTCATTTTTGTTAGTAGATGTTGGTTTGAATTGCCTTCTTCACTGTATTTTCAAATTTCCAGTGATGAAGCAGAGAATGATTTACTTATGAAAACCTTGTTTCTTCTTTCCTTAAAAATCAGTTTTCACATAGTAAGAAATTTATCAAATTGATGAACTCCTGTGCCATGCTACACCTACAAACACTCCTGCTGTTTGTGTACAGAGGTCAGGCAGAATCAGCCCCTGACTGCACATCTCAATGATGTCCATGTCACTTTGCAGGTTCCCTATCGTTTGCATGCAGTCCTGGTCCATGAAGGGCAAGCAAATGCTGGGCACTACTGGGCCTTCATATATGACCAGCCTCGGAAAAGATGGCTCAAATACAATGACATCTGGGTGACAGAGTCATCGTGGGAAGAGCTGGAGCGGGAGTCGTTTGGAGGCTTGAGGAATGCCAGTGCCTATTGCCTGATGTACATCAGTGAGCAGGTGTCCCATGCTGGTGCAGGTACAGAGCCACAACTGCTGGTTAATGAGGTGTGTGTGTGCTGGTGTGTCTCTCTGGCCTGCATGATCATTATGTTCCTCGGCTTCTCCAGCACAGTTGTCTTTTGACAAAGCACAAAACGTCACCCCAGATAGGATTGAAATAATCTGCTTTATGCTCAATTTGTTTCTAAATCCCTGATAGGGCTGAAAACTCCCAGGAGAAGCATCCAGGTGAGATTGGAAGCAGCGCTTCATGTGTGTACAGACTCATACTGCCCTTTTGCCACATTTAACATGCATCTAGTGCTGGTGTTCTTCATTTTGACTCTTTATAATGTTTCCTAAGGGCATGTGAAATGCCTCCTACTTGATCTCTCCCATTTTTATCACACTTCCTGACTTCTTTGCTTCATCTTTGGTCATTCTGTTATACTGAATCTAAATGGGGGTTTTTGTGCAGCCTTTCCCTGAGAGGTATCCATATCTGAGTGGTTCAGATGTACCAGAAGTGTGTTTGCAGTGCCAGTGTATAAATAGTTTTGTGGAGAAATTGCTCTGCACGTGGCTCTAGACATGGCAAGCAGCTGTACAAGAACCCAGTAATTTCACACGTGGCTCATTTTGATGTAATAAATAGAAAGAAACAATGGAGAGCTGTCTTCTGTTCATTGCTAAATGTGGCTGATGAGGATCTGGAGGTTGTTCTTTGTTTTCTTATGACAGTTCTGAAATGAGCCCACGGGGTGGTTTTTTTCCTCCTGTTTAATGCAATTTTTGTTTTTTAAAGCATTTAACAATGGGTACATAAAAGTATCTGCTGTAGAAAGTTGCCATTTGCTTTTGATAAGTTTTAGGACTTGTCTAAAGCTGATGTTGCTTGGGTTTTGTGCTATTTTAAAAGTGAATACTGAAGTAGATCTAAAAAGCACTAACAAATATAAGCATGACAGTCATGCTATGGAACCCATGCAGCCCTTACCTTTAGCTGCTGTACAGTGATGAAGGTGTGACATCTCTGGCTGAGCTGTGAGCTTTGCAGCTGTTGGCAGTTCAGTGCTGTTCCCTGTACAGCTGGAGGCCTTGGATCAGGATGTGTCTGACCTGCATCAGGAGGCGCCGGTTCTGGAATTGCTCTGTGTAAATGCTGTCCAGTGGTAGAACAAAACTGGGGTTTGCTTTAGATAACTCTGTAGATTTGTTTTTATTTTTGCACCTTTGCTTCTGGATTACGTTAAATTACAAAGCCAGTGGAAATTTGGCCTTCTTTACCCATTTATCCCTCAGCCAATTTGCTTGTGGCTGCCCGTGATACTGTGTGTGTGCTTAGTCCCTAAGAGTGGTGCCCTGCCACTATGTGTTTCCTTATGCCAGTCTTGCATTTCCTCCAGATGAGGATGAGGGCCAAGAGGCTAAGCAGTTCCAGAAGGAAGTGGAAGCTTTGTCCCCAGAACTGAGACACTACATCCAGGAGGACAACTGGCGCCTGGAGCAGGAGGCAGAAGAGTGGGAGGAGGAGCAATCTTGTAAGATTCCTCAGATGGAACCTTCGCCTTCTTCTGAATTGCAGGACCTCTCCTCTGAGTCAGGACCAGGTAATCCCATTCTGAATTTGCAAACCATGTTGGAACCAGCAACAGCCAGCTGGTCACCGTTATCACTGTGTTGAAACCTTGCACAACGTGTCTGAATGAATGCAGGAGCAGGTGTGAATGAAGCAGCAAAGGCATGCTTTGTGCCCTCACACGTTCTCACCTCCTCTTCTCTGGCTAGAAAAAACTGTGACTTTGTTTGGATTTTCTTCTTAAATACGTCATCACAGACGCGTTAGCAACCTCTCTCATTGGCCCAGCCTTGGCCATTGCCATGTCCATCTTCAGAGCCATCAGGGATTGGCTCTGCTGGACATGGTGGAAGCTTCCAGCAGCATCTCACAGGAGCCATTTCTGTGACCTTCCTGCTACCAAAAACCAGGCCTTGCAAAAGCAGTACAAGGCAGCAGCTGTGTAAAACTGCATGGACAAGCTGCAAAACATTTTACAACAAGAGAGAAAAAATTTTGAAGCTTTTGCTCACTAGTACTACTCGTGTCCTGACAGAGCAATCATCAGTCTGTGAGCAGAGTGTGCGCTCCCTGTCCTCGGAGCACGCCAGGATTGCCAAGGAGCAGACTGCCAAGGCCATTGCCAACACTGCTGATGCCTACGAGAAGAACGGTGTCGAGGCTGCTCTGTGCGAGGTAGGAGCTGAGCCTTGGCCCAAGAACCTACCCCTTCTTGTCTCCATATTATTGATAGACCTTTGCTTTTCCTATTTCTGTGAAGTTCTGTAGCTCTGACACGTTTAGCTCAGTCCCCTTTGGCTTTCCTGTGTTTTGCTTTGGATTTTCTTACTCTGTTTATTCTTTTTCTTCTTGGCCACAGCGCAAGGAGGTAGAGCCGCTGCAGGCTCATCCAGGAGAAACATCCCCCACAGTTCAGGCAGAGCAGCCCCAGGACACTCAGGAAGCAGAGGCTGCTGCCCACACTAGCTCACAGGTCTCTGAAGTGGAAATCCCCAGTGTGGGGAAGATTCCTGTTAGATCCGATGCAGATGGATATAATGAGGAGGTACAGATCCCAGTGCAGGGGTTAATTACTGCTGCTTGTTAGCCTGTAGCTTTGTAGTTAGCTGGCTTTGAGCTGGGCTAAGGATGGGTGTGATAGTGTTTGTCATAGGAACAATGCCCTGTACTAAGTTAGTTTTCCCAGTGTGGAAGGGAAGGGGGACAGACCACATCGTTCTGTAATTCCATTTTTAAATGCCATCAGAAAAGCAGCTCTGTAAGAGCACTTGATTTGTCAATCTGCACGTTGGTCCTAAGTCCTCTTCCTGGCACGACTGTATCAAAATTGATCCTACCTATGTTTATTTACAACTCTCTTTGCTGGCTTCAGTTACTGTTTTGTCCCCAGTCAAAGACCTTAATCCCAACAGTTTACGTATCCTGCCCGCTGATTTTTTGGGGTCTGACTTTAACCACTCTCATACATGCTCAAGCAGTGATTTGGAAGTTCTCTCACAAGTTGGATTTCACACAAACACTGGGGCTGTCACTCCTTGAGTAGGTTTGAGATGCACTTGTGTGAAGTTGGCTCGAGGAACTGCTGCACCACAGGTTCTGCATTCATTCTACATGTCTTAGGAAGGTTAAGTGTGATATGGTGGGGACATGGCCAGCATGCTTTACCTTCTCACTTGCTGAATTTAAAAATTCAAGGGTTTGGAGTGACGAGCACGAGCCTTGAGATCTTAAATGCCTAAAAAAAAAGCCCTGCATGTAAAATGCATGTGATGGATAGAGTCAGTAGCATGCACGTAACTCGCTGCCGCAGTTCACACACACTTATCACATCTGCTTTTACAATTTCATTTAAACCTTACCTTTTGAAAGTTTCTTCCATTCTTCACTATGCCATCTCTTCTCCCTGTCCGTTACTGTTTTCCTTGTTCCTGTTTGTGTCTGCTCTCCTGCTTTTGTGGTAGGTGATGCTGAGTCCAGCCATGCAAGGTGTCATCCTGGCTATTGCAAAAGCCCGCCAGACCTTTGATCGCGATGGGTCTGAAGCAGGGCTTGTTAAGGTATTGATTTGTTTACTGAATCCAATAGTATGGATATCTGTTTTCCCAGAATAGAGAATATGTGCCATATTGACAGATCAGGAATGTAAAGGGAATGATTTGTGCAGTTTTTCTTCTAGTTAATGGCCCTTACCCTGCATTTCAGTTCCTTCTCTCTTACTGTGATGACATAACCGTGGGTTCAAAACAATTTCTAGAGCTTGTAAGAGAACAGCCTCCTCCCAATACAGACTGCAACTTTCCTTTTTTCTGCTTATTCTTTTAGTATTGTAAAATTTCGGTTTTTTGGTCCTGAACATACTTGCTTACTGTGACCTCTGTTGTCAAAGAAATGTCTATGTAAACAGGGGTTTGAAAGCATAACCAGTGCTGAATGCTGAAGCTGGTGTTAGATTTTACAGGCAGGTAGATTTAACTAAAAATACCACATGGAAAGAATCATCCGTGCTGCTAATCTATGGAGATATAAATCACAAGATACTGTTGCACCTCCTGCAGGTACAAGTGTGTTCCAGTCGATTTTTGCAGTGTGAGCACTTGTAGGAGGGTTGCCAAATCCATCTAAGGCAGCTGTACCCCCTTCCTCAAAGGCATTTAGACACGTATGGAAGCTCACACTTCACACGTGGGGTTTGCCTGGCTGTGGGGGCTATTGGTTTAGAGTTGAGGCGTTGGTGGGCTTCCATTCACCACTGGAATATCACCAGCAGAGGAGGCTCTGTGTCACTACAAGAGTCCCATCAAACAGGACAGGTTTGAGCTCCTGTTGACTGCTGTGGCATTCCCACGGGCAGTTAGGTGGATCTGTCAGTACATGTGTTCCATTGGCAGGCATTCCATGAGGAGTACTCCCGGCTGTACCTGCTTTCCAAAGAGACCCCAACCCCCCAGAACGATGCCCGGTTGCAGCACGTGCTCATCTACTTCCTGCAGAACAATGCTCCGCAGCAGGTGGTGGAACGGACCCTCCTTGAGCAGTTTGCAGACAAAAACCTCAGCTATGATGAACGGTGAGTGCCTGGGATTCCAGGGTAGGCTTTTCCCACCTGGATGTGGCTGGGGCCACTGTTCTGATTTTTTGTCTTTTTGGATCACGTGGAACAGGTCCATCAGCATCATGAAGGTGGCACGGGCAAAGCTGAGTGAAATCGGTCCTGACGATGTTGACATGGAGGAGTACAAGGTAAGGGACCAGAGAGCTGCTTCTGATCCTTCACACTGTCATAGCTGGCTCTGTCCAAACTGGGAAATGGGGAGCGTGGCGTGGAGCTGTGTGGCCAATGCAGTGGTCACTGCATGCCTGTTGGCAGCTGGTGTCTGCAGGAGGGTGCTGAGGGAGAAGGAATACGCTGGAAATCTGAGCTTGGAGAGTGTCTGCAGTTGACTAAATTTATTTATGTGTCATTTATGAGAGACATTTAAACACTTCAAAGGGTACCCCAAACTATGCATGTAAGTGTTCCAGATGAAGCTGATGCTCTGCTTCCCTCCTGCTCCTCACAGAGATGGCACGAAGACTACAGCCTTTTTCGCAAGGTGTCCATTTACCTGCTGACGGGGTTGGAACTCTACCAGAATAGAAAGTAAGTTCCTCTAATTGTGTTTGGACAAGATAAGCTGTAGCTAAAAGTAAAGGCCACTTTGACAAAAATTCTTCTTTTTGAACCACAATGGCCTGTGTTTGAGGGCAGTGGGTGCTTTTTTGACCTGCTAGTAGCTCTTCTTGAATCCACAATCGAGCTTGGTTAGCAGTTCAAAAAATAGCAGGCTGAGCTGCTGGCTTGCTGCCTGACAGTTTCTGAGAGTTTCCCCTAAGAAAACTTCCCTTTGGGAAGAAGAGCTTTATATTCTGTTTTCCAGAGATGGGTTTGCAGGAATGATTGTCATCACTTTGGGATTTTCCGCCTTGGACTCCTGTACTAAAATGAAACTGTCTCAAAATGGATGTTAGGTTTTGTGTAAACACACACTTTGGAGTCTTCTAGACTCAAAGGGCCTTGGTTTCCTCCTTACCATTCTAGAACCTGTATTTTCCATAAATGGTGCAGGCTTTCAGAAATTATTCCTGGATGGAAATGGAATTGAATTCCCAGGTGGTTTGCAGTATCGAGCCACCAAATTCAGGTGGGCAAACTGACATGAGTTATGACAAGAGCAGATTAGAGCTCCCTGAATTGACCTAATCCCTGTCAGCGGTTCTGTTTTCTCACCTGAAGCTTGCAATGTGTGAGGTACTCAAAAACACAACCTTCTGCCCTTCTCGGGGTGTCCTCTCATAATGCAGTTCCTGAAGCAGTACAGAAAATGAACATGAACAAAGACGTTGCACATGAGCTTGGTTTTAAGGTGCTCTGCCCAGACACTTGTTTGGCACTCTGGGCAAAAAGGAGCAGGAATGTCTTGACATGGGGCATTTGTTCATTTGTGCTTTGGCAAGGAAATAAAGCTTTTCCCATCGTGCCTGATGCTATTCCAGCCAGGCCCAGCAGGAAAGGTTTCCTGAGCTGAGCCAAGGGAATGGTTGTAGTCATGGCCCTGGCAGAGCCCGCGGCCTGCAGAGCTGACCCTCTTCTTCCAGGTACCAGGAGTCACTCACCTACCTGGTCTACGCCTACCAAAGCAACACCAAACTGCTGCTGAAGGGAACCAACCGAGGCGTGAGCGAGTCACTGATAGCCTTGTACAGAAGGAAGTGTCTCCTGGTTTGTATTGAGGAGCTCAGCACCCACTTTTGGAGAGGAGGGGAGGGAGCAGCCAGGATGCTCTGGTAGCCAAGACCAGTGTAACTGTTTTTCTTGTGTCTATTGCCATGATTCTGCCCCTTGCTGAGTACCAGCAGCAATATGGAAAGCTAATAATAATCATAATTCAATTAAAGAACATGCCACATAGGCTTCAGGGAGTCTAGGTGAAGGCAGATCTGGATCTTGCCATCTTAAAACCAGAATTGTAAATAAGCTGTATGCTCTCTGTATACAGATACAGCAAATTGCATGTATGTGTATGAATATATATATTTACAAGTTTGTTTTCTGTGGTGTGTTTCCCATGACTGAAAGTGGCTGTCCCACCAGAACCTGCCCCTTGTTCTCTGCTGGTGCAGGGCCCAAGCTGGGCCTTTCCTGAATGGTTATCCATGGTCCGTGCTTGCTCTTCACAAGTCTGTCCCCAATTCTCCTTCCACCCCCAGAAGCTGAACGAGGTGGCAGCTTCTCTTTTTGTCAGCTGTGAAGAAGCTCATGTGTCAGAGGGTGTGAGCATCCTGAATGAGCTGATCATCCCCTGCATGCATCTCATGAACAACTTTGAGATCTCCAAAGAGGACCTGGATGCCATCGAGGTCATGAGAAACCGCTGGTGCTCCTATTTGGGACGAGAAGACATGGACGGTAGGAAATGGCTGCTGTTCTTGGGCAGGGTAGTGTCTGGATCTGAACTGGGAAAGAATTAAAGGACCATTTAAAATCAAATTCCTGGTGTCTGCACTGCAGCACATCAGGGCCCCTCTAATGTGGGAGGAGAAATGTGTTTGAATCACCCATTGAATTCTGTTACAGAAAATATCATTCTTTTGCACTAAAACAAGCTGCAGAAGGGTCCCTCATCCCTGAAATGGGACAGCTGACGTCCCAAGGATGGCTTAGAGTTCCCTTGGGAGGCTTGGGTCCTCTGTTAGGGTTTCTCGCTGACTGGAGGTACCCAGGGATGGCAGGTGAATGCAGACATCCTTGGTGGCGCGGCATGCCCCTCTTCAGGAGGAAGGAGTGGTGTTATCAGAAGCCAAGGTTATGGAAGATGGAATGGGGGAGCAGATTTGGGGCATCTCTGCCTTCTGAGGAGGAGTTTGTCATTGTAGAGCTGAATGTTGGTTCTGGGCAGCTGTTCTTGTTGTGTATTTCCTTCTGGAGTTGGGCTCCTATGACTCCCCTCAGGTCATTTCTCTTCAGGCAAATCGGTCCTGACCTGCCTTGTTCTGTGCATGAAGGTCTGGGGAGTCCCTGCAGAGTTTTTATCACTAACAGAGGGTAAACTTGGTGAAAGAAAATTACACAAAATAGATAGAGAGGTTTATTCTGAAAATATTGTTGAAAAAATTAATATTGGATAAATTTATCCCAGATCCTGGGCTGGATGTGACAGCCTTTGCTTACACAGAAGGTTTTAAAGAACCAGAAGTTGGGTGCTCACCCCTCCCGGGTCGTGCGAGGCTCAGGTGTTGCCTGCTGTTCTTCACCCCGAAGTGGCGGTGCTGTATCGTGCGCTCCGGTGGCCCCTGGGCACAGACCTTCACTGGGAGTGGGCAGTACCAGCTCGGCATGGCCTGAACCGCCCTGCCTGAGGGGGTGTAGGCTGTGAAGGCTCCGTTCCCCTCAGCTGCACAGTCAGTGTTTGAGTGTCACCCTGAAGCACAGAGTTATTGTTGCCCTGGCAGCTCGTAGAGCAGCGCCTTGCCTGTCCCAGTGGACAGAGCCCCGTCCCCGGGCAGCCAGGTGGCAGTGGAGCTTCCCTCACGGAGCCCCGGCTAGACAGGCAGGACACAAGCCGGGCGGCAGCTGGTGCGAGGCCTCCTCGGCGTCAGCAGCCACTGCTCATCCCTGGTGATGGGCTGGGCAGCTCAGCACAGGGAGAGGAGTCTGCAAAAGGCATCACAGCTCCTTAACTCGGGGCCTGGAGCCCTCTGCCATCTGCTGCCACTGACTGTTTCCTCCTCTCCCCCTTGACAGCAAAGCTGCAGATGAAGCTGGGCGAGCTGCTGCCCCGGCTCCTCGACGGCTCCACTGAGGTCATTGTGCTGAAAGAGCCCCCGAAGATCCGGCCCAACTCCCCTTACGACCTGTGCAGCCGCTTTGCGGCCGTGATGGAGTCCATCCACGGGGCCTCAGCCGTGACCGTGCAGTAGCCCGCGGGCCGCTCGCCGTGCCGCAGCGCCGCGCTGCCGGCTGCCCGGGCCTCCCTCGGGTGGTGCCGGAGTGGGGGACGAGAGGGGGCGGTTTGGATTCCAAGCTGCGTTCTTTGTAAATATGAGCGGATAAAAAGCAGTATTGCACTTCTGAGGCAGTAACACGAAGGACCTGGACCACTGTTACAGTGCGAGGCGCGGGCACCATGGGGCCCAGCCAAGCTCCAGAGGCTCTTCTGTCCTGGCAGCCTTCTAGATGCAGCCCCTGGGCCCGTGATGGCACAGGAGCCCAGCCCTGCTCGGCACTCTGAACTGTGGCTGGGCTGTCAGGCACTTTCACAGCTCCCAGAATGGTCACTGCCAGAGGCTGCGTGTTCCAATCCAGCCAGACTCCTGCTCGCAGGAGCCTGGGCTGAGTGAGGAGGAGGCACTGAGGAGCAGTGGCTCGTGCTCTGTTGCGTGGGCAGTCATGCACACAGCTGCGTGTTCTGGTCAAGTCAAGCAGGCTTTTGCCTTTTGTATTCCAGCTGGCGCCAGAAAACACACAGGAGCCTTCCTTGGAAAGGCACAGGCAAATCCTGGCAGTGAGGAGCCAGAACGGGGCTGTGGGTTTGTGCCTGGCACGAGCTGACTGGCTCGGGGCAATCACATCACCTCAAAGGATATTCCCCTTGCGGCCAGAAGGTAAACTTCCTTCTCCCCTTGAGTGGTGTGTCAGGGCTGGATTAGTGTCAGTGACAACTGTGAGGGCTTGGATCAGCCCGTTGTGTTGGTAGTGGGTATTTGTGTTGACTCTGTTAACGAAGTGCCCTGTTGGCATTTCTTTTTGCTGTCGCCCTGAGCTTGCGTTTGAGCTGCAGAAGTTGTAAGCTGAAAGTTCTGAGTCAGTGGAGGGAGATCCTGTTTTTTGGGACTATGCAGACTTTTCTAACAGTGCAATAAAAGCATTTGTTCTATGTTAGAATGAAAAAGCTGTTTCTATGTCTTTATTTCACTCTAGAGTTCTGCCTGACGGTTCCTCCTGTACAAAATGTGTTGTCATCAGCAGAGCTGCCTTAGGATGGTTCCACCATTCTGTCAGGGGGTGTTTCCCCAGTATTTAGGAATGAACTGCTCCTGTGGGAGAATCTTGCACTCTCCCAGTGACTTTATGGTGAAGTAGAACTGCCATTATCCACAGGCACTCTGGCTGCCACTGTCTCAGCAGCAACCCGTGCCTCCTCAGGGACCAGGGTGGTGCAGTGCCAGGGTGCTGCTTTTTCAGCTTTTTTCCCCCATTGTTGTGACAGAGCAGTGGGATGAGGCCTTCAAATCACTGCTCGGGGTGCTTGACCTTCAGTGAATGAAAACATGGAGCTTTTGAACAGAGCCCCCAGGCCATCACCCACCCGGAGGCACACTCCCTCCTCCCAGTCAACACTTGGCATTGCCAGGCAGTAGGATGTGGTTTGGGGAGAGGAGAGTCCGTTTGTTCTGACTTAACGAAGCAGTGGCTTTGTCCTGTTCTTTGTGTTGCTGCCAGAAGCTGAAATGCCCAGCCCATGCCCAAAGCCTGATTTAAGAAACCAACGAAGAGTGTCAGGAGTACAGAGTGGTGCCAGGGACAGGGACATCATGGTATTTGGACTGGGCTGGACAGGAGCTGTGTTCCCAGGCTGGAAGCCTTTGCTCACTGTTCTATCCTCCCATTTCCCAAGGGAGTCACAGCCAAAACAGCCTCTCTGTGCTCCCTGGGTTAGTCAGCCCTTCAAGGGCAGCTGGCACGGGGTGCAGCTTCTTGGAAGGTGACAGCCAGGAACACTGGCCCCTCGGTTCTACCTCCTTTGATTCTTCTTCGGAAGGACTGAGCACCTGCCTCTCCCACTTCACTCTCAGCACCACCAACTCTGTCCCCAGTCCTGCAGCATCAGAATTCCCAGGGATCATCACTGTTCCCTTTCCTTGCCCACCCGCTCCCTCTCCTCCAGGTGAGCAAAGTGCAGGTTTCAAAATGGGACTTAGAGGGGAGCGGACTTTGCTTCCCCCAGGAATGCCACTGTCAGCTGGGCCCTCCTTGAGATGGGTCACGCGCCCACGGCTTTGAGCCGGCAGGGATTAAACCAGCGGTGAACTCAGTTTTCAACCAGTGCCGTAGCAGCAGGCAGGCCCCTGTCAGGACTCCGGGTGCTAATCCAGCCTGATGGTCCATGCTCTTGCTTGCAGAGGTGTGTAAGCAGCCTTTATTTTCACAGCTGAATCAGGAAAATGTGAAAGGAACAGTTGAGACCAGCAAAAACCCTTTCTTGCCTCTTGTGCACAGGTAAATGATGCAGTCAGGGAACTTTTGACACAAAGGTCTGTGGCATTATCGGCTTTATCATCTTAGCCATGAGAAGATGAGGCTCCTGCAGGGCACGCGGTCACCGCCATCTCACCTTTGCAGCAGGAGTAGAAGTTGGTGCTGCCTTGTTTCTCATTTTCCTCCTTCCCCCTTGTTTTCCATTTTTCCCTCTCTTTTCCTCCAGTCTTTTCTGGACAGACCAAACTGTAGCTGTAGCAGCAGTGCTGCCCCTTGCAACTCCCACCCTGCATCCCACTCTTGCAAGATACAGCTGCATGCTCAGAGCACAGACACGCTGCCAACAGACAAGATAATTTATTGCAAACACATCATAGCGGCACAGACATGCAAGGAAGGAGCTGCTGCACTGGGGCGCAGCATTAACCACGGCAGACTTGGCTACAGGGAACTCGCCAGGGATGCCAACGCAGTGTCACCCATCAGTGATGGTACCACAGTGTCACCAGCAGTACAAAATGCTGCCCGCTGCTTGCCTTCCCTCGCTCACTTGGTGAGTGCTGCAGGGAAATCTGCTGCTCCTTAGCAGAGAAAAAGTGAAGCAGACACGCAGAGGAAGGAGAGAAACCTGCAGAGCTGCTGTAGCAATTAGCAAATCATCCTGTGAAACAAGCAGGAGCCCTCCCTGCCAGGGGAAGAGCCACGAGGTGCACAGGGCACGGCACCCTGAGGCTCTAGATGACCAAGTCTGCATTTCTGGGGTGCAGGTGGTGGCCCCCAGCCAGACCTTGCGCAGCCGGGGCCTGGCGGCAGGCGGGGGCCAGCGGCGTTGCGGTCCTCGAGGAGCGGGCGCTGCAGGCAAGGAGCAGCCCAGCAGTGGCAAGGAAGGCTCCGGCAAACCACCCCAGGAAGGTGGCCTCCCCAAACTCCCACCTGGGTACGATGTCAGGAACAGTCTCATCCCAGAAGTCGAGGACAGTGTTGTAGGCGACCCAGGAGATTGGCACCAGGGTGGTGATTCCTGCCATGCCAAGTGTCACTCCCCCGGCAAGCAGGAGCCGCTGCTTTCGCCCAGGTTTGTCCTCGCAGGTTCTCCAGCCCTCCAGCCCCAGGGCGGCAAGGAGACAGCCCAGCAGCCCCAGCCCGTTGGAGAGGCACATGAGGAGGCGAGAGATGCGCAGCTCGGGGGGCAGCGCCAGGAAGGAGCCGTGGGCTTGGCATTCAACCACGCCCTCCTCCTGGGTGATGCAGACCTGCCAGAGCCCCATGTTCCAGACCTCCATCTCGTTCAGGTCCAGATTGAGGTTCTTCCAGAGTGGCACGAAGGTGGTGACGCAGGAGCTGACCCATCCGAGGAGAGCCAGCAGCATCCCCCCCGCCTGCGCCTTCGCCCACCAGCCCCCGGCCATGCTGCCGCCGCCCCGCTAACCTCCGGGCACAGATTATCCGCCCTGAGCGGCGGCCGCGGGCATTGACGCCTGTGGAGCAGTGTCCGCCCGGCCGCCGGCCGCGTCTGCAGCCCGGGGGGGCGAATTCAAGCCTGTTCCTCCAACGCCGGGGTGTGGCCACGGTCGTTTTTCAGCTGTTGTTGGTTTTTCCACGGTAAAAGGAAAGCGCGCCCGGCTCAGCAGGAAAAGCCGGGTGCATCCCCGCGGTAGCTCCGGGCCGGGTCCCGCCGGTGCCTCGCCGTGCCCGGGAGGGTTAAGCCAAAGCACGCAAATCCTCCGAGCCTTGGCCACCCCGAAGCGAGCTTTGGCAGGGAAAGCACTTGTCGGCAGCAGCAGCTCCAGCCTCAAGATGCAGGCAGCAGAGAGCCGGCATCAGGCTTTTCTTAGGAGTCAATTCCTCGGTTGGAGGCCCTGATCCCCATTCGGTCATTAATTAAATATGCAAAGGAGCCTTTGAGAGCTGCTTTGAGAATGAAGATGTCCAAGGGAAGAAGCAGGTTGCAGGTGGGTATTGATCACCCTGTCCTGCAGCCAGCACTTCACCACCAGACACGACTCATGGGGCTTGTATGTGAGGAAACTGTTGTCCTGAGAGGAGACACCCTGATGCAAACACAAAACCCATGTACAACAGCCTGGTCCAATGGAAGGTGTTCCTGCCCGTGGCAGAGGGCTGGAGCTGGACTGATCTTTAAGGCCCCTTCCAACCCAAACTGTTCTGGGATTCTTTGAAAAGGATGAAAAGAAGCATCAGGAAAATCCCAACTTTGTGCTGGCACTCAGCTCCCATCCTCCCCACGTGCGTTCCCTCTGCGGGGTCCAGCTTGCAGATTCATCTTCCCTGGGAGATTAGCGACTAATCTCTCCTTCATCTGCCGTCTTTCTTATCTGTATCGGGAGCCAGACTGGAAATTACTGAGTCCTGCTGGTCCCGGGGTCCAGCCCTGGTGAGTGTCAGGAGGATCTCTGCAGGGGGCTCCCACAAGGAGGGACCACGGACCACATTCAACGTGGAAGCACAGACCAGGCAGGAGAGGGGGGATGTTTTCCAGCCCTTGATGACCATCCCATCCCTAAGAGCAGACAGGGAGCATCATCCCAAGGGCAAGAGCAGGGAAATCCGCTGGGAAACCCCTCCTGCTCCTTCCCCCAGGCATTGGGGCACCTGCTCCTTCCGATTAAATCGTCTCAAGGTAATTGTGCCTGTCATTGAGACAGATTAGCGGGTGACCTTCTGCTGCTAGAGCAGGATTGGCGGCCGCCACCAAGCTCCCAGTCCTCCTTTCCCTCCCACCGGCCACGGTGGCACAGCCCGGCAGAGGATTCCCATCCACAACCTGTGGGAAGATGCCCTGCAGTGGCCAGGGCACAGCGGGAGCCACGAGCAGAGAACGACGTCTGCCGGGCTGCCAGCCGCTCCGCCTGGACATGAGGTGGGTGTCCCGCGCGCCAGGGGTCTGGGGGTCTGGGGGGTTGGTCCCGAGAGTGACATCCTCCATCGTCACGCTGAGGACCTCTGGTCCCGCTGCTCTGCAGTGGCAGGGGATGCTTGGAGGAGGCAGAGTGCCAACACTCCCACCCCATCACTGCCCCCAGCCCCACGGGTCGCTGCGCTCCGGGTTGCGTTTCCAGGACCATGACCAACCATCCCGTCTCCCCACGGGCACCGGCTGGACTCAGCCTGTCCCGAGGAGCCCGGCTATGGAGTCTGCATCTTTCTCACAGGCTGTCCTTCCTCCACACCTAGGGGCCATCTATTTCTGCTTAGAGCTTCTTAGAGAGCCGGCAGCTACCGCCACAGCCTGGAACAAGTGTGGGACAGTGCCTTAGGCGCTCACCCAGAGCTTGCCGGCTGCCGGGGCTGCTTTCCACCGGAGACGAATGCGTCCTTCCCCGGCCTTGCAATGCAATTATGGCCCCTAATGGGCTTAGCCATCTGGAGCCAGCCCACAGCCACCCCGGCCGGCACAGCTCCGGGGCTGGCACATGCATTGCTGGGCAAGGGGGCTCCCCGCAGACCCTGGCCCCGGGGATGCGGAGAGGGACCGGAGCTGCAAGCTGCTTTCCGTGTCCAAAGTAACTCCCTGCTGTATCTCCCCCATGGCAGGACCTCTCGCCCAGCCCGGGGCTGAGCCCCCGCCCCGGCGCCGTCATGGTGCTCCCCTACGCCCGCAACAGCGGCGGCGCCGGCGGCTGGCTGGCCCCCGAGGAACCCCGCGGCCGCAGCAACTCCATCCCCCCGGCGCAGACCCCCACGGCCAAGCACATGCTGGCTTACCTGCCCCGGCCACCCACCGACACCAGCCGGTACGGCACCTTCCCCCAGAAGGTATGGCTCGCACCGAGGCTCTGCGGCATCCTCGGCACATGATGCCGCCGGGTGCTCGCGGTTGTTGTCGGAGGTGATTTCTCACCGACGGACTCCTTTTCCCCCCGCAGCCAGATCTGCCGGCCGCCCCTGGGGCTCTGGGGGAGGACGGCGGGCAGCAAGCCGCCGCCACCACTGCCAAGAGAAGCGCCCCGATGCCAAACTATCCATCTGCACCCCGTCACAGCGGCTTTGTCCCCGGTGAGCCGTCCCTGCTGCCGAGCCGCGGGAGCCTGACCGCCCAGCACCACCGTGGCCGTCCGTCCTGGTGCCCACAATCTGCTCCACAAGAGGCAGGTGCCCGTTTGTACCCGCTGCACGCACTGAGCGTGGCCAACATCCCCAGCTCATCACATGGCAAGACCTCCGCCCGCAGCTCCACCGTTCCCACCCCGGAGGGGCTGCAGAGCAGGCGCTGCAAGCTGCTGGAGGAGGACAGCCCAATGGTCCAGGCTGGCAAGCGGCAGCGGCAGCGCTACGTGACAAAAGTGGGCAAGTGCCAGGTGAATCTGGGCAACATCCAGGACAAGAAGAGGTTCCTCTCGGACATCTTCACCACCATTGTAGACCTCAAGTACCGCTGGTTCCTCTTTGTCTTCATGATGTGCTACACCATCACCTGGGTGGTCTTTGGCTTTATCTACTTCTTTGACGCCTGGGTGCGGGGTGACGTCGGGCACCAGGGCGATCCCGAGTGGCAGGCGTGCATCGAGAACGTCGATGGCTTTGTCTCCGCCTTGCTCCTCTCAGTGGAAAGCCAGCGGACCATTGGCTACGGCACGCGGATGGTGACAGCCAACTGTGCCGAGGGCGTCATCCTGCTGATAGCGCAGTCCATCGTCGGCTCCATGATCGATGCCATGATGGTCGGCTGCATGTTCGTTAAGATCTCCCGGCCCAAGAAGCGTGCTCAGACCCTCATCTTCAGCAAGAACTGCGTCATCTCCCGCCGGGACGAGAAGCTCTGCCTGATGTTTCGTGTGGGGGACCTGCGGGAAAGCCACATGGTGGATGCCAAGATCCGGGCAAAGCTGATCAAGTCCCGTCAGACGGCTGAGGGGGAGTTCATCCCCCTGGAGCAGTCGGAACTGAACCTGGGTTATGACACAGGGGAGGACCGTCTGTTCCTGGTGGAGCCCCAGATCATCTGCCATGTCATCAACCGTCACAGCCCCTTCTGGGACATGTCAGCTGAGTCACTGCGCCGGGAGCAGTTTGAAATCATCATCATCCTCGAGGGCATAGTGGAAGCCACAGGCAAGTGATCTGGGCGGGTCAGGGTGGAGAGGGGTGGCTCCCCTGGGGTCCTGGAGATGCTGGGCAAACCTGGGCCCAGGAGTGACATCAGGGCAAGAGATGCTCGGGGTCAAAGCTGTCTCCAGTGGGCCACGGGTGAGGCAAGGCTGGTGATGCCTCATTAGGCAGCAGGGGGCTCGCTGCCGTGCCCGGAACAGCTCAGCCTTTGTCTTGCTGCAGGAATGACGTGCCAAGCCCGCACCTCCTACACGGAGGACGAGATCCTCTGGGGATACCGCTTTGAGCCCTGCATGTCCCTGGAGAAAGGCGCCTTCCAGGTGGACTACAGCCGCTTCGAGATGACCTTTGAGGTGCAGACACCAGCGGCCAGCGCCAAGGAGCTGCATGAGCTGAAGGAGCTGGAGCAGCAGGAGCATTCCACGCTCAGCCTCTACTGGGACCACCTCCTGCAGCCCTGCGCGCTGCCGGGACCCAGTGAGGACGCGCTGGTGGGGATGAGTGTCCCCGGCAGCGTGGCTGAGGGCAACCGGGATGAGCCACTGGAGCGGGAATTCCCTGCCTGAGCCGCTCCGGGGACTGTGGGATGGGCCGCCTGGCCGTGCCCCGGCCCGGCCGGTGCCCGTGGGTGCCCCACGCCAACAGTGCCATAGCCCACCCTCCTCTGTGGGGCTGAGCCCTTGTGCCCCACATTGCCCCAGCTGCAGCCATAGGGCATTATTTTTGTTAAGCTGTTCTTTTGTAACAAGGAACGTGAAGCGTGACTGGTGGGCAAGTAAAGGCTGTTCATGACAAAACCACCCAAACCAGCAGCCGTGTTTGTTCTGGGGGAACCCTCGGGGGGCCAGGCAAAGAGGAGGCGGAGCCCAGAGGCCCCCAGTGCCTTGGGCTCAGTCCTGCACCATCCTATGCCCCCCCCCAACACCCCAAACTGCTTCCCCTCCCTGCCTGACATGGTGCCCCAGGACTCCCCTGGCATGGAAATGTTGCACCGGGCTGATGCTGGGAGAGGTTGGACATGGTGTCGTAGAATTAAATTAATATTACAGGAATGACATCTCTGGGGTCACCTGCAGCACTTGGCAGGGCAGTGCCTGGGCCTGAGCCAGGTGCCTGGATTGAAAAAAAAATCAATAAAATCTGTGTATGCAAGGTCTGGCTGTGCTGGGAACCCTCCCTGCAGTGCCCAGCCAGCATTGCCTCAGGGTGTGTTCCACGGGTTGCAGAATAACCCTTTGGATTTACCCGCCTTTGTCCACCTTTGCTTTCCCTCTATCAACCTACCTCTGTATCTTCCCGTGGAGTCTTGGGCAGGGTATTTTCTGACCCCACCTGAAATCTGTCCTACTGAGAAGGGTGAGAAGGGGGGATGGAGCAGCTGGGGGGGGCCTGGGGCTGATGTCAGCCCAGAGGGATGGATGGCGAGGGGGTGTAATAGAAACATTTACATCAGTGTCCCTGCACATCCCCCTGCAGCCCCAGCCCAAATCCCCTACAAACAGAAAACTCCCCGCGCAAGAAAAAGGATTTAAAAAAAAACAGCTGCGGATTTTGCTGTGTGTATGCAGCTGCAAACAAGTGTTTGTAGGTGCAAAGTTAATAAGGGTTAATATACACATTGATTCGATATAAAATCGTGATTTGCATAGTACGCATGTGATTTACATATCGTTAATATCCAAATACAGGTCACTGGGCGAGTAACAAACACGAACTCGGTTATCGCACAGACGATCGCGTTTCACAGCACGGGACACNCCCCGTTCTCTGTCCCCATCCCCGTTCTCTGTCCCCATCCCCGTTCTCTGTCCCCATCCCCGTTCTCTGTCCCCATCCCCGTTCTCTGTCCCCATCCCCGTTCTCTGTCCCCATCCCCGTTCTCTGTCCCGTTTCCCGGCCGTTTCCTTCCCCTCCGCGCCGCCAGGAGGCGCGGCCGCCTCGCAGCCGCTCTCACGCTCTGACTTCCGCCCTCACGCTCTGACTTCCGCCTCCCGCGAATTCGCTTCCGGCGCGTCGTGGTGACGTCGTTAATAAGCGACGCGGTGACGCGCAGCGCTCTCCGGTGACGGCCGCGGCGGGGCCGGTGCGGGAGCGGCAGGAGTGGTGCGGGAGCGGCAGGAGTGGCGCGGGAGCGGCGCGGGAGCGGTGCAGGAGCGGCGCAGGAGCGGCGGGGCACCGGAGCCCCCGCACCGAGCGGGACGAGCCTTGCCCTGGCCCCCCCGTATGGCGCGGCTCTGAGGAGAGATGACCGACCAGGAGAACAACAACAGCATCTCCAGCAACCCCTTCGCTGCCCTCTTCGGTTCCGTTGCTGCCGCCAAGCACTTCGCCGCCGTCCAGAAGCAGCAGCAGCTGCGGCATCTGACAGGTGGGGGAGGTCGAGGCTGACCCTGGGGCAGGGGCCGGCCCTTGGGGAGGGGGCGAGGAGGTTCCCTTGGGCTAGGGCTGTCCCCCGAGGTGCTGAGGGCTCTTTCATGCAGGCGAGGAGACGTCCATCAGCCAGGATGACTCCGACAACAGTGTCTCCGAGAGCCTGGACGACTGCGACTATTCGGTGGCCGAGATCAGCCGCTCCTTCCGCTCGCAGCGGGAGCTGTGCGAGCAGCTCAACATCAACCACATGATCCAGAGGATCTTCCTCATCACCCTGGACAACAGTGAGTCGGGAACCCCCGGGGTTGGCGGGGGTGCCGTGCAGACTGGGGCAGCTCTGCATGTCGGGTTTGTCCGACATCGGAGGGAAGAGCAGGGAGGGGGCAGTGCCAGGTGCAGCAGCTGGGGCTGTGCTAGGGGCAGGTCCTGCCTGCGGGTTCCCTGTCCATGTGGGTAGAACAGGTCCCTGTGCCCTTCGCAGGTGACCCCAGCATGAAGAGTGGGAATGGGATCCCAGCACGCTGTGTCTATCTGGAGGAAATGGCTGCAGACCTGGATGACCAGGACTGGCTGGACATGGACAATGTGGAGCAGGTAAGGATGCCTGCCTGGGCCCATCTGCAAACTTTGGCCACAGGATTGAGTTTGTTTCCTCAGAATGTACATATGATGTATCCCAAATCCCTTTCCAAAACCTGGCACGAAGCTGCCATTCATGGTTTTGCTGGAGAAGTCCATGAGATTTTTGGAATATGAGACTGAGAAAAGTGAAGAATTTGGAGAATCCAGCCCTTCCTTCTGGAGGCTTTAGGAGTTTGCTGCCCTGCAGGTCTGTGTGGGTGGGGAAGGGAACAAAACACAAAGAGAACTCAGTCAGCAGTGTCCATGTGTGCACTCATCTTCATTTGTGGCTGTATCAGTCATTCTTGCTGATGAGGATTTCAGTGGAAATGGTTTCTCTTGGGGGCACTGTTACTCCATGAGGGACTGGAGGATTTACCTGGGCCAGAAACAGCTGAGGGTTCTTACTCCAGCACTCTGTTACTTAATGGGGGATAGAGAGCACTCTTCCCAGCAGGAATCAATTAGCCTGTGTGATGTGGAGCTTCCTCCTCTGGGGGGATCAGCTCTGTGCTGGCGCTGTGTCACTGTACCCCCTCTCTGCTGGTGCCCAGGCCCTGTTCACCCGCCTGCTGCTGCCGGAGCCCGGGAGCCACCTGATCCACATGACCTCTGCCAGCACCCAGAACCTCTCGGCCGACCGTGACGCCGGGGAGAGGCAGATCCTGCGCTACCTCTATGCCTGCTTCCGCAGGGCACGGGAAGAGGTGGGCACAGCCGAGCAGGAAGGCAGCTCTGTCACCCAGCTCTGTGCTCTGGAGTGACTGAGCTAAAGCTGTAATGTCCGGGACCCCTACACTGCCTTGTTCTCCTTGCACAGATAACCAAGGTCCCGGAGAACCTCCTGCCCTTCGCGGTGCGCTGCCGCAACCTGACAGTGTCGAACACTCGAACTGTCCTGCTCACCCCGGAGATCTACGTCAACCAGAACGTGTATGAGCAGCTGGTGGACCTGATGCTGGAGACACTGAGAGGGGCACGTAAGTGTGGCCGGGTTATGCTGCTACCTCAGCGCTGCAAGGCTGCTCTGGAGCCTTGTGGAGTTGGGTGAAGCTTTGGCTCCCCTCGCTGCCAAAAGAGGGGGTTGTGTTTGGGTCGGTTTGGCTGCTGGAGCACTGCGAGTAACAGCCTTGTGTCGCCTGCCAGAGTTTGAAGACATGACAGAGTTCCTTGAGGAGGTCATAGAAGCCTTAACGATGGACGAGGAGGTGCGGACGTTCGGGGAGGTCATGGTTCCTGTGTTTGACATTCTGTTGGGGAGAATCAAGGAGCTGGACCTCTGCCAGATCCTGCTGTACACATACCTCGATGTGCTCCTCTACTTCACAAAGCAGAAGGACATAGCAAAGGTGGGTACCTTGGCTTATGCAGGAGCTTTTCACAGGGGCACATTTACAAGACCTGATCTGTAGAGGCCAAACCAGCAGTGTGGTGTAACAACACCTGATGTGTGTAGTCGTACCCCTTCCCTCCTTTCTCATAGCCTGTCACAAACACATCTTTTTGGGGGGTTTTTTACTGGGATTTTTGACAACTGTCAGCATGTCCTGATGTGTTCCCCAGGTTTTTGCAGGCTACATCCAGCCCAAGGATCCCAGCAATGGGCAGATGTACCAGAAGACTTTGCTTGGTGCCATTTTAAATATCTCCTGTTTGTTGAAGACCCCTGGCGTGGTGGAGAACCATGGCTACTTTCTGAATCCATCCCGATCCAGCCCACAGGAGATTAAAGTGCAGGAGTCCAACATCCATCAGGTGGGAGAAGCAGGGTTGTTCTGCTTCCTGTGGTGTTCAGTGGTCTCTCATTGCCTGAGGGTTCAGGATATGGTATTGGGGCTTGAGTTCCACCACTGGTTCAGAAACAGCCTGGCTTGCAACTAGGCACATCCCAAAACTGCTTTGAATTCTCCAGCTGAAGCATGGCAACAGTTTTGCCAGCTGCCTTGGGTGGTTGTATCCCAAGTCTTTGTGTCTTGTCAAAGTTTCCTGAGCTTTGGGAAAAAGGTTGGGGGGTACTGGTGGAACAGACATCAGTAACTTGAGGTGCTAAGTGGAGATCATCTACCTCAGGTGTCGCAATCACCAGGGAATAGTTTTCAGTACCTGTCCTGTAATTGATTCCCTACTTGAGAAAGTGACAGGCAACATTCTCCCTCATTATGCAAGTAAATATTTTCTTCAGAGGAACAGCACTAGGAATGTTCCAGTAGGTCAGGAGTGAAACATGAGGATGCAGGATATAAATACGGGACTGAACTGGGGTGCAGAGGTGATCCTTGAGAGGGTCTTTCCCACTCAGGTGTTCTTTCAGGCTGCCAAAATAGGCAAAGATTTCTGGATTTACTCTGTATGGGAATAAATTGCTCTCAGCTGTGTTTTTAAGGACATCCCTAATTGTTCTTTGCTGACAGCCCCAGGATCTGACCTGCTTGTAACACCTGTGTGTGAGATGGGTGATTGACAGGGGTGTTGTGAGGAGCAGGACATGGTCTGGGTCCAGAAAGGGTCTAATAGCAGTAATATCAGAGAGGCAAAAGAACATCCCCCAAGGACTCATTCAGCTGTGTTCTGTTTCCTGTAACAGTTCATGGCTCAGTTCCATGAGAAGATCTACCAGATGCTGAAGAACCTGTTGCAGCTGTCACCAGAGACAAAGCACAGGATTCTCTCCTGGCTGGGAAACTGCCTCCATGCCAATGCGGGCCGCACCAAAATTTGGGCTAACCAGATGCCGGAGATTTTCTTCCAGATGTACGCCTCAGATGCCTTCTTCCTCAACCTGGGGGCTGCCCTCCTGAAGCTGTGCCAGCCCTTCTGCAAACCCAGATCTCCAAAGCTGCTGACCTTCAACCCTACCTACTGTGCCCTGAAGGAGCTGAACGAAGAGGAGAGGAGGAGCAAGAATGTGCACATGAAAGGTACACCTAAACAATGGGGAGTAAAAGAATGGGTAAGGGGGTTTCCTCAGGTCCCCACTTTACCCAGTAGTGCCCTCTCATTGGGTGCCATTAGGCTTAGGGGAGAATTAGAAGTGCAACTGAAGAGGAGGAGGAAGAGGGTTGAATACCAATAAAATGCTGCCAGCATCGCCAAGAACCCTTCTCTGTCCTCAGGAGGGACCCTCTTCAGCCCTCTCCTCACCAGCAGTGCTGGGCAGGACCTGATGCAGAGATGCTTTTCCTTACAGGTTTGGAAAAAGAAACGTGTTTGATCCCTGCTCTGAGTGAGCAAGAGCCCCAGTCTGCAAACAGCTACAACCTGGTGACAGAAAACCTGGTGCTCACGCAGTATACCCTGCACTTGGGGTTTCACAGGTACCTGCTCTCAGTTCCCCTCTGGCTGTTTTCCACCCATGTGCAGCTATGGAAATTTCAGTAGCTACTCTGAACACAGAGTGGCCAGCTGAGCTGCCGCCTGAACTTCAGCCTGACTGACTGCAGGAAGAAACTTTGCTCACATTTTTGCTAATCTGGATATATTCAGGCTTTAAACATCATTGTGGGTTTTGATTCTCAAATCCCCTTGGCCTTTCTGCAAGTGTTTTATCCTAACAAAGGAGTCCTACAGGCTCCACATTATTTTTAGACACCAGTAGCCAGGTGCTGGGTATTTGTGGGTTGCTCCATTCCCCCCTCTCCTTGGGGCAGGGGCTGCTGGCACCTCCCTTGGCGAGTAGAGAGCATCCAGATGGTGAAGCACCTGCCCACTGGAGTGACCTAAACGCCCTGATAGCTGGGCTGTATGTGAAGCAGGAATGTGAGGTAGCTGTCAGCTTCTAGGAGAGGATTTTCTGGACACCAAAACACTGTTTTGCACAGCTTCCCTCTGCAAATCGTTGCCTGGATACTGTGAGGTCATGGCTGATCCAAGTAGAGTCCCCTTCTGGTTTATTCTCTAAATATAGACATTGACAAAAAAGTTATTATGCAAGTGGCTTGTTGCTGGGAAACTAAAGTGTCACCTTGCAGGCGTCTCTGGGCCATGCTGGATCCCTGACCTCAGTGACCCAAGGGAGCTCAGTGCTGCAGAGGGCTCTGCCATGTCCCCAGGCCACTCTGCAGGTGCCATGGTCCCTCGCAGGGTCTCTCATAGCCTCTCAGGTCCTCGCAAGCCTTTTCCCAAGGCTTCCCATTGCCAGAGCCCCAGACAGGGTACCCACAAGAAATTATCTGAATCCACCAGCACAGTCTCTCACCAGCTTCTGCACTGGTAAGGCAGGATGTCTGTCTGTCTGTCTCCTCAGCCCCTCCTTGCCTCCTTTTCTGGGCAGGTTGCATGACCAGATGGTAAAAATTAACCAAAGCCTTCACCGCCTGCAAGTGGCATGGCGAGAAGCTCAGCAGAGCTCCAGCCCCGCTGCTGACAGCCTCAGGGAGCAGTTTGAGCGCCTGATGACCATCTATCTCTCCACCAAGACAGCAATGACAGAACCACAGATGCTGCAAAACTGCCTGAACCTGCAGGTGTCCATGGCAGTGCTGCTGGTGCAGCTGGCTGTGGGGAACCGTGGGACGGAGCTGCTGGAACTGACCTTCCCACTGCCAGAGGTGGAGCACAGTGCACTGGCCTACGTGCCAGGTGAAGCCCCGGGTCCTGCTGGGGGTCTGTGCCAACTCCTGTTATACGTGAGCACTGGCAGAGCTGCCTGAGCAAGTGTTTCCCTGTCCAGGGCAGGACACAGTGCTACTGCTGACATGGTGCAGAATAGTCTCTCTGAAGGGGATCACTCTTAGAAAATTTGGGGCTGTTTGAGGGGCCATACTTAGGGTAGTGAAGCTGCTGACCTTTTAAAAGGTCATTACTCATTGGCAAGTGGCAAATTCTGCATTGATTTACTGTTTTCTCTGTATGTAAACTCTTTTCTTCTGGGGTCTGCTTCAGGATTCTTCCCTTGGGGGTTGTGTAACTGTGTGATCAGCAGACAGGTGCTGATTCACCCCATAAGTGACCTGACTTCTGGGAGGGGAGACAGGAAGTGAATCCCATGTGTTACTCATGCCGTCAGGCTGGGCATCCTTCTCCATGGCAGGTTCTAATATGGCTTGTTAATTGCCAATACATAATCAGCATCAGGGTGGTGAGGGGAGAGCAGATAGGAAGCTGGAAAAGGGCAAGGTGAGCTGTCTGGGGAGGAGCTCAGCTACAATCTCTGTTTGCAGAGTTCTTTGCTGATAATTTGGGTGACTTCTTCATTTTCCTGCGGCGTTTCGCTGATGACATCTTGGAGACTTCTGCTGATTCCCTGGAGCACATCCTTCACTTTGTTACTGTTTTCATGGGTGATGTGGAGAGGTAGGTGCAGCCGTGGGTGCTTGTTGCAGAACACCTGGGGTAACCAAGCAAGTAGAAATTGCAGAGCTGTCTTGAGGCTTGGTTTGTGCAGCTGCAAGCAGGTTGATCTTTTTGGAACAGCTGAAATCTGCCTGCAGGAGGCACAAAGGGAACAAAGGCCTGCCTGAGGCCACTGGCTTCATGCAAGGTTCAAATGGGATTTGGTGCTTAAATATGTGTTTGGTTGTACGATGCAAAAACCTCATCAGCTACAGCCATTTTGTACTAGTTAAAGGGAGCTCTTGGCATTGATCTGTTGGGAGTGTCTCTGTAACGTCCACTAACGGAACTGAGTAGTTCTATCAGTCTTCCTGCTAAGACATCGCCCTGCTTTCTGCATTTCTGCTGTTTGATCATTTACACTTATGTGCATAAATGCAGTGAGCTCCTGGCAGCAGCAGCAGATGGACATTTCCTGTGGTAGGCAGCTCTCATTGTTCCCGCTGTCCCTGGGAGATGGAGGCTGTAGTTCTTCCTGGCAGTCCCCTACAGCATCACCTGGGGCAGGTGGTTTGGCTTCTGCCCCTCAGGTGTAGCAGAGGTATACTCTGACCTCAGTGCTTGGTGCTGGACAGCAGATGCAGCAGGCAAAGCACTCAGATTAGCAGGGTAAAAAGGAAGAAAGTCCATGGGCAGTAGGAAAACCGCTGGGACAGCTGGTGGGGCTTGCTCAGGAGCTCTAGCTGACAAGCAGGCATTGGGCTGTGAGTGGGAGAGCTGCCATGGGAGGGGTGAGAGCAGCAGCTTGGCTGTTCCCACACTCTCTGGCCTCTGCCTGAGATTTCACTGCAGCATTGAGTGACTGCAAGGGAGTGCTGACCCAGGGCTGGCTTTACAGACAGTCTGCAGCAATCAGGCACTCGAGCATGGATGGGCACAGGTCCCGGAGTGATTCCTGAACAGCTTCATTCTGCACCGTGGCCCTCACGCCATCCTGGATTTGCTTTCTATATTTTCTTGCAGGATGAAAAATCCTCACCTGCGAGCCAAGCTGGCTGAAGTGTTGGAGGCTGTGATGCCTCACTTGGATCAGGCTCAGAACCCTCTCGTCTCAAGTGTGTTTCACCGCAAGCGAGTGTTCTGCTCTTACCAGCACGCTGCCCAGCTGGCTGAGGCACTCATCAAAGTTTTTGTGGATATCGAGTTTACGGGTAAGAGCAGAATGGAAAAGTTGTGTTCCCTGTGTAGCACTTGTTGGGGGACTGTCCACCTGAAAGGCTCTTTGGCTTGTGCCCAGGTGACCCACACCAGTTTGAACAGAAGTTCAACTACCGCCGTCCCATGTATCCCATCCTGAGGTACATGTGGGACACTGATTCCTACCGGGACAGCATAAAGGTGAGGCAAGAGGTGCAAGTTTGAGTGTGCCCATGTGGGTGTGCAGCTCTGCATAGAGCACAAGTCCATGTCCTGCCATTGGAACTGTGCTGCAGAATTTCCTATTCTCCCTTTCCTTGCAGGCTCTGGCTGATTATGCCTCAGAGAACCTGGAGGCAATGAATCCCCCTCTCTTCTTGCGCTTCCTTAACCTGCTCATGAATGATGCCATTTTCCTGTTGGATGAAGCCATACAGGTAGGGCTGAGCCCGCGTTCCATCAGCACCACGTAAACAAGTTTGCACCTCCCTGGTGCAATACTGACCTCCAGAACAGGACCAGCTTGCCTGGCCCTGCCTGTGAGTCTCTGCAGTAGGTACTGTGCAGGAAGCAATCTCAAGTTGGTGTGGCCAACACCCTGGGAGAAGGGTGAAGGCAGGAGGAAGGGGGGTCTGGGGCCCTGTCTGCAGGTTACCCTTCCTTGCTTTGGGTTTGGGAGGCAGCTCAGAACCAAGAGGAGCAAAAGGGCTTTTTCAGATCCAACAGGAAGCACACTGGGAAATCTGCCTGTTGCTAATCTGGATACCCTCAGGCTTTAAACAATTAGTGTGGATTTTGGTTCTCAAACCCCCTTGGCCTTTCTACAAGTGTTTTATCCTAATAAAGGCCTTTGGTCTCCAGGCAGTTCTCCTTTGGGATCACAAGGGAATTCCAGGTGCCCTCATGTCTCTCCACTCCTTTCAGAGCTGCTGTTGCTGCTAGAAAGGGCTTTTTTTGGGAGCTGTTACCTGCCAGAGAACCGATTACTGGAAGGCTGGCAGATGTGTGATACGGATGTTGCCCGACTGGTTTTGAGCATTTCTGGACCTCCCTGGCATCACCATCCAACCAAACAGTCCATGTGTTCTGTCTTGCAGTACCTCAGCAAGATCAAAGTTCAGCAGATCGAGAAGGACCGAGGCGAGTGGGACAGCCTGTCCCCAGAGGCTCGCCGCGAGAAGGAGTCCAGCCTGCAGATGTTTGGTCAGCTGGCCCGTTTCCACAACATCATGTCCAATGAAACCATTGGCACTCTGGCTTTCCTGACTTCAGGTAGGTAAAACAGCCCCTCCTGCCTGCCAGGACCTAGAGAAGAGCCCTGCCAGGGAGTGAGCAGGCAGGAACTTGATTTCAGTGCGGTCATCAGGGTGGGATTGCTGTGAATCTCTGCAAACTGTTGTTTTCCTTTCCAGAAATCAAGTCCCTGTTTGTGCATCCCTTCCTTGCCGAGCGCATCATCTCCATGCTCAACTACTTCCTGCAACACCTGGTTGGGCCTAAAATGGGAGCTTTGAAAGTGAAGGATTTCAGTGAGTTTGACTTCAAGCCGCAGCAGCTTGTGTCTGACATCTGCACCATCTACCTAAACCTTGGGTAGGTGACAAGGGGAGTGAGCCTGTCGGTGGCAGGAGCCACCTAGGAGCCATCTTGGTGATACTGGGGGAGAAATGCTTAGTTACCCTCAAACTTTTCTTTAGCTTTTAGTTCCTTGCTATGGGAATGTAGCTGCTGTGGGGACTGTTCTGCAGCCCTGATAAATGGGGATTCTTAAACCTTTTCTCTCACGTAACCTGTGGTGCAGGGATGAAGAAAACTTCTGTGCCACAGTCCCCAAGGACGGCCGCTCCTACTCACCAACGCTCTTTGCCCAGACTGTGCGGGTTCTGAAGAAGATAAACAAGCCTGGCAACATGATAGTGTCTTTTAGTAACCTGGCTGAAAGGATCAAGGTGAGCACTGAAGGGAATTTAACATACAAAAAAAGATGGAGCTGGTTCCCTGTGTCCTTTTCCCTCTGTATTGCTGCATCTTTGCTGTGGAGCTGGACTGCTGGGAGTGGAGCTTTGTCCAAGGTCCAGGTGGGGCAGCTGGGAGGGTTCCCTGCCTGCACGGCCCTGTGAGTGCTCCCTGGTTTTTAAAGAACAGGGAGGCTGAATCCCTCAAGGCCGTGTGTGCTCCCTAGTCTCTTGCAGACCGGCAGCAGCAGGAAGAGGAGACGTACGCAGATGCCTGTGATGAATTCCTGGATCCAATCATGAGCACTCTGATGTCAGACCCCGTGATCCTGCCCTCCTCCCGCGTCACCGTGGACCGATCGACTATAGCCCGACACCTCCTCAGGTGTGCAGCACAGCCTTCATACCTTGATACTTTTGGGGATCTATTTCATATATCCAATGACTCTTCCTGGCCTCTCTTTTTATCTCTAGCACCAGAATTGTCCAAGTAATCTCCCATATGTTTTATTTTTCAGCGATCAGACAGATCCTTTCAATCGGAGTCCCCTCACTATGGACCAGATCAGACCAAACACAGAGCTAAAAGAGAAGATCCAGCGATGGCTTGCAGAGAGGAAAAAGCAGAAGGAGGAGGAGCTGCAGGACACACTGAATTAAGAAACAGGATCTCATCTCCAAACCTCCTGTCACAGGCAGGATCACAGCCATGCAGGGGTAATGGCTGGAGCTGCCACCCTTATGACAACCACAATTAGTGCATTGCCACCACCTTTGGAGTCTCTTCTTGGATCTTCCCTGCTAGCCCTTGTTCTCTCTTTTCGTTTCAAGACTCACTCTTTAATACTAAGACTTTCCAGTGCACTACAGCTTTGAGCCTCAGCCTCGGGGGAAGAACACAGCCTCTTCATGATGTGGTGCCCTGGCCCTCTATTACCTGCTCTTTGGGTTGGCCCCGTTCTTTTCCAGCAACACCAAATGCCTCCCTCTGTTCTGTGTTTAAGCTGTAACCATCATTCACTTGGTGAAAGCAATGCCTCCAGCTGCTCCCAAAGTGGGATAGGGGGATGAACAGGAGGGGGACGTTTTGCCAACTTGTACATGCCAGGGGTGTAGCAAGGGTTTACTTCCCTAATGAGTGTCGGGAATGGTGGGCGTTGGAAATTAAACATAGAGATCATCTTACAGCTGGTGCTGGAGGTCTGGCAGTGCCGGGAGCTGTAGAAAACCTTCCTGGGGCTTGGTGCAGGGAGTAGGGCGGTCCCGGGGCGGGAGCGGTCTCGGCACTGCGCGGGTCTCGAACCCGCGGATCCGAGCCAGCCCCGCCCCGCCCCGCCCCGCCCCGCGCACGCGGCCCGGGGTCCTCGGAGCGGGCTGCCCGCGGCGAACGCCGGTGCGGTGAGCGGCGGTGACATTGAGGGCGCAGCGATGGCCAAGGCCGCACAGGGGCTCGTGCAGCGGCTGGTGCAGCGCGGGCCGGAGCTGATCGGGGGTGAGGGACGGGACGGGACGGGACGGGACGGGGGAGCGGGGAGGGAACGGGGTTGGAATGGGGTGGGCTGAGCTGAGGGGAGTGAGAACGGGCCGGGGCAGCAGAAGGGAGGAAACGGGGAAAAGGGCTGGGGGCAGTGGGGCCTGAGCCCGGGGAGGCCTCGCGGGCTCCCACCGTTAGGAAAACACCGTCCGCTCCCGTCCCCCTCCCCGCAGCCGCCGTGACGTACTCGAAGCCGCGCTTGGCCACGTTCTGGTCCTACGCCAAGGTGGAGCTGGCCCCACCGACCCCCGCCGAGATTCCCCGGGCCATCGACAGCATGAAGGGCCTGGTCAGGGCCTTCCAGAGCGGCCGCCTGGCGCAGCTCACTGTCAAGGTACCGGCCGGGGCGGGATGCGACGGTGCCGAGGGGCAGCTCCAACGGGAGCCTCCTAGCCACCCAGAAAATGCTCTGCTCCTGCCTTGGGAAGCAGTGGGAACTGTTGTCAATGATATATGAAGCTCATGGAGTCCAGGGGCCAAGAGTTTAAGGCGTTTTATTTTATCGGCTTTTCTTTAACTCTTCCCTGCCTGGCCCAGATTGTGATTGTTCCCCTCTGGTCCCATCCTTTTCTGTCCCAGGGAAGGGAGTAAACTGAATGAGCCCAGCCCTCTGATCAGCTGTGTCATCGGTTGGCCTTGAAATTAATGTATTTCCCGTGTGTGGGCTAAGAAATAATCCTTGAAAGGTCTATAAAAAGCCACAAACAACTGATAGTGTACTTAATGTTGTAGAACATCTCTGTGATGGGACCTGTTGAGGGGTGGCTGAATACAGCAGACATTCTGCTTCACCTCTGGGTTTTTGCCTTGAGAACTGCTGGAGAGCATGGATGTGGCAGTGGGAGGGAGGGAGGGAGGGAGGGAGGAGCCTGGGATCTAACCGGTGGCTTTTTCCTTGCAGGACGCACTGAGAAATGGCCTGGTGGCCACAGAGGTGCTGATGTGGTTTTACATCGGGGAGATCATCGGCAAGGGCGGCATCATCGGGTACAATGTGTGACCACTTACCTCAGCAATGCCAGCGGCACCACGCTGCAGGGTCTGTAACAGGGTCTGTGACAATAAAGCCAGGAGCCCATATTTAGCTGTTGTGGTCCTTGTCTGGCACTCTGACAGGTGCCAGCCTGTCCTGGGGGCAGTGCTGGTACGGTGGCTCCTCAAGAGGGCTCTGAGGGCCAGTCTCGAGGGTGCCAGAGCTGCTTTGGTGACACCACTTTTGGTCACCAGAGCTCTGTTCGCTCTGGGACACTTACTGTGCTTCAGCTGTGGCTCCAGGGGAGGTCTGAGGCTGCAAAGGGGAAACATTCCATTTGTTCCTGAATGTACTTCCCATCAGCTAGTAGGAACCAAAACCAAATTTTTACATTATCAAAAGCCATTCCCATGGCTTATGCCACAGGGAATGTAGCAGGGTTACAGGCAGCTCTGCTGGTTTGGTGTCTGACTGGTGCAGTGGAAGCCTGTGTAAGTAAGCAGAACTTTGCTGCATGTGTTACTTCAGCTCCCACCAGCCCAAGGTTGAGCTGCCCAGGGTTCTACCACCTTGCTCATTGTCAGCCAGCTCTTGTAGGGTTCTCTACAAAACCTGGTGAGTCACCTGTACTCTGACATGTTCAGAAAATAATTTGTAGGAGTTCTCTGAAGCTAGCAGCCTGTTTTTACTGTCTTAGAAGATGGTTTTAGTCAGTATTGCTCCTTGTTGATACTGTTGTCTCAGCTGCTCCTTTGCTCCTCTGGGCCTTGTGTTATGCACACCAGTGACCCTGATGTCTCTGGGGTGACTGCAAGTGGCACATCACTTGCTCCTCTCCCTGCAGCAGAACTGGCCTTCTCAGCACATCATCCCAGTAGGAGGCCTTGTGCGCTTGTGACAGGGGGTGCAGGTGAGCTCACACGCTCCAGATGTGGTAACCAGTAGGTTGTTCATGGCATGGATGGAAAGCTTATCCTTTTTCTTAAAAAGAAGGGTTCCTGCCCCAGCAGCTCTGGGTCACAACTGATCACAGGTCACTTGTATGCCACAGATGGGGAAACTGAGGCTCAAAGAACTCCCCAGCTTCTGTTGGGAGAGTCTGCAACAGGAGCAGCGACTGAACCTGTGCTTCCAGCTCCCTGCCCAGCCTGCATCCTGTGCTTGGTTCTCCCACCAGCCTGGCCAGGACACCATGACTGCCTCGCATGGCCCTCCTCCCAGTGCTGGGGAGGGCACTGACTGCTCACTCCCATGGAGGAGGTAAGGCATCCTCCCAAAGAGCCCCAGCAAACCTGAGCTTTTTGCTCCTGTCATCACAAACCCTTCACCCAGCAGGTAGAGAGACCAGCAAAGGGAATGGGCCAGGCCCTGCTGTGGGAGTCTGCAGCATATGTTCCTTAAACAGAGAGAGATCACATATGGGATAAAGTGTGTGAGCTTGACTGGAAGGAGGATTCTGAACCCAAGAGAAGCTCACTAAGAGCAAGGCTGTCTGATCTGGCTCCAAGACCTGCCTCTCCTCTCTGACTTGTTCTTGCTTGCACGGGTCCCTCTCGAGACAGCAGCGCACACCAGCAGTAGCCTGGCAAATGCTTCGGTGGGAGAATGGGATTAAGCCTCACTAGTAAAGCAACGGAGAGCTCAGAAATGCTCCTGTCCCTTTCACAGTTCCTAGAGAGGGAGAAACCATCTAATTTTAGTTCTCTTCCTTGAAAATCCTCGGGAGAAGTCCCCCCCCAGCCCCACTCCCACAGCAGAACCCCAGGCAGAAGCATCATCTGTGACCCCAAAGCAGCTTGCCCCCAACAGTGTCTGGCTGCCTCTCTCGGAGACAGCCTCCCCCTGCCCCTCGCTCTCTCCTTGCCCTCAGCTGATGAACTTCGGAGGAAAATGGGTATTTTATGTCCCCAAGCAGATGGATTTACATCTTATCCGTGTGTTTGCAGTGCTGTTCTCAGAGAATACGGCGGGCACTTGTTGGATGTTAACCCTGTTCTTGCTGAGCTGTGCACGACGGGGTTGCCAGCCCGGTGCTATCGCCGTCACCTCCCGCTCGGGGGTGGCAGCCAGCGGGGCGCGGGGCCGCAGGTAGGACACGGCCGGGGCCGAGAGGGTAGGGCGGAGCCGCCCGCCCTCGGTACCCCAGCTCGGGGCCGCGGTGCCCCTGCAGGGAGCGGCTCGTCCCGGGCCGGGCACCGCACGGTCCCGGCGCCGCGAGGTCCTGACGGGGACTGCGGGCTCTGCCATGCCGGGCCCGGGGCCGCGCCCCGCGCCCCGCATACGACCCAGCGCTATGCAGGGGGTCGGCAGTGCCGCCTATGCCGTATGCGCGGTCCGGGGCGCCGGCGGCTCGTTCTCCCGCTCGGCATCGCTGTCAGGGTTATGCGGGTTGCTTGCGGCTCGATTATACGTCAGGCGGGTTCCGGGGCTGGCTCGCGAGGAACCCCACGCCTGTATGGCACTGCGAGCTATGAGGGGCCGCGGCGGCCCCA
>VXAC01002449.1:222122-261670 GCA_013399225.1 Rhipidura dahli | reverse complement strand
GCGGGCGGGACCCGGTGCCGGTCCCGGTTCGGCCGCCCTCGCGGTCCCTCCCCGCGCACGCGACTTGCCGCCGGTGCGTCCTCCCAGCCGCCGCCTCCATTATCCGCCGCTCCCGCGCCCGCGGCGGGGCGGGATGCGGTGCGCACAACCCGCCGCCGGGAGCGAGGTAGGATGGATGGGGCCGGGGGCTCCCGGTGCGCCCCGGTGCCGAGGATGCTCGGCGGGGTGACGCATCCTTCCCCGAGCGCGGGGGCTCGAGCGGGCTGGGCTGCCGGCCCCTCCTGCGGGCCCGGCGGTGGGTGCCGCGCACCGGCCCTCCTCCTTCTCCTCCTCCTCTTCCTCCTCCTCCTCCTCCTCTTCCTCCCCCTCTTCCTCCCTATCGCCGCTGTGGATGCCCAGGCGGAGCTTGGGGCGACGGGCCCGATGCGAGGCCGTTCTCCGTTTTTTTTTTCTTTTGGTTTTTTGGGGGGTTTTGTGGGGTTTTTTTTGTTGTTTTTTTTGTTTGGTTCGTTTTGGGTTTTTTTTTTGTTTTGTTTTTGTTTTTTTAGTTGCTCTTCTTCCTGCTTTCGTTTTAATTTTTTTTAAGCCTTTCTAAGGCAGCCGGAGTGGGAGTGCGACAACAACCCACCTATTGACGGAACAGGGAAGACATGATGGGGGTGTGTTACTACGAGCCGCAGCGTTCCTTTTCCCCAGTTGTTTTGCATCGCTCGTTAGCAGCATCCTTGCGCCGGCAAGAGAATTCCCCAGGTCCTTTGTACCGAAAGGGCTTTATTGATTTTTGAAGGGCCAGTTCTGTCTCATCTTCTCCAGGCAGGTTGTCAGCTGTAGGGTCGGTGGATGTATCCTTGTATTTTGCCTGTATGAAGAGCAGTTGTTTTCCTTTCCCATCGCTGGCAGTAGCAGTTTATTAAAATGCACATGAAAATATAGTTTTCCTGTGTCCTTCTGGCCTGGTTTTGGCATTTTCTATTGGGTGCCTTGAAGTGGAGCTCTTCACTCATGGCTGAGCTAGAGGAATTCCTTGCCTGCAGAGTGGCAGCTCCCGTGGGCCACGGTGCTGGAGGAATGGAGTTGTGTTAGCACACACAGAGCTGAGCATGGGGACATTCCTACCCTCACCTGTGCAGACTTTGGGGTGTGAGTCGCACTGCTCTCATTAACACCATCTCAGGGGCTGCACTTTGGGATACTTCTCTTTTTTGCTGTTTGCAGTAGACATGGCTTGATGGAATTCATGGAGTCCTCTGGGAAGCAGTTAATACCTCACCAGTGTTAGTTCAGGGACAGAAATGACTGAGATCTGGCTAACCAAGCTGACCACAGAGTTAACAATCCAGGAGGTTTTTCATGTGGGGGCAGGCAAGTTGCTTTGTTTCTTTTCTTTTTCTTTCTTTTTTTTTTTTTTTTTCTTAAGATTACATTAGGCTGTGGTTTGTTGGTTAATTCTAGTTGTCTTAAAGTATATTTTTGCATCTCAAAAAAGCCCTAAAATGTCTTTGAGATATCTTTTTGAGTTTGGCCTTCAGGGTATTTTTGCTTTAAAATAAAATAGCTTGAATGCATTCCAGGTGTGGCAACTTGATTAACATGGGGTCTCCTGGATTTTAAGAATTCTACTTATTACATCACTTTTCTATTTAGATGACAAACACTTCTCTCTAATAACATTGCATACAGTAGAAAGTAACGATAAATGTTTATTTGTGGCTT
Source organism: Rhipidura dahli (assembly GCA_013399225.1). Taxonomy (NCBI): domain Eukaryota; kingdom Metazoa; phylum Chordata; class Aves; order Passeriformes; family Rhipiduridae; genus Rhipidura; species Rhipidura dahli. Next base: position 259,957 of record VXAC01002449.1, on the reverse strand, counting down.
GGTGTTTATAGGTTGAGTTTTACCTGACCCCTCATGAGCCAGGTGGGGCAGAGTGAGGTGTTTTCCCTCACTCAGGATTTGCAGCATGCTGTTGCTCTTTAGCATACTCAGAGAGGATCCTCAGGAGGATTCAGATTGAGTTAACTCACCCAGTTGGTTCCTTTCCTTTGGTGATGCATAAGAAACAAAACACTTTTGCATCTAAGGACATAGTTCCCCTGGCTGGTGACTTGTGCTCTCGTCCTAGTCCCAGTGAAGATTACTGTCACCAGAGGCTGCTTTTCTGTCCTGCAGTACAAGTTCTCTGTGAGTTGGGGTTGGGGGTGTGAAAAGAGCTCTGGCAGATGTAGGAAGTCAACGCATGGGTGCTGCCTGTGATCTCTCCAGAGGAGAGGGCAGCTGTGTGCAGTGCAGCAGCAGTGCAGTTTCTGCTGCCCATGTGGCAGCTGCTCTGGGGGAGGTGTTCTTCTAGAACGGGGGTTTCCAGGAGACCCCTTCATATTAGGGCTCACCATGTCCTCTCAGTAACTGCCTGGTGCTCGTGCTGTTCTTTTCCACAAGGTTGAGGGTCCTTCCTGAATGAAGCCAATTACAGTCTTCAACCAAGTTGGTGTTCCTCATCAGGAATAAACTGAGCAGTTGCACTCAGGAGCCAGTGGCAATCGGAGGAAGAAGCTGTGTTACCTTTTTATGTACAACTTCTGCTCTGCATGCTTATTTTTTGTCTACCTCATTCTTGTGTGCGTTTGTGTAGGTACCTGTTGAAATTGAATATTACCACCAAGTTAGATGCAGGAGAAATGTTGTCCGGAACAAGTATTAGACTCAGCCTTACCCTTGTCTCCTTGGTAGTTTCGTAGTATGTAGCAGACTGCATTTCTCATTTAAAGGTACCTGAATTCTGGAGTGTCAGGGCATCCTCCTCAGATTCAGGTCACTTTGTACAAGCCCTTGTCTTCTGCTCCAGCTCAGTGTTGCACTGAGTTATCTCGAAACCAGCTCGCATTAAAGGAGGTGCTTTCTGATACTTGATTGTAGCACCACAAGAGTTGCTGGGGGGACTTCTCACACAGTGAAGCTGTAACTGGTTGAACAGTAGTGTTTGTACCGTGTGCTGACCTTTCAGCTTGGTGTGAGCAGCACTGTAGGAATAAGAAAAATTTGGTTGCGTTTTCTTGATTCATTATGTCAATATTTGGTACAAAAGAAGCATAGACGTGCTTGTTAAATATCTGCTCTGCCTGTCAGTTCAGAGCTGCCTGTCCATCCCTGAAGTGGGGCTGAAGCTTTGGGACATGAAGCTGAGAGTGTGCTGGATACATGCTAACAGTTACCTCCATAAGTCTGTATTGGCTGAAAGCTGCAGAAGCTCGAGTTTGGCAGTGGGATGTGGTGGTGATGGTGGTGTCCCTGGTAGTGCTGCTGTAATTATACATGGGGTGTAATGTTTTATGGGGTGAATGTTGGAGCTGTGGATGTTCACCAATGGCTGGCATGTTTGGAAATGGTACTAGATCCATGTCCTGGGGATGAGGAGTAGCTTCCATACTGCCACCAGGGTCATGCCTGAGCTGGAAATAAAGATAATTTCTTCTGTTTGTCTCAAAGTTTCCTTTTCTAGTGTTAAGTTGAATGGTCACTGTCAAAATGCTTGAGTGTTTGATGTGTGAGTTGGAGGAGTAGAGCTTTTCCTGTCATGGGTAAGGTGGTCACTGCATGTGAACAGGGAGGGGACTGCTGCAGGTATTGATATCTAACAAGAGGCATGTGGTGAGGATGATGCAGATCATGGCCCAAAAGATGGAGGCTCATTCGTGCACTTCCCTTCCTGAACATTTGCATGCTGCTTTGTCAGATGTAGGAAAATAAAAGTATGTTTTAACCATCTTGGTGATGTTTCCGTTTCTGTGGTTTGGTCAGCTTTCTGCAGTGCTGCAAACCCTCAGAGCAGTGGTTTTGGGAAATTTGTTAGGAGTTTGGGAAGCTGTTTTCAAATAAAAGGTGGTGTGGCTCGTCCCACTGGCACCAGCAGTGGGCAGGTAAGGCAGTTTCAGAGCAGCAGCAGTGCACTGATGTGTTTGTTCCAGGACTTGAGCTTCCTTCAGCTGGAAAGCTCCTGGGACAGACTTGCAACAGTGCTTGACCATGCACAACTGTATTGGCATCAGAGTGCTGAACTGCAGGTTTCACAGCACCACGTTGGAGGAAACGAGGAAGAGAGTGGGTAACTTGTTAAGTCAGTGGTTCATCACTTTTCAGGAATACCACAAGATTCCCAGAGTGGGGTTAGCTGTTCCCCCCAAGCTGACGTACAGAGCATAGCTTGACTTTAGTACTGTTTCTTTAGGAAATATATGTTTAGGAGTGAAAAATGAGTTGATCACCACAAAAGACTTTTTTGATGCATCCATACAGCAGCTCTAGAGCTTTTTTCTCGCCATCTGCAAGCTGGATCCTTCTAGGTAGTGGTTTGACTGACCCTCTTCCCTGGAAGTGGTATTATTGAAAGCTCTTTGTGGCCAGAATGAGAGTGTTTTGGGTGTTCTAATAAGCACTCCTCTGTATTCAGATTGGAAAGCATAAATCAAAATTTCCCATCCAGATTGGAACAGGGACTCTGGCAAAACAGATCTGTGTGCTCAGTAACACAGCTGTGACAGACCCACCCTGAGCCTTAGCCCACAGCAATACATTTTTTCTAATTCTAAAAACTGGACTCTGGAAGCTGCAGCCCTAATCACCATTGTATTGCCATGGGTGATGCCTGAGGGTATGGCTGCAGTGGTGTAGTTTGGTGGTTGTCATGCGGAGGTGACCAGGTCAGGAGCTGTTCTGTGCTCTCAGGATGTTCTCTGTAGGTCGGTGCTGCTCCGAGGTGAAGCCCCAGCAAAGTCTGTGCATTGCTCCTGGTCAGAGCTTTCGTTGAAATAAATATTGAAAGGACGAATGTCCCCTCATTTGAGTTGGTGCATAACAGTTACCCCAAGTGCTCAGCTGTTTATTACTGAAGTTGCATCACAAGTAATGGCTTGGGAAGCATCTCCCTGAACTCCCAGCAGACTCCACTCTGCTCCCAACACCCCGTCTTTGTCTTGGGGTTCCTAACTGCCAACCTCCAAGGATGTTTACTCTGCTGAAAGCAGAGGAGTCTGGTAGATATTGTGCTGCAGTCACTAAGCAGGCATCTGAATGAGCTTCTAAAAATAGCTTATCCCTTTCCAAGAAAATGAGGTGGTGTCTAACTGGGACCAAGCCCACGATGAGGAGTGGGAAGTACAGCATTGGTCAGGTGACTCTGTTGTAAAATAAAATTTTTCAGGTTCTGATTGGAGTGGCTGCATTGCTTGTTTAGTGCCAGTGACAGTCCCATGCAACTACACAGATCCATAGCAGTGTGGTTTATACCGTTATTCCTCGGACTGAGATTAGAACATCAGTTAATGCCTGCAGTATAGTTTCTCCTTTGAAGGTAGATTTTCCTCTGAGATCTTTCATTGGAAATTCTTTGAAAAGTAATGTTGCTCAAGAGCATTGTGATAGATATTTGCTTTCAACTTCTCTGTTCTTTAGTAGCTGGGTTACTTCAGGAAAAGTCCTCCTTCATCTGCGCACAACTCTGGGGTTGAACCCAGTTGGGACAGTGTAATGTTTGAGTGGGAGATGTAAGTGGGAGCTCTGCACCCCACAGAGAAATCATTCTGTGCTTCCTTGGTTAGTCTTTGTGTCTGGCACGAGGCAAGCCTTCCCTCATCCTTTAATTTATAATCCTGAGTGGCCTTTTTTGCATTGCATTATTCTTTTCCAGGTGAATGTGGCCATGTTCAAAACCTTTACGGTTTTTAATCACTCTCCGTCTGTCATGTTTTATAGTCACTTCTGAAAAACTGGAAGGAGGCTGTTCTGCCTAGTTTGCCTCAAAGCTGCACTTCAGCATGTGATGGCCAACTGGATGGTTTAGCCTTGCACATGCTTAGTGGTACTTAGTGGCTTTCTTGATCTTCTCTGACAGGTCACAGGGTTGCCTTCTCAGGTAGTGACAGCAACCATTTTGAGGTCACCAATACACTCAGGAATGTCACCGAACAAGCAAACACAAGTGACATATTGGTCATACTACTTGTGGTTGTGTAAATGAAGCAAAAGTGACCGTTTTGTGGAAGGAGCCTTTTTGCTGTAGACGCTTCTGGTGACTGCTTGGTAAGAAATGGAAAAAATTATCATTTCCCAGCTATTGGGCCAAAGCCAGAACTAATGTATCCCATTGGAAAAGTAAGATAACAGGGCTCAGTTTGAAAATAATGCAAGTTCTGTTCGTGGATTATGACAGGTGATTGTCAAAAATATGTCAAGTACTGGTTTAGTAGTCAGAGATAAAATAATAATGACTGTAAGACCCAGAGTAACAAAATGAAGAAAAGCTCTGTAGCAGCCACAGGAACTTGGAGGACAGTGCAAGTCAGGAAATCGCACAGGGTGAGCAGCTGATCCTGTAGTGTTTCTAAACCTGACTGTTCTTAGGTATTTGTTATTTCTCTGTGCCTTCTCTGGGTTTCAGCCCACACCTGTCTCAGCTGACAGCCTCTCCCTCTGTCAGGGCTGGGGACCCCTTCCCTGCCCACGCCCACAAAGGCAGTGCTCTACACAGCAGTGTTTACATCCTGCTGGAGCCCACGTGCTCTGGAGCAGCAGGCAGGCGTGACCGCCGTGTATCCGCAGTGCTGGGAGCGGGCAGCTGGGCACTCCCACAGCTGCTCTTGCTCCGGTTGCAGTGCTGCAGGACTGAACTTTGGAAACAGTAGCTTCTCCCTTTCTGGGAATGGCCTTCAGGGGTTCTGCGTGATGCAAGGCGCCTCAGGCAGAAACAATATCTTGTGGCATCATTTTATTTCTTTTATGCTGCTTTATCATTGCTTTTTCTGGTTTTCTTGGCATCTCTGTTGCAAGTGCAAAGAGCAGATAGGCAGCAGGGATGTGAGGAGGGGTAGGGCCACCTCCTGCTCCAGCAGGTGTATGTACTAGTGATGGCTTACAGCAATTAACTGCAGCCCAAGGGGGTACACGTTGTATCTAACTGGCCAGAGCATTATCTGCATTGAGAACCTGGATGTCCCCCTGGTCAGAGCATACTGTGTTTGAATCGTTTACACTGGGGCTCATCACAAACCAGGCAGAAAATTTTGATAAATACTCCGGTCTGAAGCCTTCCTGCTTTTCATCACATCGTGACTCTCCTGTAGACACAGGTGTAGGACTACCAGACTGCAGTGTCAGTAGCCAAGATGCTCTTCCTGATCTTCCCTGTAAGTAGATGAAGTAGGAATTCCATGTAAAAAAGATGAGGCAGAACACAGACTTTGTCCTTTCACAGTCTTGTCCCTTTTCACTTGCAGGATACTGTTCTTGCAGTGCCTGCCCTTCTCAAAGCTTAATGGCCGCATCACACAATGCTTTGAAAAGAAGAGCAACAAGTGGCATATCTGTTTCCAAAGTTTGTAGGAAAGACTGGCTAACGTAAATACTTGAGGTAAAAATGGATTAGGAAAGGTGGAATGACATATTAACAAAAAGATGTCACCACACATTTGGGTGGCAAATGAACTGGATTGATGCTTACAGCCTCCCTGACACACCTGCCTCAGTCTGGACAGTGAGCCTTTAACCTCATGCCTCTTTCAGATGGAAGAGCTTCACAGCAGGTCAGGTTTTCATCAGTGAATTGAAAAGAGAGGATTTGCATAAGTTTGCAGGAGGTTTGGCTACATTTGTACCAGCATAATACACACAGAAACATTTCTTTTGCTGGAGTGTATCTTTAGGGTGGTTTGAATAATAGCTTACAGGAAGAAAGCTTTGTTGTTTGATATGAGCAGCAGATTTTATGCATTAAGGGTTTGTTTCTGTATGTATTTGTCCTTTGTTTTCTGTAACTCTTTCTGGTCATTCCATAGCTATAAACTGTAGTTGCTGTATAAGTGTATATAAAAGTTTTATTTCCTTTTTAGCAGTTGTTTGTTAGAAGAACAAATGCCAGTATCTTTTTTGGGGAAGGAAAATCCTCTAGAATCTTTTTGTGCTTCAATCACAGTGGAGTTCATTTTAACATTAATATCACATCCTCAAACTTACATCCTCTTTCTCATTGCAGGATGAACAGTTCTTAGGTTTTGGTTCAGATGAAGAAGTCAAAGTTCGAAGTCCCACCAGGTCCCCCACAGGTAAGTTCAAGTTGCAGGATTGGGTGTGGACTTTCTGGGTTTTTTTTTGTGGTAATTCAGCTGTGTCTCTCCTGTTTGTTCCACTGTCATCCACCATAAAAGCCACACCAGTCTTTAGATTCAATGCAGTTCGTTTTGGATTCTCTATGTCTGCTCTCTAAAGGAGCAGGGAAACTTTGAGCAAAAGAGTTATACTGATGAAACCAGTATTTGAAACCTCATGCCAGTGTTCTGGAGAGGGAGCTATTTAACAGTAACGGTCTGAAACTGGATTGGCTATTTCAGTAGACTCCTTGTTGCCTTATTGTCAATAAATACTCTCACCAAAGCCCTCTGCTCTTCCACCATAATCATCTGCTTGGCTTGGCCTCAACAACAAACTGTGGTGGAGTGCCTTGCTAGCACAAGCAAAGATCCAGAACTGAAATAGCTGGGCTTGGTGAAGGTGCAGTGAAATGCATTGATCGAGGTGAGTAATCGAGTCTTGTGCTTGATGGCTCCAAGTCAATGCCAAGTATTAATTGTGCTTCAAAACTAAAACCAGTTTTTAGTAAATTGTCTTGTATCAGCCTCCTGTTGGCCTTGTTCTCTTGACCTCTCCCTTAGTAGTACAGATGGATGGCGCTCAAAAAGAAGGATTTTTTTCCTTTCAACCAGCTGTGATCTGCTTAAAAAAAAATTAATGTGTTTAAAAAGGTGGCGTGTGCCCATGAGAATTATTTCTCCCTCCCATCACGAGGTTGGTACTGGCCTTGTGCCATTGCATATGTAGTTGTTGGGAAAAGACAAGCTCGCATTTTTCAACAAGTTATCTATGTGGTATTTTATGTGGGAAAAGAGGTTTGTTGGGAAGGTACTCTATACGTGTAGTGATAAAACTATTTTTATTTGTTGATTATCTGAAGCATTTTGGGAACATATGGGCAGCATGACTGATACTGAGTAAATACTTGTGTGACCTGGGTAATGCTTATCCCACACTTGGAGAAATTTAATATGTTCCCTGCATTCTCTACTTCTCTCTCAGTTAAATCTAGTCCACGGAAGCCACGCGGGAGACCCCGGAGCAGTTCTGACCGAAGTTCAGCTGTACTGTCAGACTCTTCATCAGTGTGTTCCCCTTCAAGCAAATCTGAAACCACATCCATGGAGAAAGTAAAAAAGAAGGAGTCAAAGAGTGGGGAAAAAAGACGAGGAAGACCTCCAACACTTACAAGTGTGAAGTTCAAATTGTCACAGGAGAAGGACACATCGGACACTCAGAAGGGCAGCAAAGAAGAAAAAGAGAGTCTGAAAAAAATCAAGAGATCACCATCCACTACATTTCAGCAAGCAACTAAAATCAAGAAATTAAGAACTAGTAAGCTTTCCCCACTGAAATCTAAATTTAAGCCTGGGGCAAAACTTCAAATTGGGAGGAAGAGCGTTCAGATTGTGCGCAGGAGAGGCAGGCCACCGTCCTCTGAACGTTTAAAGACTTCCTCAACTTTACTCATAAACTCACAGCTGGAGAAGCCCCAGAGAATTCGCAAAGAAAAGGATGGCACACCGCCTTTCACGAAGGAAGAGAAGGCTGCTGTCAGACAGAGTCCACGCAGGATTAAACCCGTTAGGATTATACCTTCCACCAAAAGGACGGATGCTGCGATTGCTAAGCAACTCTTGCAGAGGGCTAAAAAGGGAGCACAGAAGAAGATTGAGAAAGAAGCAGCCAAACTGCAGGGCAGGAAGGGGAGAACCCAGCTCAAAAATATTCGACAGTTCATCATGCCAGTTGTGAGTGCAATCTCTTCGCGGATTATCAAAACACCCAAACGGTTTATTGAGGATGAAGACTACGATCCTCCTATTAAAATATCCAGACTAGAATCCACACCAAACAGCAGGTTCAGCGCTACATCTTGTGGCTCCAGTGAAAAGTCCAGCGCCGCTTCTCAGCATTCGTCTCAGATGTCTTCAGATTCCTCACGGTCCAGCAGCCCCAGCGTGGATACATCTACAGACTCCCAGGCTTCTGAGGAGATGCAGATGCTTTCTGAGGAGCGAAGCAATACTCCTGAAGTTCACACTCCCCTGCCTGTTTCTCAGTCCCCTGAAAACGATAATGGTGATAGGAGAAACAGAAGGTTTTCAATAACAGAAAGAAGTTTTGGCCAGAGGACTGCAAAAAAGCTGTCAGCCTTACCAAGCGTGCCACAGCAGCAGTCCTCCTCCTCTCCTCCTCCCCCTTTGCTCACTCCCCCCCCACCGCTGCAGCCTGCTTCAAGCATCTCAGACCATACCCCTTGGCTGATGCCTCCAACCATACCGTTAGCCTCACCCTTTCTTCCTGCTTCTGCTGCGCCAGTGCAAGAGAAACGAAAGTCGATTCTGCGAGAGCCAACATTTAGGTGGACCTCCCTGAAACATTCCAGATCAGAGCCACAGTACTTCTCATCAGCAAAGTATGCCAAAGAGGGTCTTATTCGCAAACCGATATTTGATAATTTCAGACCCCCGCCCTTGACACCGGAGGACGTTGGCTTTGCATCTGGCTTCTCAACACCAGGTGCGACAGCTCCCACACGTCTCTTTTCACTGCACTCTGGAGCCAGGTTTGATATGCACAAGAGAAGTCCTCTGCTGCGAGCGCCACGATTCACGCCAAGCGAGGCCCACTCCCGGATCTTCGAGTCTGTAACTTTGCCCTCTTCAGTCGGCCGCTCCACTACAGGGACCTCTGCCACAGGCACGTCCTCTCGGAGACGGAAGAGGAAAGCGTTCAGCCCCATCCGATCAGAACCCAGATCTCCTTCGCACTCCATGAGGACGAGGAGTGGAAGGCTTAGTACCTCTGACCTGACAACTCTCACCCCACAGTCTTCTGTCTCTTCCTCATTAACTAGTATTTCAGTTAGTTCTCTTGCCACTAGTGCCTTAAATTCAACTTTTACTTTTCCCTCCCATTCACTATCGCAGTCTGGGGAATCAGCAGAAAGAAGCCAGAGACCAAGGAAGCAGACAAGCACTCCAGCAGAGCCTTTCTCATCTGGTAGTCCTACTCCTCTCTTCCCCTGGTTCACATCAAGTCCCCAGACAGAGAGAGGCAAAAACAAGGACAGGGCAGCAGAAGAACTCTCCAAAGATAAAGATGCTGACAAAGGTCTGGAGAAGGACAAGAACAGAGAGAAGGACAGAGAGAGAGAAAAGGAGAACAAACGGGAATCAAGGAAAGAGAAAAGGAGAAAAGGGTCAGAAATACAGAGTAGCACTGCTTTGTTTCCTGCAGGTAAAATGCCCAAAGAAAAAGTCAGCGAAGATGCTGCAGCATCATCATCTGCCAAAAAAACTGCCGGGCGGAAGAAGTCTACAGCAGTAGATCCCGCAGCAGACGTTTCCGCTTCTGCCCTGGTAGATATGGTAGCTGTCAAAACCAAAACATCCAAGAAAGGTAGAGGGGGGCTGGACAAATCAGACCTGGACCTCAGCCCTACTGTGCCATCTTTGGAGAAGGAAAAAGCTCTGCGTCTTTCTGCTCCTTCATCAAGCACTGTTAAACATTCTGCTTCCTCCATCAGTTCTATGTTGGCTCAAGCAGACAAACTGCCAATGACTGACAAGAGGGTAGCCAGTCTTCTGAAGAAGGCAAAAGCCCAGCTGTACAAGATTGAGAAGAGCAAGTCCCTCAAACAAGCAGATCAGCCAAAAGCACAGGTATTCCTTTTTCCAAGTTGGGTTTTTTGCTAGAGTGCATCTTACTTTGTACTTGTCCTGAAAGCCACAAGTAGCTTTTGTATACTGAGCGTGAAGAATTAATGTGCCAAGCTAAGCAGCTGTTAGTGCAACAGATGGCAAACGACCTGAAAACAAGGAGCCCTGGGCAGAAGCTGAGGGGAAGAGGGACCTGCTGTGTAGTCAGCTCAGAGGAGAGCTGCATACATTTTGGAGACCAGTACAGCATAGCTGCTTATTGGGTTTCTCAGAATAAATCTAAGCAAAGCGATTATCTAGAGTAGTACTCACTCTGAAAAGCGTGGTTCCAGCAAAATGCAGTGTCTGTCTTGGCCTTGATGTTCTTGGGGGCCCTCCTCGAGTGTAAAGCTGGCTTCTGAAGAGAAAGTTGTTCCTTGATCTTTCTCTCTGTTTTTTAAATTTATGCAGTGATCTCTCACTTATGGGAGGGAGGAAAATGCATTGGAATTTTGCATCTGATTTGGGGAACTGCTTCCTACCACTTTCCTCTTTTCCCTCTTCCCCACCCCAAAACCATTCTTTTCTGCAGTTCTCTCTACGTGCCAGAAAGGGAGGTGAGATACGTTTTCCAGGAACACTTTATATTTAAATTTTTGCTTTTCATAGCAGCACTAGTGTTGAAAATCACTAGTACATACTTAAATAGAGAAGCCTTCAGCTGTTTGTCTCCAAAATGAAGATGCCCATGTGTCTGTATGACTGTCCTGGTATAGCGGAATCCCACATTTTCACAGTTGCTTCTTTGGGACAGTTCTTTCAGCGGGTGATATTCCAGAATCTTACCAAAACATTGAAAATTGCACTAAAATGCTCCATTTGTTTAGCACCTCAGTACCCCCAAGCCCCTCATCTGAAACATCAGCAGCTGCAAAGCTCTCAAACAGCCTCATCTACTACTGGCTTCTGCTGGATCAGTCAGCACCAGGTGCCGCTCCAATTCCAGTGGACTCTTGATTTTTTTTTTTTTTTTTAATGTCAGTGTCTTGATAACGTGGCTTCCTGAGCAAGCTGGCTTTCCTGTAGTGGATAGACTTACCTTGTAATTCCAATTGAGTAAAACCTTTTGTTCTCTTGCATTTATCCTTTCTTGGATAGCTGAGGTTTAGAAGGCCAAATCCTTATTTTTATCCTGACTCTTAAATTAAAAGTGCAAGCTAAGATATCATTTGCTTAGAAGTTTCCATTGCATGTTTCTCAGCCTCGTTTTGGTAACTTTCTTAGGAATACTGTCTGCTCTCATGTTCTGAAATCTAGGGGCAAGAGAGTGATTCATCAGAAACATCAGTCCGAGGACCACGAATAAAACATGTTTGCAGGAGAGCAGCTGTTGCACTGGGCCGCAAGCGAGCAGTGTTTCCTGATGACATGCCCACTCTGAGTGCCTTACCGTGGGAAGAGCGGGAGAAGATATTGTCTTCCATGGGGAATGATGGTGAGTTAGGATTTCTAGTTTTCATCTGTGGGTCCATACAAAGTCAGCTTCTATTGACTACTTAAAATGAGAACTTCAAGTGATTAACAAGGGAAAGTATGTTAAAGAGCTCTGGGCTCCCTGTTACAGTGCCACTCAAACAGGGTTAATCCTTTAAGCTATTAGGAATTGTTAAATATGTGTGTTCTGCACCAAACCTGTGTCCTGCCAAGGGGCACGTGTACATGTACACGTGTGCACGCATGTATACACAGAATCACATGCATCTGTGTGGCTCTGCAGATGAACTTAGGCTTTGTGGGCTAAATTAGACACTCCTGAAACCTTCTTTGACATCAGCAAATTCACATTAGAAATGTTCTTTTGGTAGATAAGTCATCGATAGCTGGCTCAGAAGAGGCCGAACCTCTTGCTCCACCTATCAAGCCCATTAAGCCGGTTACCAGGAACAAGGCACAGCAAGAACCTCCGGTGAAGAAGGGCCGGCGCTCCAGGCGCTGCGGGCAGTGTTCGGGCTGTCAGGTTCCAGAGGACTGTGGTGTCTGCACTAACTGTCTAGACAAACCCAAGTTTGGTGGGCGCAATATAAAGAAGCAGTGCTGCAAGTAAGTGTGTCTGAGACTGTTGAGCTAATCCGTGCTCTGAGTGGGATAAGTGTACCCATGCTCTGGGCCCGGAACAGCAAGTTTCCTTGTGTCAAGGACTAGGACTGAGCTTGACCTGGGCTGAGGCTGGATCAAAGCAAGGGACTGTAAACAGTGTGAGAGTCTAAACCACAATTCAAGGTGCAGTTGTTATGAGTTCTTTCTCTGGAGTTCACTTCTGGTTTATTCTCCTCAGTTTGATGAAAGTGGCAGAGTACTGAGAATTGTTTGGTGTGGGATCTGTGGTTTTTGTTAGGTAGTACAGGATTTTGCAAGGGAGGCAATATGCATGTAAATATTTATCTCTTACTCTCCCAAACTGCATTCACGAAGAGCTTGTGTTTTCAAGCTGGTGTTCATTTAGCTTATATACACTTTGTATATCAAAGGTGTCTCTGGCTATCATTAAGAAATGCCATTCTTCCTTGATTTCTTCTGTCGTTTTTTATACATATCACTTAGACTGAACCTTTTTCTTTTTTATATTGCTGTTTTACCAGCTGTCTGAAGAGGCAGCAGTTAAAGTGGTACCAGTAGATTGTTGTGGTATAAGAGCTATTTATAAAGCCTTGCTGTGTGAGAACACTCTGCAGACTGGAAGGAGTCTTGTTCTCAGCAGCTTTGCCCAGGCTTTGGGCTGGGGTTTCAGAGCCACGAGCCCCTGCTGCAGGAGTGGAGGAGGAAACAAATCCTGGCCCAGTCTATACAAGACGTTATATGCCAAGCATAAGGCAAACAGGGAATAAAGTTGAATCAAGTTAATAAAAGACTTGTCCCCTAGTCCAGTCTCACTCCAAGAGTACTCGGTTTTGTCTGAACAAAAGTAGTGTGTGTATTGATAATGTTATTTTCAGTTTTTGATGTTATTTACAGACTGCCCTCTTAACGTCTGCATCTTTGTCCTGATTTCATGACGTGTTCTTTCTTTTTAGAATGAGGAAATGTCAGAATCTGCAGTGGATGCCTTCAAAAGCGTATCTCCAGAAGCAAGCTAAAGGTAGGCTAAAAGACTTGCCTTGAGTATAGCACAAGACAGAAGTTTTCATAGGTTTCTATGAAAACGTAAATATTGTAGGTTTTGTTCTCTGTGCTGTCGTTGTGGCTACACTGAGCTTATAAAGGTTATTCTGCAGGGAGCCAACCTGCCTTCACTGTTGGTGGCAGGTGCAAGGGGCAGGAGGAGAGTTGTGAGTACTGACAGACATTGTACACCCCAGTGTCTCTCAGCACTGGACTGATGCTGACTGGACTGGTTTGCTTCCTTCCTTTGCTTCCTTTTCCTTCCTCACAAAATCTGCTCTCAGCTCTGAATCTGTGTTATTGCAGGAGAGTGTTGCTTGTTGCTGTTGCAAAATAAGGGCCCAAGGTGTGAGAGAACATGGATTGAACTATAAGCCAAGTTTATTTTTTGAGTACAGTTTTTTTCATTCATATGACAAAATAACAAAGTTCTGAATCAAAGTTCTGTATCCTTGTTTCAAAAGAGCAGCAAATCATTTGAAGTCACGCCATTTTGTCTGTGTTGCTTTATCTGTGCTTCTTTTTCTTAGCTGCAAAAAAGAAAGAGAAGAAATCCAAGACAAATGAGAAGAAAGAAAGCCATTCTGGAAAAAACCAGTTGGACTCTGGACAGAAACAAACTCCTCAGGCTGTTGTACCAAGAGAAGACAATTCTGGGAAGAAGAGCAGTGAGCCTGCCCGTAAGCCTGTTGAGGAAAAGCATGAGGATGGGAATTCCTCCATTCCTGTGTCAGAGCCCAAACAGGTCCCTGCATCTGGTACCAGAAAGACTGGCAAGCAGATGTCCCAGCCAGTCCAGCTCTCTCCTTCTCAGCCACCAAGCTCAGGACCTTTGAAAAAAGAAGTACCTAAACTTAGCACTTCTGAGCCCAAGAAAAAGCAGACTCCCCAGCCAGAAATAGGTAAATGGGACTATTCATCCTCAATATGTTTGAGTTCTGTTAAGTAACAATACTGCTAAAAGCTGGTGCATTTTAAATCTGATGAATGCTTTATGATGTGTTAAAATTTCAGCACATTATTTTGGAAATTTTGCTTAGAACTCTCTTCCTTTTTATTCAGCCACAGTGTATGATAGGGCAGGGAGAAAGATGGCTATCCTGGCTGGGACTCTTGAGTCTTATGGCAGTCTTGGAGTGTATTTTCAGTATTGCTAAGTCTGTCAACTTCCCATTCTGAAGTTGAGGGAGGATGTAATCTTTTACTACAGAAGTATAGTCCACTATTGTATGTAGTGCAGAGCAGCGTGAACAGTCACCAGCCAGGCAGCTCTGGGATTTCTGTGGCTTTGCACCCACAGTGCTCCAGATTGTGAGCAGAGCAAACTCTTCTAGTCTTGCCTCAAAGAGACTGCTCATAGTTGGGGAGGTGCAGCCACAGAAGAGGGTGGAAAAGTTCTAGTCTAAAACTCATCACACATTACCCAGCTGATTTTTTTCCCTTTTCTTCTCTACAGGTGGCTGTTAGTTACTTGAAATACTCATAATTTTTCCCCCCTTCCTAGGCACAGAACAAAGCAAACAGAAAAAAATTGCTCCCCGTCCAACTTTCCCTGTGAAACAGAAACCAAAAGAAAAGGTGAATACTGTTTTTTATACAGTCAGTAAAATTTCAAGCACCTGGAACTTCTGCCTAGAAAGTAGAACCATATTGCTTAACTCTTTGCAGATTTTTTATTTCGTTCTTAAAGATGTTAGATTTTTCTTTGTATGTGGATAGCAAAAAACGTGGCCTGTGCCTAAGATTCAGTTCAGATGTTTTTTTGTTGTCTAAGAGTTGTGTGTTGGAGGGTGGAGGCTAGCTTTTCCATAAAAATGCACTACCTTTGTCTCAGAAATAGCTTGATCGTGGAAAAAAAGTTTTGTCTTATGTAAACCTGAGGGAGAAGTGAGTAGAGCCTGTTTTTACCCTGAGTTGCCCCATTGCATCCAAACAGCAGCCCATGCTCTGATGAGAGAACAATGTGATGGTAGCGCACATGGAATTACGACTGTAACTGCATATAGAATGCTCTTGGGGAATGGTTTGTAGAATGGTCGCTTCCCTGCAGCTTTGTAACACTTGTTAATTTTGTGCTGCTTTGGGGGTTTGTGAATTATTTATGGCATTGGATATAACTGCTGGTTAAGTTGTAACATCCAGAGTCGGGATTAATGCAAGCTCCTTTGCTTGACCAGGAAAAGCCCCCTCCTCTAAGCAAGCCAGAGAGCAGCACACTGAACTTGCTCAGCACTCTGACTAACGGCAGCAGTTCCAAGCAAAAGCCACCTACAGATGGAGTCCACAGAATCCGAGTGGATTTCAAGGTAGAGGACAAAATGTTTTAAATATTTGAATGTCCCCTGGCTCTAGACACTGGAACTAGAGGCCTCTGAAAATGCTGGCAGTAACTGCTGCGTTTGTGTCTGGTACCTTTCAGAGGGAATCGCAAAATAGGAGCCTCCTGACAAGTCACTTGGTTGATTTTTTTAAAGCTTGTTATGCCTTTTTTTTCCTTATGATTAGAGTACTGGATGAAGAGACACTTAAAGCTTTAAAACCTTAACTGTCAATGTGTGAGGATGAGCAAGAATTTGAGGTTTATGAAGAATTATTCCATTAAGATGGAACTTTAAAACCTTACCACAACTTGAGCCAACAAGATTTGGGGAAAATGTTAGTAACTTGTAATTCACAACGTTTGGGGTATATCTGGGATTTTAAAATGATAAATCATGTACATTTTTGAACAACAGTGTTGAAATAATAATAAAAATTAATATTTTCCTAATAATTTTTCAGTCCATCTCTAAGTGTTGATACTGGAGATCATAGTGAGATCTCGTGTTTTATACAAATATGGAACTTTAATAAAGTATAATTCTTCTGAAATTTCACTTTTAGTAATACTTGTGCAATTGTGAAAAGCATTGTCCCGTTCCTGAGGTTTGCTTTCCCTAGAAGGAAGGCACTAGCATGCCACTGAGCGCTCTCGGCAGGAGCAGCGCCGAGGTGCGCCTCTCCCACAATACACTGTAAAGTAAACTGAGGCAGACGTTGGAATTATTTCAGTTTTAGTCATCTTAATCACAGGCCCAGAACGAAGCAGTCATGTGAGCAATTAGTACTGATGTTGTATTGCCTTATTCTGCATGGTGATGTGTCCTTTTGTACTTTCAGGAGGACTGTGAAGTGGAGAATGTTTGGGAGATGGGTGGGTTAGGCATCGTCACCTCGGTACCTATTACTCCCAGGGTGGTGTGTTTTCTCTGTGCCAGCAGTGGACATGTGGAGGTAAAGCATTGTGTTCTGCTGTTGATGACTTAATTACAGCACTGTATTGTTACAAAAATAAATAAATAAAAATAATGACCTTAATCCAGAAGAAATTAAAATAATACCTGTAAATCTGTCCTTGCTAGAATTTGTCCCAAGATACTAAAGGGCAAAGTATTTAAAATCAGTTTGGAAACCTCAGGGGTGCTTTTTTTGGAGGTGTATGAGTTGTGAAGAACAGCATATTTGAGAGCATGCATGTCTCTAAATTTGGGAACTCACATCTGGTGTAAAGCAGGAGCTTTGCTCTCTTAACCTGAAATAAGAAAGACTGCCCAATTGTGCTAAAGGGTTTTAGGCAGAATTGACTTTTCCAGGTGCATCTGTACCTGCCAAGAGCTGCAAACTGTTACAGAAACGTGACTGGAAAGGTTCTGGCACTGCCTAAAGAGCTGGATTGAGATGTGTTAAATGCATTTCCCAGTGTAGATAGCTGCCTTCTCGGCATCTCCAGACCAGCTGACCTGGGAAGGTGGTGCTCATGCTCTAGGAGGGCCTGGGTTCTGATGAGTAGGCGTGGGAAAGGGGGGTTAAGTTCTGAACGTGGGCATCTGTGCACCTGAGGTTCATGAAGGCTCTGTGGGGCATGGAGCCGTCCCCTTCTTAGTCAGGGGCCCCTAGGGGACATCTGATTCCCGTGTCCCTTGTGAGCCTGCAGTGTCTATGCCCTTGGGGACAGTTGTTTTTCTGATACCACCAGCCTTGTACAGGATACAGAGAAATTAGAAGAGCTTTGTAATGGCGAAGTGGGCTGAACAGAGGGAGAGGCTCTCTTTGCTCTGCATGTCCCTTCATCACACACCAAGCATCTCTTGTGGTGCAGTTGGCTTGTAATACAGGGAGGAAGTGAGGGAGGGAGATCCTGAAGAACCCTGTAGGCCTTTGTCAATGCTCAAAGCACTTAGTTAACAGGTACCAGACTCCCAGTGGCCGTGAGGTGTCCAGTTGGTGTTTAGGTCACTTGAAATACACAGTTTCCCTCCTAAAATCTTGTTCTGTCAGTTGTAAAGCAGAATTCAAAATAGTTGAGAGCACAAGGGGGCTGGTTTGGGAACACAGAGCAGCTTCTGCTTTGCTAAAACCTGCCTCTCCCCCCTTGCAGTTTGTATATTGCCAGGTCTGCTGTGAGCCCTTCCACAAATTCTGTCTGGAGGAGAGCGAGCGGCCCCAGGAAGACCAGCTGGAGAACTGGTGCTGCCGTCGCTGCAAGTTCTGCCACGTCTGTGGGAGACAGCACCAGGCCACCAAGGTACCCCAAAACCACTGGGAGACTGAGCAGCACCCCCACTGCTCCCAGGGCTCCTCTTGCTCCAGAGGTCAGCCAGCAATCATGTGCCAGGAGCAGAGTGTCTGTGTGCTGGGGAGGAGGCCTCTTGAGTTGCTCCACTGCAGCTTCTTTCTCATGACCAGAGTGGGGGATCCAACCAAAAATGGAAAAGTCCAGAATTTTGCTTCCTTTTGCAGGGTGTCTGTACCAATGCTTTCTTCCCTTATTCTTGTAGCAGTTGCTGGAGTGTAACAAGTGCCGAAACAGCTATCACCCTGAGTGCCTGGGCCCAAACTACCCAACAAAACCCACCAAGAAAAAGAAAGTTTGGGTGAGGGATTTTAATTTCTTTTTTGGGTAATACATTTGTTGATTGATGGTAATGCCAGGGAGCAGAGCTCTGCAGGTGATTTGCTCTGATGCAGTTCCTCATCTCTTCAAGGCAAGGTGCCTATTGCATCAGAAGGTACATTTGGAAATAGATAGTGAGGTGGCTGGTTCATAAGATGTTCAGAGAAAGCAGAATTTTTAGAGATTACCCCTTTTTTCACTTATGGTAAGTCGTAAGATCATAATGAATCTTATGATCAGTCCCATAACATGGAAGAAGGTCTTTCAAAGGGAACCATTCAGCTTGTTAACAAGCCCATTGATACCGGCATTGAGAGACAATTTGGGTTAATGTGCTAATTTGTGTCTTTCAGGCTTTTTCAAAACAAGTGCCTGTAGTGTGTTTGCTTCTAAGACTTTGTACATTTTTCCTTCTACAATATACAGAGTTTAAAAACTGCTAAAATAGGACTTTATATTTTAGATCAGAAGAACTGCCACAACTACGTGTGTTTTATGTGAGGGAAAGGTGGTATTGTCTTCAGTGCAAATATGAAGGGCAAAAAAAACTATGCTGTGATTTGGTTTCATGTTTTTTTCTTGTTGCACTATCACTATCTTACCATAAAGGAAATTAACTCAGTTCTTTTCAGTGAAAGTTTCAGCATTTAAAACTCCTTGTTCTGTCGGGTAACATCTCAGCACTCATGAAATAATAAAAATTATGAAATGTGTTGAAAGAACAGAAACTGCTGGATAAAAGCAAGTAATTCTTGCCAAATGAATTCGTTTTCCAGATATGTACCAAATGTGTTCGCTGCAAGAGCTGTGGATCAACAACACCAGGGAAAGGGTGGGATGCACAGTGGTCTCATGACTTCTCCCTGTGTCACGATTGTGCCAAACTCTTTGCTAAAGGTACGTAAAGTTGTGATTCTTTACAGAAGGAGCTTCCTCAGCTGCTTGGTTTTGAATCAGCCAGTGTACGTGGGCAGAAGGCCAGCGTAGCACCTGAGCTTGGCACGGTCCAGGCAGCAGTGCAGGCTGGTTATGGTTGAGCCTGAAAGCACACGTAAAAGTTCAAAGCCAGGATCTTAGGTTGTGCAGTGGCTCACTGCTTTAAGTTTGGGGCTTTTAGCATGTAAACACTCTGCCATCTAAAGGAATTATTACACACTTTTTGTCCCAGAGTTTCACGTAGCAGTTGAGGAAAAGACATTTTAAAATACTTTTGACTTAAAAGCAATTTAAAAGCAAAATTTCTAAGGAAAGTGGTTGTTCCTTGTATTAGTTGCTGTACACGATGCCTTTGTACCTCAGAGGGCATTCTGGGGAAGAATCTTAAAAATAGAAAGTCTTGAATGTTCCACCTAATTTCTTTCCGATGTGTTGTCTTTGTCCTTTCATTTTGCTCTTGCATATAGTATTTTGTAAGTCTCGCCATGCCCAAAAAATGGCTGTCCAGCCATGGAATTCTAAAGTAGTTGGTGGCCTTCCAAAGTTACTTTTGTAGCCTCATAACAGTAGAGGGGATTGTGCTGGCAGTTTATTGGGAAGGATGTTTGGAGCTGCTTTCTTAGTAAGTAACCACACCACCTTTAAGGTGTGTTTGGCATCCAAACTTCCGGTAAGATCCCATTTTGTTTGCAGGAAATTTTTGTCCTCTCTGTGACAAATGCTATGATGATGACGACTATGAGAGCAAGATGATGCAGTGTGGGAAATGTGACCGCTGGGTCCACTCCAAATGTGAAAACCTTTCTGGTAAGGAAATCCTCATCCTCTCAGTACAGAAGAACATGGGGCAGTGATTAGACCAGAGCAATCAAGTCTCGGACCTTTCTTACTAGAGTGTTACTATAACATGCTCACCTGTTATGACCCACCTGAAAAATACCTATAGAGTGACAGCAGGTGAACCAGTGCTAATACCAGTGACATCCTGAAAGCACAGGACTTTCCTCAAAGGCAGTGTCCCTCAATTAGCTGTACAAGGGCCTTTTGTTACGTGAAAAGTGTTTCAGTTAGGCAGTAAGTGCAGGGCAGGGATTTTTCCCTGTATCCTTCAGTAAAGCAGTTCAGATGGTTATCTTGTCTTCTTTTGTCTCCAGATGAAATGTATGAGATACTCTCCAACTTGCCTGAGAGCGTTGCGTACACCTGCATTAATTGTACAGAGCAGCATCCTGCAGAATGGCGTCTGGCACTAGAAAAGGAGCTGCAGATTTCCTTGAAGCAGGTTTTAACAGCCCTGTTGAATTCCAGAACTACCAGCCACCTACTGCGGTATCGACAGGTAAGCTGGAGCCTGTGCCCTGTTGGTGTTACTCTGGCTTGAAGTGTACATGGCACTCAGTTGAGTTGTTGAGGTGTAACTATGCCTCATACTGCAGAAGTGTCTGCGTTGTACTTGGAACAACATGCTGTGATTTATTTATATTTTTTCTTTCTTTTGTTGATTTCTTTGGAAGCAGAGAAGTGGGTATCTGTGATACAACTTGTGAAGCTGAAAGAAAAATAGGGTGAAGTTCTTCAAGGAATGGGAGGATTTAGCTCGGTGATGGTGAAGGTGCTTTTCTGACAGAAGAAGAGGATCTTTGTCTTGAAATATGCATTCAGAAATAAGACTTCTGAGCAATGTGTTTGATCCTTATGCCTTATGGTTCTGTCCTGCTGTGCACCTTACAGGTCTCAGCAGAAAGCTGGTTAAGAGCTTTTCATTGTTGCCCCTGTATTTAAGACAGAAATTCAGAGCTTGGGTCTCCTTTCCTTCACATTAGTGAGAATCTTTGGGCCAGTAAATGTGCTTGAGAGTGTATCTTCAGGAGTAACTGCATTTCAGTAGTCAACATCCCTCTGTCTCATTGCTGGTGTTCACAGGCAGCAAAACCGCCTGATTTAAATCCTGAGACAGAAGAGAGTATCCCATCCAGAAGCTCTCCTGAGGGTCCCGATCCTCCTGTTCTAACAGAAGTCAGTAAACAGGAGGAGCAGCAACCTCTGGATCTGGAAGGAGTGAAAAGGAAAATGGATCAAGGAAATTACACTTCTGTGGTATGTCAAAGTTGTCATGTTCCACTAGACACTGTGAATTGCTTTATCACCTATGGTGTTCATAACTGAGCAGCTTAAGCCTTTTCTTCAGGAACAAGGAAGCAGGTTATCATGCTGCTAAAAATAGTTCTGGCTGGTGCTGGTTAATATTGGTCCAGACACAAGTAATTGATGCTTTTGTGGGGCTCTCTGTAGCCAGCAGTGGTACTTAGTTAGATGCCATTTGCTCTTAGTCAGACATTTATGTAGATAAAAGCAGGACAGGTCATTCTGAACATGTAAATTCTGAGTGAAGGCCTGACCAAATAGCCCTGCTGCAGTTGGTTAGCTGGAAACTAAGGATTCATGGTTCAGTTCTCTTTGCAGAGAGCAGCCTTTTCCTTCTTTTTTTCTATAGAATTTGTAATCTTGAGGAACATCATATATTGCAAAGTGGTTGGCAAATGTCCTGGCACCAGATTTTGACCAAATCCCTGTGAGACAGCTAGTTTAGTGGATTTAAAAACAGTCAGCTGAAGTGAACAGTTGTGGGTGTAGCAGCTCTGCCAGACAGTTTACAAATGCAGAGGGCTGCTTGTTTCTTCACAGCCAGATTCCCTTTCTGATTTTAAGTTCATGCTCTGGTTCAGTCTTACAGTCATCTGAATGTTTACTTGATGCCTTAAAAAATTAGTGGGTGGTATAGCGGTGCAAAAGATAATCCTGTTAATGTGAAGTTTTGTGGATTTCTTACAGTTGGATTTTAGTGATGACATTGTGAAGATAATTCAAGCAGCCATTAATTCTGATGGCGGGCAGCCAGAGATTAAGAAAGCCAACAGCATGGTCAAGTCCTTCTTTATTCGGGTGAGCTGGGCTACAGTTACTTTGAAATCTGCTTGGTATCCTACCACTGCTTGTTGATGTTGGAGTCCAGAGGCCCACCACATTTAGCCTTGCTTGGGTCTTTCCAGGAATAAAACAATACATTGTCAGAGTTGTTAATGTTAATGAAATGTTACTAGTTGTGCATTTACATGTGTATATCTTGGCTGAACGTCTTTGAATTTTTTGTTATGTTATCCAACTTTTCTAATGGGATGTTGTCTTCCTTTAGCAAATGGAGCGTGTTTTTCCATGGTTCAGTGTAAAAAAGTCCAGATTTTGGGAGCCAAATAAAGTAACAAGCAAGTAAGTAATTGTTCTGTATCCAACTGCGACACCCTGCTGTTTGCCAGCTGGCCAGGCAAAATGTATTGAAAGAGCCTGTTTGTGGGGGTTGGAATTTCTGTTTTTCCCTTTTTCTTTTCCTTTTTAGACTTTCCTGAGAAGTTACACAGTAATCCCATTCCCATGTTCTGTACACACTTCCTTGTTTTAAGCAGAGTAACCAAAATTCTTATTTAGAACTAGGTATACTGTGTGTTTGCTTGTCAGTCCTGACCTTCCTCCCCTCCCCTCCTTCTCACACCCCCATTTGGGGTAGCCCTCCTGCATCTGTTACCCTTCAGAGAAGCAGACAGCCACATCACAAACCTTAAAATGTGACTGGTGGGGGAGCATGTGGGGGCTGTAGGTAATTAATGGAGTTGTTGCTGGGGGGCGGACATCAAGGTAGGCAGGCCCTGGGCAGGGCACAAGGTCCCGTGGTGCAGGCGGGTGTGACGCTGACTCCGTGCTGCATCTCAGCAGTGGTATGTTGCCGAATGCCGTGCTGCCCCCGTCGCTCGACCATAATTATGCTCAGTGGCAGGAGCGTGAAGAGAACAACCGCACTGAACAGCCTCCTCTGATGAAGAAAATCATTCCAGCTCCAAAACCCAAAGGGCCTGGAGAGCCAGATTCACCAACTCCTCTACATCCTCCTACACCTCCCATCTCTGGTAAGAGAACCAATGTCAAGATTGCCAGTCACAAACCCAGAAATGCAGCTGTCTTGGAGACCTCTGTGACCTGAAATCATTCAGAAGCAGTAACATATGAGATGTTTCTGAGCCAAGCTTGGACCCAAGAATGCTTTGGCACCCACCTCTTTTTCCCCAGCATGAAGGTTCTGCAGAGGCTGATGTGTGCTTTGCTTTCCAAGCTGGCTATTGAAAACTCTTCTGCCATGTTCACTTACTGACAATCCCTCCAGATGAATTTTTGCCTCTCTGAATTTCAAGAATAAATCTTGTTCTTTCTTTTAACCCTAAGGCTCTGACGGAAGCAGAGAGGACAGTCCTGAACTGAACCCACCTCCAGATGTGGAAGACAACAGGCAGTGTGCATTGTGCCTGAAATATGGTGATGACAGTGCTAACGTGAGTATGTGCCCCATGCCTGTCTCTGTAGGAGCCCATTTGAGCAGCACTGTAAATTTGGTGCTGTGCATAGGCTGGATGGGTTTTGTGCGTTGTTGTGTCATCTAGAGCATCTGAAAAGAACATTTCCTTCTATTCTTCAGGATGCTGGACGTCTTCTCTATATTGGCCAAAACGAATGGACACACGTGAACTGTGCTTTGTGGTCAGCAGAAGTGTTTGAAGATGATGATGGTTCTCTGAAAAATGTGCACATGGCTGTGATCCGGGGAAAGCAGCTGGTGGGTACAAGCAAAGAACACTTCGTTAAACTTAACGCTGATTTAGAATCACAAGCAGGAAAGTTTGGGAAAGGCCTGGAAGAACCAGTCCACAAATGAAAAAGTTGTTCCATGTGAGGGATGCTTCTTTCCTCTCACCTCCTCCTCCATGTCTTGCTTGTGTGTGTGAGTCACTGTAGTGAAATGGAGTGGCAGTGAAGTGGGAGATCAGGCATTACTCTTAACTTCTGTCTGTGCCAAAAAAACCCAACTGACAATAGCAATGGTGGTCTCGTTTTAGAAGAGATTAATTTTTTGGTTTTTGCTTTTGCAGAGGTGTGAGTTTTGCCAGAAGTCAGGTGCCACAGTAGGCTGCTGCCTCACTTCCTGTACCAGTAACTATCATTTCATGTGCTCACGAGCCAAAAACTGTGTCTTTCTGGACGATAAGAAAGTTTACTGCCAGAGGCATCGTGACTTGATTAAAGGAGAGGTAAGATTCTTCTTCACTCTCTGCCTCACACTCTGAAGATGGGGTCTAACTCTTAACTAACTATGAGCACTTTTTAGAAGCTCATGCTGAACGTGTTTCTTGCTAACAAGGCCTGGACCGCAGTGTTCTTAAAAAGAAGTCACTAATACAACTGGCCTGGAGAAGTTTGGCAAGTGCTGCTGTGTAGCAGTTCAAAAACCAAAAGACCAAACTGAGGATCAAGTAGGACAAACTGCGTACCATACATGTGATGGTTCCTTTGATTAACAATTAGTTTTGTTGGCTCTTGTTCCAGGTGGTTCCTGAGAATGGGTTTGAAGTTCTTAGGAGAGTTTTTGTGGACTTTGAAGGGATCAGTTTGAGAAGAAAATTTCTTAGTGGCTTGGAACCAGAGAACATCCACATGATGATTGGTATGATCTAGTCTCTGGATACTTGATCCACCTTTAGTGCTAGAATCTGGTTCACAGAACTGTTCCTCTCTCTGCTCAGGTTCAATGACAATAGACTGCTTAGGAATTCTGAATGACCTCTCAGACTGTGAAGATAAGTTGTTTCCCATTGGCTATCAGTGAGTATAAGCTGTTTCAGGAGTTGATGTCTTTCATTATATTTCATGTCAAACAAGCACTGAAGTAACATACAGAAAAATTGACTGTAGCTTTTCCTACGCTTTTGAGGAATCTCTGATTAAGCTGGGTGTGCAGTGTATTCTGCCAGGAGGGCTTTGGCCAACATAGTTTTGAGAAATGGAAAATTTAAAACAGAAATGAGGTTTACTCAACTGTTCATTGAATTGGTTTGTTTGAATTATCTTCCAGGTGCTCCAGGGTGTACTGGAGCACAACAGATGCCAGGAAGCGCTGTGTGTATACCTGCAAAATCATGGAGTGCCGACCTCCGGTCGTAGAACCTGACATCAACAGCACTGTAGAGCATGATGATAATAGAACAATTGCCCATAGCCCAGTTCCCCTTTCAGGTAATCTTTTATGGACTTCATAGAAGTATATTCTCTGTATGGTATTACCATAGTGTCTATCTTAAATTTGGATGAGAATCCAATTCAGCCTTCCATGTTACAGCATCTTAAGACTTCAAGCTCCTGGATGTACTGCTAACTTTGAAAACTTGAGCCAAATGAACACTGCTGCAGGGATGGTTTCTAGTCTGCAGTTCAGAGAATTTTCTAGTGATCTAAAACTTCAGACTGTATTTGGAGTGTTGGTGTCAGTCTGTAATATAAGTATTGTTCAGTACAATGTTGATTAGTTGTGTTGTGCTTCTGCATTTCCAAATTGCTTCCTTGTATCCAAGGGTAAAGCTGTGAAAGGTTTTTAAAATGTTCATAGTTGTTGTCATTGTTAACACAGAATCGCAAACTCTGTAAATACATGGTGGAATGTCATATGTAAACTGAGCAATTGCTACAAGTATTTGAAAATCTTCTTAGAAGAAGAAACCAGACATTATCTGATGGCAGATCTTTGACTTCATGTTTATTTAACAAATACCCTGGTTCTCCAAGTGGAACATGATAATAGTATATACTTTATCAGATCATAGCTTTTTAGCCTTCAGTGGTGGCTTATACTGCTGTTTCTCTTTTTTTCAACAACAGAAATTCTACCAAAAGACGCCCGAAATGCACCTGAAATTGTAAACCCACCGTCACCAGATCGTCCCTTGCATTCTCAGACCTCTAGTTCCTGTTGCTATCCAGTAGTCTCAAAGGGTCCCAGGATCAGGGCGCCGAGTTACCCATCTGCACAGAGGTCTCCTGGCTCTAGGCCATTACCCTCTGCAGGTATTTCTTATCCTGTTGATTTTGATTGAGGTTTGTTTTGGAAATATTTTTGGTTTAGTTCCTGTCTTTCTTGGCTTCTTTCAGAATGGGGTGTTTAGTTTACTGTTTCTAGAAAAAGCAGTGAAATGGCAATAGGTTGAGGAGGGGAAAGTACTAACAATACATAGTAGAGATGGCCAGCTGAGAAATGTACAACTGAAACAAACATTCCCTTGGGATGAAGAAGAGGTAGCATTTGGGCCATATAGTAGTAGTGAGCCAAAAGTGCTGTGGTACCAGTTAGGGGCTTAATATCTCAGTCAGTATTTTTCCAGAGAGAATCAGAAATCTGGTATTGTAATTCAGCAGGCATTTCTGACTAGTGGGGTTTTTTTCAAACTGATGTTGAAAATACACATCTGAAGTTAAGATACCAAGCCCTGGGATACAAACTGGGATCCTGGATCCTGGTTGACAAGTATCAGGTTTTTAACACCTACCCTAAGTATCAACACCGTGTTGTGTTGTTTGGCTGAAAAGTTTTGCTGGGTTTTAATTTCTTGTGTTTTTTGTGAAGGAGTTGGATGTGCATTGATTGTGAAGGTTTAAGATCACCTGACAGTCTTTCTTGCCTTTGTTTCTCAGGAAGTCCTACCCCAGTGACCCATGAAATAGTGACAGTAGGAGATCCTTTGCTGTCCTCGGGACTTAAGAGCATTGGTTCTCGGAGACACAGCACCTCTTCTTTGTCACAGCAACAATCAAAACTCCGGATGATTTCCCCTACACGAGCTGGGAACACTTACTCCAGGCACAGTGTGTCTTCAGTTTCCAGCATGGGGGCCTCTTCAGAATATGAACCGACTGTCAAAAGTACTGACCGCTTTGTGGGGTCAGTGTGCACAGGTCCTCCAAGCGCTCCAGTTCAAAGCTGCTCTTCCAGTTCAGGCTCCCAGAAAACAGCAGCTACAACTGGAAATAAAACTTACCAGCTGGATGCATCTCAGTCTACAGAAGGGAAGCACTCCAGCAGTTCAGATTTAATAGCCAAAGGTGCAGCTTCTAAGGGAGAGAAGATGAAAACCTCAAAGGACCAAGATTATTCATCTCATACTTTTGTTTCTGGAGGAAGCTCTAAAGTGTCCACTCCGCCAACAAGCTCACTGGGCACAGAAATGAATGTTAAAATAGGAACCTTTCAAGAGTGTTCAGGATCATTTTCTGCCAAAGAAGCAATACCCTTTCCACCTTTGCATCAGAGAGGCCCAAGGAAAGACAGAGATCAGCATGTGGAACCTTTACAGCCAGAGAAAACAACTGTGGTTGATGAGATGGATGCAAAGTCCTTGAAGGCTGCTGGAGTAAACAGTAGATCTCCTGCAGCAAGTGAGCAGGTAGTTAGTGCCCCCAGAGACAGGCGTCAGAAAGGCAAAAAGTTAACGAAAGACAGTTTTAAAGAGAAGCATTCCTTGAAATCTCTTACAGAGACAGGTCAAGCAGTAGGCAGTGATGAACTGAAAACAGAATTTGGCAATCAGGGTTTGGCAACTGAACAAATTAGCCAGAGGTTATGTAATAATATTCCTGCTGAAAATGCTGGTGAGAAGTCTCCACCTTCACAAGGGCCATCTAAAGGATCTACAGTGCAGGTTGAAGCAGCCCCTAAGGAATCGCAGGCACCCAGGAAACGCACTGTTAAAGTCACTCTGACTCCTCTCAAGATGGAAAGTGAAAACCAGTCTAAAAATGCACAGCTGGAAAGCGATGTTGAAACTCAGTCTGCAGGGGCAGACCTGGCTGCTTTGGCAGAGCCCTCCTCAGCTTCAGAAAGCCCAGAAGAGAACCCTGTAATTCAAGGAAGTCCAAATGAAGCACCAACCCAGGAATCTCAGAATAACACATACGAAAATTTGCCCATGCAGGATAACAGCTTGATGCTCCAGGATGGTGCTAAAGCTCAAGAAGAAGGGTCATACAAGCGAAGGTATCCAAGGAGAAGTGCTCGGGCCAGATCCAATATGTTCTTTGGATTGACTCCTCTGTATGGTGTGAGGTCCTATGGAGAGGAGGACATTCCCTTCTACAGTAACTCAACTGGCAAGAAGCGAGGGAAGCGGTCTGCAGAAGGACAAGTGGATGGAGCAGATGACTTGAGCACATCAGATGAAGATGACTTATACTACTACAATTTTACAAGGACAGTGGTTTCCTCAAATACAGAGGAGAGGCTCGCATCCCATAGCTTATTCAGGGAGGAGGAGCAGTGTGATCTTCCGAAAATCTCACAGCTAGATGGTGTGGATGATGGAACTGAAAGTGATACGAGTGTCACAGCAACAACCAGAAAAGTCAGCCAGGTAACTAAAAGGAGTGGCAAAGAGAATGGGACAGAGCCCTTAAAGCTCGATAGAACTGAAGAAGCTGGTGAGAAAGTGCAGGTCACCAAGAGCTCCACTGTCCACAAAACCGACCCCAAGATTGATAACTGCCACCCTGTGAGCAGGGTTAAAGCGCAGAGTCAGGACTCTCTGGAAGCGCAGCTGAGTTCATTGGAAACGGGCCGCAGGGCTCACGCAAGCACACCGGCCGACAAGAACTTACTGGACACTTTCAACACAGAACTTCTGAAATCCGACTCTGACAATAACAACAGTGATGACTGTGGGAACATACTCCCTTCTGACATCATGGACTTTGTGCTGAAGAACACACCATCTATGCAGGCTTTGGGAGAAAGTCCAGAGTCCTCATCATCTGAACTCCTGACGCTTGGAGAAGGTTTAGGTCTTGACAGCAACCGTGGCAAGGATATGGGTTTGTTTGAGGTGTTCTCCCAGCAGCTGCCCACCACCGAACCAGTGGACAGCAGTGTCTCTTCCTCCATATCAGCAGAGGAGCAATTTGAATTGCCACTGGAGCTTCCTTCCGATCTCTCTGTTCTGACCACCCGCAGCCCTACGGTGCCCAACCAAAACCACAATAGGCTTGCCGTCATCTCTGAGTCTTCACTTTCCTCCTCAGGAGAGAGGTCGATGCTTGCCTTGCCTTCCACAGAGTCTGGAGAGAAGAGAGTGACGGTCACAGAAAAATCTGCCTCAGGGGAAGGTGATGCAGCTCTCCTGAGTCCAGGGGTAGACCCAAGCCCCGAAGGACACATGACTCCCGATCACTTCATCCAGGGTCACATAGATGCAGAGCATATAGCCAGCCCAGCCTGCGGCCCTGTTGAGCAAGGGCATGGCAGCAACCAAGATTTAACAAGAAACAGCGGGACTCCAGGTATCCAGGTGCCAGTATCACCCACTGTTCCCCTCCAGAGCCAGAAGTATGTGCCAAACTCCACAGACAGTCCTGGCCCCTCACAGATCTCCAACGCTGCAGTGCAAACAACACCACCCCACCTCAAGCCAGCTGCAGAAAAACTTCTGGTAGTTAATCAAAACATGCAGCCCCTGTACGTCCTCCAAACTCTTCCCAATGGTGTCACCCAAAAGATACAGTTAACACCCTCCGTTAGTTCTGCACAGAGTGTGATGGAAACCAACACTTCAGTTCTGGGGCCCATGGGGAGCGGGCTCACACTGACCACAGGATTAAATCCGAGCTTGCCCCCATCTCAGTCATTATTCCCTCCCACGAGCAAGGGTCTACTGCCCATGTCCCATCACCAGCATATACATCCCTTCTCCACACCTGCTCAGACAGGTTTCCCACCAAACATCAGCAGTCCTTCACCAGGTCTTCTAATCGGGGTGCATCCACCCCCTGATCCTCAGCTCTTAGTGTCTGAAGCTAGTCAGAGGACAGACCTTGGCAGTGCTGTTTCTACACCAGCTGCTGCCCTGGGCAAGAAACGGCCCATATCTCGTCTGCAGTCAAGGAAAAACAAGAAGCTGGCTCCTTCTGGAACCCCTTCTACTATAGCTCCTTCTGATATGGTCTCCAACATGACCTTAATTAATTTCGCTCCTTCCCAGATTTCTAACCACCCATTGGATTTGGGAACCATTGCGAATTCAACATCCCATAGAACTGTCCCCAATATTATCAAAAGGTCAAAGTCCGGGGTCATGTATTTTGAGCAAACATCTTTGCTTCCACAAGGTGGGACCACTACTGCAGTCAGCACATCTCCCAGCGTTATTGGTCCAGATGCCAGTCACCTCCCAGCAGGGCCTGTATCAGGCCTAACGTCGAGTTCCTCGGTGCTGAACGTCGTATCCATGCAGGCCACAGCAGCCCCTAGTACTGGTGGGTCAGTTCCTGGTCACGTTTTGGGACAAAGTTCAGTAACGTTAACAAGCCCTGGATTATTGGGGGACCTTGGTTCAATAAGTAACCTCCTGATCAAAGCTAGTCAGCAAAGCCTTGGTCTTCAGGAGCAGCACATGACTTTACCACCAAGTTCTGGGATGTTTTCACAACTGGGAGCATCTCAAACTCCGTCTACGGCAGCCATGACAGCTGCATCAAGCATATGTGTTCTACCCTCAGCACAGACAATGGGCATGACAGTCGCTCCATCCTCTGCTGACCCAGAAGGCTCGTACCAGCTTCAGCACATGACACAGCTCTTAGCCAACAAAACTGGGGCTGCATCCTCCCAGCTGGACCTTAGCACAGCTCCAGCAACGACGCAGTTGTCAAGCTTTCCACAGCTGGTTGATGTTCCAAACAATACTGGACTCGAACAAAGCAAGGCTTCCTCGTCAGCGATGCATGCCAGCTCAGCATCTCCAGGAGGCTCCCCGTCACCTGGTCAGCAGTCTGCGAGTAGCTCTGTGCTGGGTGCCACAAAAATTAAGCCAAAAATCAAACGCATCCAGCCATTGTTAGACAAAGGGAATGGAAAGAAGCACAAAACTTCTCACATGTGGGCTGGTTCTTCTGAAGCTCATGTTCCTGACAAAGGGGCTATTGCTGTACCCCAGGTCTCAGCTACAGGGTAAGAGGAGAGTTTGGTTTTGCTCATTCCTGAGGTTTTGTAACAGTATGAGAGAATCTTGCACTAGTTTCTCCAGCAAGTTGTGCAAGTCAAGGCAAATTGCAAAGTGCAACTTATGATTTGGCGCAGTGCTGGAAGTGTGATCTGGTTCTCTGTATCTTACGGGCTGTTGTTGCTACTTGTGTAATTCTGCGGAGCTGCCGAGTCCGTCATGGCAATTCCCAGTGGATCCATTCCTGCTTTCCAGTCTCATTTATGGCACACATGAGCTGGCAGATATTTTGAATGTTCCCAAATCCATTTCTTCCAGGACTCCTGCTGTGAAGGCAGATGCACAGGATGCAGCCAGAGTAGATCAGCTTTTGCAGAAGCCACGTGGACTGTCTGCAGGGTAAGAAATGAGCAGGCCTTTCTATGTGATTCTGCTCACTTGAGCTGAAGGGCATTTGTATGGAGAATACAGAAAGTCTGGCATTCCTAGTTAAAATGCCTGGGGAGATTTCAGTGGGGAATGTACAGTCGCATTTAGATGCAATATGGAAGCATTTTGCATTAAGCTGTGTGTGGTTCTGGGAAGCTCAGTGCCTGCTGAGGAGATGCTCGTTCAGCGGTGTCTGATTGCATGTTGGCCTACACCTTATTCCTGAGTGGGGCTGACACAGAGAGCGGGTCACAGGCTGTGTGAAATTAGGGTGCTGCCCACAGACTGATAGAGGCTGCAAACAGAAATGCTATTGAGTAGAATCTTCTTGTTTGTTCATTTCCAACTGAACTGATGTCAGAACATTTGATCTGGAAAAAGGTTCTTGTATCTGTCTAGTTCTCAAAATTTCATGGACTGCTGCTCAGGGTCGGTGAGGAAATGAGGCAGGTGTTAGCTATTTTTCTCCATGTTCTCCTCCTTCCCTCCAAAGGCAACCAGCTGTGGTCCCAGAATCTCAATCAACACAGAACTCAATAAATGAGCAAGAAAATGCAGGTATGTCACTTCTTCAAAAACACGTAGTCTTGGAATTCTCCAGGACTGAGAAGGTGGTGTTTGAAGATTTGATTTTTGTGTCTGTCATTCTGTCAGGAAAAGGCTCAGAGCTATTAGCTTGTGTTCCCTTGCTATAAGGGGAGGAAAAGTTTGTTTGCTATTTGTAGATCTTGGACAAATAGTTTTGTCTCTGTTTTTAGTTTGTGAGAATTTCAGCACTTGAGATTTCACATTCTTACTGCAACACTCTGTAGAATTTTTTTCTTGTCTGGATTTGCTGGTGAAAAGGCAAGTCAGTAAGTTTTTTTCAGTCTTGGAACAACAGGTGTAAAAAGCATTGTTCTCTCCAATTCCCGTCTTCATGCTGGCTTCTGTCTTCTCTAGGCTCAAAAGCTCTCGAGGAAGAAGAGACCACTTTCAGCTCCCCTCTTATGTTTTGGCTTCAACAAGAACAAAAGAGGAAAGAGTGTCTTGGTGAGAAGAAACCAAAAAAAGGTTTGGTTTTTGAGATCTCTAGTGATGACGGTTTTCAGATCTGCGCAGAAAGCATTGAAGGTGAGAACCGTGCAGTGTTGGTTGTACTAGTTTTATCTGTCCTTAGTAGAAGTAGAAATATTACTTCTGAGGACCTTTTATTTGCTTTATTTATAGATTTTAAAAAAGAGAGAAAGAGAAATCTCTTCTATTGCAGCCCTAGAACAATCCTAGTTCCTGATAATGTCTGGATTCTCTTATTTTTCTCTTTTATTTGCAACATATTATATTCAGTGGAATATATATCACGGACCCATTTTGTTTTATCAATTGACCAATGATGTTGAACCATAGTTTGTCAAAAAATAGGCAATGTGGATCACACAGTGGAGTATTGGGTGTCCAGACTTTTCATCCAGACCAATTGCTGCATACCCTGCCTTCCCTTATGCCAATGTGAATTTTCAAGAGGATGAAAGCAGTTGGATCCAAGGATCTTAATTTATGGCCTGTGGAAAGTTGCAAATTTCATATTCTCCAATTAGTTTATTTAAATATGAGTATCTCAGCACTTGGATACCCTGTCAGCATTTGTCACCTGTGTGTGTGCTGCAGATGCCTGGAAGTCGCTGACTGACAAGGTGCAAGAGGCCCGTTCGAACGCCCGCCTGAAGCAGCTGTCCTTTGCAGGTAACACCCTGCACTGAATGGGGGAGAGCAAACAGATCTTTCTGTGAGGGTCTTAGAGTCCTAATAGTTCCAGTTAACCTGCTGCGTGCTTTATGGAGGGTAATTTCTTCCCAATGGAAGGATTAGAAACTCTCACATAGAATGCAGTAGCTAATACAGTGCTGCTGTGACAGCTGTGTGGTGTTCCAGCTCTTTGTGACAAGCTGCTGTATCTTCCTGCTCTGTCTGCACTGATAGTGTTTGTTGTGTTCTATTTATTGTTCCAGGTGTGAATGGTTTGAGGATGTTGGGTATTATCCATGATACTGTTGTGTTCCTGATTGAGCAACTGTATGGAGCGAAGCACTGCCACAACTACAAGTTCAGATTTCACAAGCCAGAGGAGGCCAATGAACCTCCTTTGAACCCACATGGCTCTGCTCGGGCCGAAGTCCACCTGAGGCAAGTGTGAGCCTTGTTGGTATTGGGGTTAACAGCCCTTTGTCTCTATAACTAATGCTGTGGCAGGGCAGGAGCAACAAATCTCAGCAGCACTAAAGCTCTCAGTTAAATGTTAACAACTGGCACATGAAAATCAACCATTTGGCATCTTTGAAGTCTGCACATTTTCCTGTGCCACTTTGTGGCCCTTTGCTTGGTTTAACAAAGCTTTCCTGGCTGGGGCTGTTACTGGAGGTTCTCAGAACCTGCTGTGCCTACCCTGATGTGCAGGGGCTGTAAGAGAGGACAGAATAGGTAAGGTGTGAGGCAGTAAACATGTCAGACTGTTGTGGCAACCACATGTTTATTTTCAGACAGTAAAACAAACTCCCTTTGGTCTCTTTAAATTGCAGGAAATCTGCATTTGATATGTTTAATTTCTTGGCTTCTAAACACCGACAGCCACCAGAATACAACCCGCATGATGAGGAAGAGGAAGAAGTGCAGCTGAAATCAGCCCGGTATGCAGCAGGGCTTAAAGGTTCAAACAGGAAAATAGTGTTGGGGTGTTAAAATGAGCAGATTTGGCTTAGTTAAGGGTTGTGTGCTTTGAGGGGTGTTTAAACCTTGAAAGCTGCCAAGCACTTTGAGGCACAAGACATAGAGGTAACTCCTGCAATAACAAGCGAGGTGACAGCTGAAGATGACCACCAGACCAGTCTGTCTTCCAATGCATCTTTTCCTTGCTAATGTAAAACAATCTGATGAGAATTTGAGGAGGAAAGGGAGAAGATGATCTTTTTACATATGTACGTATGAAAACACTGCATTGTTTTTGATTGTGTTCTCTGTAGGCTGCAGTGTTGCAATGTTTAAATTACTCCATCCTGGAAAGTGCCCCAGTTAATACATGGTGCAGAGTCTCAAATACAGGTTGTCACTTAGCAGTGCCTCTTTGTTCTAGGAGGGCAACCAGTATGGATCTGCCAATGCCCATGCGCTTCCGGCACTTGAAGAAGACCTCAAAGGAGGCAGTTGGTGTCTACAGGTACGGTTTTGCTCTGGTACCATTGCCTATAGGATAGGAGAAGGTGGAAACCAGAAACCTGTGAAGTCAGACTGCAAAATTGAGGGGGAAAAGCAGGCCTGAGACTTTTTCCCTCTTCCTTCTCCCTGCCCAGGCTATTGAAAAGTAATCCTCTGCACAAATCACTTGCTCCTTACTAGCCTGTTTTCTGCAGCCTTTGCAATCTGATGCTCTTGAGTTTTGCTTGTCTCATCTGAAATAATTCACTTTTCTTGTGAATTTTCTTTTCTTGCATTTTAGGTCTCCTATCCATGGCCGGGGTCTGTTCTGCAAAAGGAACATCGATGCAGGTGAGATGGTGATCGAATATTCAGGCAATGTCATTCGCTCCATCCTCACTGACAAACGAGAGAAATACTACGACAGTAAGGTGAGTTTTGGGCTTTTGTAGATGTTCTTAAAGAGTTTGGGAGAGCTAGAAAGTGGCTGTGAAGGTAGGACAGGCCTATATGAAAATTCTGTTGGGAACATCACAAATTGGGATTACAGACTTGGGCTGTTTTCACTTTTGCTGGAGGTTTAGAGGCACTTCTCATTCCCTTCTTTGGTCTGGGCAGGCTCTCAGACCACAGAATGCAGGCATGAAATGATTCAGGCAGGTGTGCAAGGCCTGGTGGAGAGAGGTTGCAGAGCTCCCTCTCACAGAGCTGGGCTGTGTGCTGGGGTGGCCGTGCTGCCCTGCCTGCGCTGACCCTCCTCTGTCCTCCCTGCCCAGGGCATCGGGTGCTACATGTTCCGCATTGACGACTCCGAAGTGGTGGATGCCACCATGCACGGGAACGCGGCCCGCTTCATCAACCACTCCTGCGAGCCCAACTGCTACTCCCGGGTCATCAACATCGATGGCCAGAAACACATTGTCATCTTTGCCATGCGCAAAATCTACCGAGGGGAAGAGCTCACCTATGACTACAAGTTCCCCATTGAAGACGCCAGCAACAAACTGCCCTGTAACTGCGGTGCCAAGAAGTGTAGGAAGTTTTTAAACTAGAACTTCCATCAGCTGCAAGTAAGCCCTGCAGGGCCTGGGGTGAACCAAAACTTCGAGTGAGCCCCTCCCTGGCCGCTCGGACGGGACAGAGAGGCCAGAAGCAGGAGTGAAGATGGACTGGGCTCAGGGACCTGAGACTGGCGGCTGTGTTTGTCCGAGTCCACATCTTCATGTCTCGCATGTGCACACTCACCCTTGTGAGAGACATGGGCGGCTGGAGAAGATCCCCAGCGTGGTTATGTTTTTGCTATTCTCATTTCCCCCCACCCCCGTATTTGTTTCTCAGCATGGGGCTAATGAGAGGGAGAGGGGAGGGGAGGTCACCCCAGGCCCAGGGGAGGGGAGGTCACCCCAGGCCCAGGCAAGGGGCAGCAGTCATGGGTCGTGTCCCTCTCTGTCTCCTGGCTCAAAGCTCTCCTTCCGAGGGCTGAGTCAGTGGTTGGGTAGCGCAATACTTGAGCTTGCCTCCTGGGGAGAAGAGCTGTGCCTCGCCAATGGCCCCTTGGAACTGCATGTCTGCAAAACACTATGTGTGAGTTGGGAGTAGGTGTGCTGCCTGCACAGGGCTCTGTGATGCTGGGGGCTGGCTTGGCTGCTCCTGAGACTGGAACAGAGCAGCCCACAACTAGACACAAGAAGAGTTCCACTGGCATCTTGCTCTGAAATCCCTGCTTGAGAGCAAGGGAACTCCTGGCATTCTTTGGCAGAGAGGGCTTGTGCCAATAGTTGGGGCACTGTAAGTCTTTGCCAGCAAAGGCTCTCATTTACCAACACCCTCCCTCTGTGGCCATGTGGGAGGGAAGTGGTCCTCTGGGACCTGTCTGCAGCAGCTGGCTTCCTCCTCTGCCCAGCGAGCTGCTGGCGCAGCCAGCCAGTGGTGTCCCGAGGAACTGGACAGAAGTCTCTAGGGAGAGAGGGGGAGTGCGAGCCAGCCTCGGCCTCGGCCGCACACTGTTGGAGAGCAGGAGCTAGGAAGGACTGGTATGGAGGCACCCACTCTGCTCCGCTGTGCCAGTGTCCGAAGGCTGTGGGGGGCAGACATGAGAGTGACCCTGCAGGCAGGTGCCTGTCATGGTCAGTCATCTGGGTGTAGTCATGTTCCCCAGAAGACACAGCAAGGACACCAAAACGGAGCCAAAGTTCTCTGCAAAGGCAAGGCTAAGCACCAGCTGGCCTCATCCGTGCAGCATTCCCTGACTTACGGGAAACGCGCGAGGCACTGGCGCAGTGGACGAGGAACCGGGCCAGGTCTGAGCAAGTTGAGGGACACCACTGTCCTGGCTGGAGCAGTGTGAGTTCTCCTTCCCATGGGGTCTGCCCTGTGCCTCAGAGCAAAACCAGAGAGAGAGAAGTGAGAGACCCAAGCCTGACAGTGACAACATTGGATTCTGCTCTGTTCTGTTTACAGTTTAGTATTTAAGGTTTTATAAATGTAAATATATTTTGTATATTTTTCTATGAGAAGCACTTCATAGGGGAAAGCACTTATGACGAGGCTTTTTACAGTGGTATTATCCTAATTTAAGAGAATCTCTTTTTAATGATTTTTTTTTTATTTTCATAGGACGGTTCTAGGAAATACCTGGCTGGACACAGTCTGAGCCTTTCTCCAGTGGGGGGGTTGCTTTAGTTTTGTTTTATACTCTTGTTCTGCCTTTTTGACTTCAGTAACTGTCTACAGGAGGGTTGGCTGGACCTTAAACTGTATTTGCCTGTAAGGATGGGGGCAGGAGGGAGAGCCGCCCAGCACGGTATGAATTTGTCTCTGTGGGAGGACAGTGTGCAACTCAGGCAGAAAGTTTGATTCTGCCTTGCCTGCGCTGGCATCCTGCAAGGGTTTAAAAATGAAAAGCAAGACAGAATGAGACCTGACCCTCAATATCTCTTTGCTGGGAGGCCAGTCTGAGACATGCACCTCCTCCCACAGTCTGTCCCTCAAAGGCAGATGGGTTTTTCTGCATAGAAAGGAAAGCAGAAAGTATCCTCGCTTTTCTGAGCTTTCCTTTTGGTTAGGTTGCAGTTGTTATGGGAGCCTCTCTTCCTGGAGCCGACATATCCGAGGGCTGCTCTGAACTGTCACCAGCAGTTGGTGGGGAAGGGACTGGGAGTGCCTGCTGACTCCCCAGGTCTCTCAGACGGGCATCCCCAATCCACACCTCTCTGGTCTTGAGACTTCTTCCTCTGCCCTGAGAAGGAAAAGCAGCACTCGGAGGCTCAGAACCTTCCGATTTCCTTTTGTTATTGCACTGTGTGAGGATAATTTGTTAGTAACTGTTGAAAGCGAAGTCACATTGACGCTGCATTTGTTACTGAGATGATTTGATGCACTGACAGTTTGGGAACGCACATACCTTGGGGAGCCCCAGAGAGTGCCCACCTGGGGGATCTTGGCCCCACGGCCCCGGGCATGGCTGCTCTT
>VXAC01002449.1:133395-212185 GCA_013399225.1 Rhipidura dahli | reverse complement strand
GCCCCCGGGGCAGCCCCTGGGCCCGGCCCGCCCGCCCGGCCCGCGCGCGGGCCGGAGCTGGAGCTCGCGGCCTGGCGGGACGGAGCGCGGCGTTGCCGTCCCGAGTCGGGCCAGGGCCATTGGGGGCGGCGGGGACGCAGCACTCTTTCTCTGGTGACTGGGAGCCACGGTGCCTCCTCAGCACGGCCTCACATGTGCTCTAAAGGTCATTCGGGGTCTCCGGTGCAGCCGGGCGGGTAGTGCCCGCCTGCTCCCCGGTGTGACCCTGAGAGCCCTGTGTCTCAGGGCTGGTCCGGCTCATTTTGTCCTTCGCGGCGGTGTTTGGGTAGCACAGACCCGCACATGGCTCCCTCAGAGTTAAACTGTACCCGAGGTGCGGCAGGGATCAGCGCTGCCACGTTTGATACTTTCTGTCAATAACAGCAGTTGCAGATTTAGAAGATCTGAAGTGCAGAACAGAATTATCCTGACAAAGGTAATTAACTTCTGTAAGAGAGAAATGTAGGGAGGAAGTCTGGGCAGATTGAGAGAAGGAGAAAGTACAGGTGGTTGTGCCTTGCTGCTCTGTCGGTGTGATAACGCCTGCGAGCTGCCCGGGAGTCATTCAAGGGCTGTGAGTGATAACCAGGACTTGGTTAACCTGGCTGCGCTGTGTGTATGGCACTGGAGAGAGATGTTACATTTCACAGCGTTCCCTCCCCATACGCTTCCAGGGGATGTCACACCTCGGTGTGTGTGAAATCCGGAATGATCGTTTGCCTGACAGGAGCAGGAAGAACTCTCAAGATCGTGTCGGGACAGAATGTGAAACGGAGAGAGAAAAGCAGAGATGTCTCTGCTTGTAACATAGCTCATTTCTTGGTCACAGAGAAAGATTTAAGATCTTGTTTAAGGGAGGGTGTGCAGGTGAAGTGTGGTGGGAAGAGATCCTTTCTGTGAGCACAGATCAGGAGGCCCGGCTCACGCGCTGCCCTCCTCCAGGTGCTGTTGGCAGCTGCTGTGTGCACGAAGGCAGGGAAGGCCATCGTGTCCCGGCAGTTCGTGGAGATGACTCGCACCCGCATCGAGGGGCTGCTGGCGGCATTCCCAAAGCTGATGAACACGGGGAAGCAGCACACATTTGTGGAGACAGAGAGCGTGCGGTATGTCTACCAGCCGATGGAGAAGCTCTACATGGTGCTGATTACCACAAAAAATAGCAACATCCTGGAAGACCTGGAAACACTCCGACTCTTCTCTAGAGTGGTAAGGATTCTTCATTTGGTGATGTGCCTATAGCCCGGAATGGTGCTGTTGTGAGTGACCTGGTTTTGAACTAGTGCCGGAGTGCTGCCTGCCTCCACCTGGTACGTCTGTGTTCCAGAGCTTCCCTTCCCGACTGGACGGAAAGCTCTGAACTTTTGGTGGTAGTGTTGAACGCCACATTAAAAAAAATCATCAGTCATACTTCAGCTGGTGAGACCAAAGGGTTGACTGTGATTTAGCATTAAATATCCTCTGTACAGTGTGAGGCTGTTGAAAGTGCAGTGCTGCTATGCAGGGGCCCTGAAGCAGCGAGTTTGTGTCTTCTCACATCCAAATGATTTTCAGGAAATTTGCTGTCCCCAGTGTGCAGTTGAGTTCCTCTGAGTTAGTGTTATGAGGAAGCTGAGAGATTCCATAAGGATTTTAGTGTAGAAAAACTAACAACGGCAAAACTTCATTTTGTTTATTGATGCTGTAATGGTACGAAGAGCAGCGTAAAGGTGTGCTGGGTTTGGGAGGGTCTGGCACAGTTATGACCTCTGGGATGGTGGAAAGTAAGTGTTTACACAGTACTATTTGTGGGTACTCCTTTAAAATGTTCTCCCCTTCTAGATCCCTGAATATTGTCGAGCTCTGGAAGAGAATGAGATCTCTGAACACTGCTTTGACCTGATCTTTGCCTTTGATGAAATTGTCGCCTTGGGCTACCGTGAGAATGTAAATCTGGCACAAATTCGGACCTTCACTGAGATGGACTCGCATGAGGAAAAGGTGTTTCGGGCAGTCAGAGAGGTGAGTGAGGACACCTGCAATCCAGACATGAGGTGCCCTGTCTGGGAAACGCCACCTTTGCTATACAGAGGTGTTCCTCCACTCTGGTGGGACCATGAAATTGTTTAGCTCTTCTGAGGGCTAAATGCCCATGTCTTGTTTCTTTTTTCTTGGCAAGGGGTTTGTGGGCAACTGCACTTAGTTCCTGTGCAGGGCAGGGCTGAGGTTCCAAAGCTCCTTTAGTCTTTTATCTTTTTCTTCAGACGCAGGAACGTGAAGCAAAAGCTGAGATGCGCCGTAAAGCAAAGGAGTTGCAGCAGGCCAGGAGGGATGCAGAGAGACACGGCAAGAAGGCACCAGGGTTTGGGGGCTTCGGCAGTTCAGCCGTGTCCGGGGACAAAATGACAGTGATGATCACAGAGACCATTATTGAGACCGAGAAGCCTAAAGTGGCACCAGCGCCAGCCAGGTAGGGGAGACAGCAGGTGGCAGTTGTTGGAGTCTATATTGGCTCAAACTATGTGCCCAAACAGTGGATCTAACATGAGTTCCTCATCTGTGCAAATATTGAGGAGCATTTGTGCCACATACCACAGTAGCACCCTG
Source organism: Rhipidura dahli (assembly GCA_013399225.1). Taxonomy (NCBI): domain Eukaryota; kingdom Metazoa; phylum Chordata; class Aves; order Passeriformes; family Rhipiduridae; genus Rhipidura; species Rhipidura dahli. Next base: position 209,563 of record VXAC01002449.1, on the reverse strand, counting down.
TAGTCTCTCTGGATTCTTGGATGTACAATTGGCTTCCATTTTGTGTGGGGAAAAAGGGGTCCCAGCAACTGATAATACATGGAACTGTATCCACATCTAAATTATAACTTGGCACCCTTCACAGTTCCACGCATGTTCTCCCCCAAAAAGGCTGCTGAGTTGAATGCTGTGTTGTTGGGATGGTCAAGTTACAGCATTTGAAGATAACCAGGAAGGGGGAGCCCATTGCTGTCAGCTGACTTGGAGATTATTACACCTTTTATTTAGGCCTTCAGGTCCCAGTAAAGCCTTGAAACTCGGCGCTAAAGGGAAGGAGGTGGACAACTTCGTGGATAAGCTGAAATCGGAAGGAGAAAATATCATGACTTCTGTAGGCAAGCGCTCTGCAGAAGCAGCCAAAGTTCTTGCTCCTTCCATTAACATGGAGAGGTGAGTGCTGCCCTTGCTTTGGAAGCAGTCTCCTCGTGGCTCTCCCTGCATGTGGCCTTGGGAGAGAGCTTCCCTGCTCTTAGGATTTTCCTGTGTTTTCTTACCTTGTAACTATAAAAGATGGGCAAAATCTGAAAAAGCATGTTAGCAAAAAAACAGATAGCTAGTTTGGTTAGGCATCCTCTTAACTAAAATGGGCTGTCCATCCATTGTTGAGCTGAGGTTGGGAATTTTCCTGTGCTTTTTTTCCTGCACCATTCTCCCTGTTTCCCAGCTTTGTTGCTGCTCAGGTTCGTTTTATGAACGTTGCGTTCACGGTTCATTTTACACGCAGCAATTCAGAACTTTTTAGTGCCCTGAGCCATGCTGCAGCCCATCAGAGAGGTTTGAATGACCAGCATGTCAAGATGCTGCATCACTGCTGTTTAACTGGGCTCCCATCCTCTGCAGACCCATACACGTGGATCTCTCTGCCCCTGAGTTTCCTGTCAGAGCAGTATTAGCCCCCACTGTACCAGCCGTGCTGTTTGTGAGCCCCTGCTCAGTACACACAGCCTGTCCTTATTGAGCACTGATCTCTCTGCTGTCTGGGAAATACCAAATGTAGGACTTGAGCTTTTTCTCTGTCTGTCTAGCGTGCACATGAAAATAGAGGAGAAAATCTCCTTGACCTGTGGCCGTGATGGAGGGTTGCAGAACATGGAGCTTCACGGCATGATCATGCTGCACATCTCTGATGAAAAGTTTGCACGGATTCGCCTGCATGTAGAAAATGAAGACAAGAGGGGAGTGCAGCTACAGGTAAAGCCTTTTTGGAGTCCCATGCTCTTGAACATGCTTTTGTTGCTTTTCAGGGAAAAAGTATTGGAAATACTCGAGTATGTTGCTGTCCTGTGTTCTTGTCCAAGCCTTCTCAGCAAATGCATTGGAAATGGGAGTGTGCATTTATAGTCAGTGCAGATATTAGCAAAAGCGCAGGGCCAGTCGTGCTCAAGGGATTGAAGTTCACTGGAGAAATGTGATCTCAATCTCCATCCTGCCGTCAGAGCCTTATCTGCCCAGCAGTGCACCTTGGCATGCCAGGTGACCTCACTTGGACTTTGCAGCAGTCTGGTGTGTTGCTCAGTGCCTGTTTGTGTGATGTCAGCTGCATCAGCTGTGGAGTGGAAATGGGTAACAAACTGTGCCAGTGGGGAATGAATTTATTATCTCAGAAGCTGTTTCTTTCTGGGGTTGTTTGTCTTGGCACTGCTGAACCTGGAACAACTGCTGGAGCACTCGATCGCAGTCAGCAGTAGCAACTCTGAAGGTTCTTGGGAGACTCATCCTTCCCTTTCTCCCTCTTTATGTGACCTTACTGATCCCTGGAGGTGGTGCTGCTTTGACACACTCTGGCTCACTCCTCGCTAGGGACCTGTCTGTACATCATCATTGTCTGCAAGTCCACTTCTTCCAGTGCATTACATGAGCGAGTTGCTAACAGCACTCCCACAAGTGATGTTTCAGGTGGAACATGAGACCAAACCCTGTGTTGGCTCCTGTCTTTCTAGTGTAACTTGAACAGTGTCTTGCAAAAATCCCGTGCTTCTAAAAGCTGCTCACACTTGAGGTTATGAAGAGAGTGTTTAAATGGAGTTTGGCCACTGACACATATGTGCATTAAGGTTGCTGAGGGGAGACAGTAGTGTTATGGTGTCGGGCTGTTTTTTTCCCAGCAGCATTAGATTGATTTTTCTGTCTGCTGTGAACATTCAGGATGGTCTTTGACTTACAGTTGTTCTGTAGATATCACCCTGCATCTCTAGAGTCTGTGGTGCAGTAGCACAAAAGAAGGACAGTGGTGTGGATCCTTCTTGTCACATTAGAATTTCCTGGAAGGAATCCCAGGTTGATAAGCAGTTGTGCTCCAGATGGGCTTCTGAGCCAGGAGGAGACCTAAAGTGTTTTGTCAAAGCAAACACTCTGGAATGTGTAGGCCTGTCCTGGCAGAACCTGCATTACCTATGGTTCTGTCCTTGGGCTTAGACCTACAGTCTGGGTATGTGTTCCTCTTTTAGACTCACCCAAACGTGGACAAGAAGCTCTTCACTACAGAGTCACAGATCGGTTTGAAGAACCCAGAGAAGTCATTCCCTATTAACAGCGATGTGGGCGTGCTGAAGTGGAGGTTGCAGACCACAGAAGAGTCCTTCATTCCATTGACAAGTGAGTGCAGGTCCGGGGGCTCAGGCAGAAGAAGCCAGTGTTTGTCCATGAGCTGCTGGTAGCCACCTTGCAGCAGCTGGGCTGCCTGGAGCCTGGTATGTTGTGAGACCTTGGAGGTACTAGGTGTATCCATTGGCTAGTGCCTGTCCTTGGCAGTGTGTGTTTTCTTTAACACCTCAAAGAAAATAGCTTTTCCTAAAGTCAGAATTTCTTGAGGGTGACTTTGCTGGGCGTTTTGAAGTGCATCATCTTGTGAAAGCCTATTCCACACGAAGAGGATGGTTCACATACTGTATCTGTTTATACTGCATGGTTCACATACTGTATCTGTTTCCTCAGTTAACTGCTGGCCATCAGAGAGTGGGAACAGTTGTGATGTTAACATTGAATATGAGTTGCAAGAGGAGAGCCTAGAGCTGAATGATGTGATCATTACCATCCCCTTGCCGTAAGTTACACTCCTTATCTGCACAGCACTGATAAGTTCCATCGCCTCCTTCCCCTCTCTGTTTTGTGGATCTGGCCAAGCCAACGAGTGGTGAGGTGTTTCCTTAGCTCTGTGCATGGAAGTGATTGTCACTTCTCATTGCGTGCTCTAGGTCTGGTGTTGGCGCCCCAGTGATTGGGGAGATTGATGGTGAGTATCGCCACGACAGCCGGAGAAACCTCCTTGAGTGGTGCCTGCCAGTGATCGATGCCAAAAACAAGAGCGGTAGCCTGGAGTTCAGCATAGCAGGGCAGCCAAATGACTTCTTCCCCGTGCAAGTCTCCTTCATCTCCAAAAAGAACTATTGCAACATACAGGTATGGTCACTGCCGATGCTCCACAGGTGGCATGTCACCCTTGCCTCAGTCCTTGGCTGGCTTACACTGGCCACGCTGCAGCAGGGCCATGCTGTCCCACTGGCCATGGCTAACATGGTTGGCATTAACCTGCCTCTGAGAGAGCTGAATTTGGGAGTGCCAGTGGACAGCACTGGCAGCTGACACTTCACGGAGTTTGCCTGAAGTTTCAGTTAAGTCTTCAAGTCTCTGAATAATCATTAATTCCCCTTTGACTTTGTTGGAGAATCCATCAGCCTTGTAGCCAAAAACACTGCTTGGCATACAACCATCTTCACTGAAGTGCAACCAGTGGCTGCCACTTTGCTCCTCAGTGAAGACACAGTTACTACAGAAAATCACTCCCCTCTGTCAGGTTTCCTGGGAAAAAAGATCTTTGTTTCAGGGCTGAGTTGTGGTTTGAAGGTGCCAGGTTGGTTGTGCCCTTGTGGCCATTATGGCACTGGGAAGCGTGGTATCACTGTGGTAGGGAGCAATGTTCAATGCTGAGCTAACATTGCCTGTTGTCTCCACAGGTTACCAAAGTGACCCAGGTAGACGGGAACAGCCCTGTAAGGTTTTCCACTGAAACCACCTTCCTGGTGGATAAGTATGAAATCCTGTAATGCCAGACATGGTGACGAGCAAAGGAAGAAATTTTTAAATTAAAAAAAAAATCGAGGCCGACGTTTATTCTGAATGTTGGGAACACCACAGCCCCCTCTGCTAAGACGCGTGGCTCTGTCTGCCATCTGCAGTGTTCCTGGGTCACAGACATTTTTTGCAGAGAAGTGACGTGCTCATGAGGGGAAAGGCCACAAATTTCTTTGGCAGATTTTTACCGACTGGCAAAAAAGCAAGATCTCCGCAGAGAGCCTGACTTTGACATGTCCCCCTCCCCCGGAGATGCTCGGAGCTCAGCCCAGAGCTGACCAGACATCATTCTCTTCTCTCCTGAAGCATCACATGCTGTTCCATTGTTGGTGTTGCCATTTTAATTTTTCTTTGGCCTCTGGTTCTGGTGCGTGGGGCCACCTGCTGGTCTTGACCCTTCCATCTGGTGGAAGCTGAGCAAGTTGACCTTGGCTTCAGAAGTGGGGGGGATCATGGCAGGGGCACGGGGTGGGGAAGAGGATTCTGAGGGTTCAGTCCTTTTGCCCCACAGAGTTACTGCTGTTCCTCCAGCACTGCTGTGTGACAATGGCCCAGCTCCAGGTGGTCTGGTTCCTGCTGCAGCAGGGAGAGAGTCCAAAGGAGACTGTGTCGTCACTGTCTTCCACAGCTGTTCTCAGGCCAGGCTTTGGGGGAAGCTTAGTTAGGTTAGAACCAGTTGTGTATCCTTTGCAAGGCCTTTTTGGTGTCTGGGGAGGCAGAAGGCTTTTCCTGCCTGGGTGAAAGGAGCTGTGGAGCCTGGTTGACTGACTTGGCCTGTGTTTTAGGACCTCTCTCAAACCACTGTTGGTTCAGCACTAGCAGGTGTGGGAGAAGGAAATGCTGGTTACCAGGGAATGTGGAGGCTGATCCGAGCCGTTTCTACTGCTGCCTCTCTAGTGTTATTTGCCTCATCTCAGAGGCCTGTGCTCCCCTCACAACTCATCTCACCTGCATGGGTGGGGCCTGTCATGAGCATCACCTGCCCCTGGGCACACCTCACCTCTGCAGCCAGAGGGCCTGAGTGCAGGTGGAAGGCAACGGCCCTAAAAGTGTGTGTACTGTGCTCTGTGAGAGACAGCCAGCCTGTCACGGGCCCCTGGGGTCCTCTGCCAAAGAAGTTCGTGGTCTCTCCTCTGCTGGCAGCACCTGAGAGGAAATCAACCCTGGTCCTGTACTGAGAGGGCAAGCCCTCTCCCCTAGCAAAGTAAGCAATGAATCCCATTAACCCAGTCCTGTTCCAGATCTGCTTGTCTGTATGATTTTTTTAATTGAGTCAAGGTTAGTTCAAGCATTCAAGCAGCTTTTTTTTTTTTTCTTACATTCATTGGAGGGTGATATTTAAACCGAGCCGAGATCCCCACTTTTTGTAACCCTGTATGATCCTGGCCTAGGGAATAGAGCACATTCCAGTGTACACAGAGAATTCTGAGTCTTTAATCAAATAAAGTACTGTTAAAAGAGCTGCCTGGGGGTCGTGGCTTCCGGAGCCGGGACCGGTCAGCTGTGGCCACGCGGGGGCGGGACGTGTCGACACCGGTTAGGGCGGGGACACGCCGAGGCAGGCAGTGGTGGACAGCGGAGCGGCGGCAGAGAGCGGGAAAGGCACCAGGGAAGTGAAGGTGAGTAGCCGCTGGCATGGGGTGGGACACCCCCCATTTTTGTCCCAGGTGAACACTGCCCTGGGGGGGCCTGTGAGGCTGGGGTCAGCGTGTCTTGTAACGCAAGGACCCCCCAGTGCTTCAGGGGCAGCTTTGGGACGTGGTGGGGGCAAGAGAAAGGAGCTCAGCTGCCTTGGCCCGTGTTGGGGCCAGGTATGAGGCTCCCTGGGGTGCCCTAGAAGGGGTGCAAGGAAGGAGCTGCAGACAGGGAAGTAGGAAAAACAACGGTCAGCCATAAAACAAATCATTGCAAAATGTTTTGGTGGTGTGTGGGTGGGTCCAGATGCGGTGGTCCACGTCAGTGCTGTGTTTGCTGGTGTGGGAGTCCTGAGAGCAGCTTGGTATGGGAAGGCAGCCAGACATGGTTCTTCTGTTCCCAAATCCTGCTGCCGCTCATGGGCAGTCACAGGAGAAGATGGTGCTTGGCCTAAGGCCACCCCTGCTGTCTCCAACACCTCTTGGGGAGCCTGGGAACGGCAGTGGCCTGGCTGGATCCTGCTCCATGGCTGGACCTTGTTTACTCCAGCTTCCTGCCACGCTCCTGACACAGCCCCTTCAGCTGCTGTCAGAAAGCCAGAGGAATCTGGCAGACCCAGAAAGTCCAGCTGCTGTGCTGAAGGGCCACTGTCTCTCCCACTCCTCCAGCTGCCCTGCAAGCCCCCAGCCCTCTCTGAGCACTAGGCAGAGGCTGCAGGGGGCAGGTCCCCTGGCTGAGCACCACAGGCAGTAGCAAGGCAGCACGGCCGGGTACTTTTTCGTAACTCCTTGTACATTTGGGTTTGCTGTGTGCTGCCATATGTTGGCACGTGTGGGGCAGCAGGGGCAGGGTGCCCTGCAGGGGGATGGAACCCCAGGATTGTATGGCAGGGGGTCCTTGCTGGCACCCAGAAAGAGGAGAGTGATCAATGCCTGATTTAGAGAGATGAGGTTAATCCCACCCCTCTCCCAGCAATGGGTGATGGGTTCATGCCAGGGATTCAAGACCTGCCAAACCCATTCTGCATCACGGTCTCCAAGATGTCATGAGCGGGAGTTGCAGATGCTCCTTGCTGAGCCAAACCTCTGGCTTGCAGGTGAGAAATTGTCATTTTGCTATGAGAGCATTTTGAGGAGCAGCTCTCCATTGTGCAGTCTTGTGATGGGTCTGGAGTTTATGTCTGTGCTGTGGTGTCCTGAGGCACGTGCTAATCCTGGGATCAGTGCTTGAGCTGCAGCAGTGGTTGGGTCTCTGTATGGCTCACCGGCCCTTGGAGCTGGCTCACCTCGGGGAGTGCCGGGTGCAGTAGGTGGGGCTGCACGCCCTCCCCCACCTGAGCGCCTGGTGATCATCCACTAATCTGTGGAGACCCTGAAGCATGATGCCGGCAGGGCCTCGGCCGGAGCACAGCTGTGCTGCGGTGGTGCGGGAGCGCTTCACGGGGGAGCGATGAAATCAGCGGGTGTGGCCAGGATTCCTCGGCTCCCGCCGGAGCTGTCCGGTGGCTGATTTATGGTGGTGTTATTGCCAGGATCAAGGCGTCGTCCCAGCAACAGCAATGCAGCCCCCACCATCCCTCACCTGGGTGGAATGGGACTGGCTGGGTCTCCCCCCACCTCTGCTCAGTTGTCAGCCCCAGGCCGGGAGGCAGAGGCCAGGAGCAGGCTCCTCACTCGCCTCTAGGTTTGTGCAGGAGACAGGCTCCCCCTTCCCAGCTGCCGGCGGAAGGGCCGGTTGTTTACCAGGGCAGAGGGTGTGGGAAGGGGTGAGCGCACCCTAAGTGCATTAGCAGATGAGGAGCAAACAGGCAGCCAAGTTGGCTGGAGGCTGCGATGTTCCACTGTGTGCACCCATTAGCTCGGCCACTCAGGCTTCCTTCCATGACTAATCCAGCCAGCCACAAGTGGGGATGAGAGACCATGCAAGGGGGTGCCATGCGCCTGCCCCTGCCATGCTGTTGTTTCATCCCAGCATGGCTGACACTGCATGGCACGGCCTGCCAGGCTGTGCTCTTTCACAAGCACGGGCTGAATGTCCATGCCCTGGCTGTGTCCTGGCCAGTGGTGCACAGTGCAGCTCTGGGGTCTGCTGGTGTCTGGTGTGGCGTGAGTCAGGATGGGCCGTGACCAGCTTGGGTCTCAGTGGACAACAGCAGGTCAGGCAGGAGTGGACCCCCAGAGCATCCCTGCCCCACCCAGACTGCAGTGGGATGCAGGGGCTCCCCGGGAGCGCGGTAGGGCAGCATGTCCGTGTGCAGCCTGCCCTGCATTAGCGGGGCCCCTGCATCGGTGGGGCTGGGCGTCCTCCCAGGTGAGGCTTTTGGCTGTGCCAGGTGAAGAAAGGGGCTTTTGTCTTCTAGAAGGCCAGGGCTGAGTAGGCAGCCCTGCGCGGGGTGCACGAGGACCGTGGGCTGTTTGGTGGTAACCGAGCCCGACCCCTTGGTATTTGCTGCCTTCACCGCTTCCCACGGCGGGAACAAGCGGCGCGTTCTGCAGGCGGCGGCGGGAGAAGAAAGGCCGCCTTGTCCGTCCGAGCGGTGGGGCGCCGGCTGGGGCGGTCGCGCTCCCGCCCCGCATTCCTACAGCAGAGCCGGCTGGAGAGGGGCTGCATCCCCGGCAGGACGGGCTGGGGTGACGGCAGGCGTTCCCTGTGTGTTGATGAGCCAGGTGAGGGGCTCTGTTGGAGGGCAATGCTGCGGGACTGGGGGCGTCGGGAAGCTGTGGGATGCCAGGGTCACCCTCCAGCTCATGGGCTGGGAGGGCTGCCTGTGGAGTGGGGGTGTTGGGTTGAGATTTTGGGCAGCAGGAGGGGGGCAGAATCGAAGACAATCCCCCAGGTGGCCGGGATGGGGGTCCCCCATGGTTCTCACCGGGTCTCACCAGTACAGCCGTGCTGGGAAGGGGTTAACACCGGCGAAAGATCCCACCCTGGCCCTGCTCCCTTCCTATGCAGCAGCCCGGCCCCTCCTGGCTTTTCCTCCTTCCTGAACATTGTGACGGAATGTGGGTGTAAGTGAGGGGCAGGGGCTCGGCTGGGCTGCGGGGTCTCCAGATGCTGGGAAGCGCAGCACCCCAGCGCCTGGGGAACATGAGCATCCTGCCGCGGAGGGTCCCGCTCGGCACTAGGACCAGGTGGCAGGTAAGGGAGAGCAGAGATCCTGCCTCGGCAACCGGTGAGCACTCGTGAACTGCTCTCAGGGTACCTTATCTCTGCGCCCCCCCACCCCGCCCCAGCTGAGCTGTCCCCATCCCACGTGGTGTGGCTGTGGTCCCCACGGAGCCCTTGCTGTGGGGCGGCCAGTCCTGGTGTTGCAAGAAACGCCTGGGTTTCATCCCAGTCCTGGATCCCACGCCTGGTGTTTTCCAGCATTTCATTTTTTCCACAGTGTGTAATAGCCGCTCACTCGCCCCCGCAGCTGAGCCCAGTGCTGGCCGAGCGGGGGGGTCCCTCCAGGGGCTGGCGGGACAGTGGGCGATGCTGGCCGGGGCTCCTCCTGGCGGCCCCGGGACCGGCGTCCCCTAACGGGGATGGAGTACTTCCTATGTACACTGCCCAGGAAGGGTTAAGCCCCAGTCAAGCTAGTCCAGGGCGGAAGGGAGGGACGTGGGGAGCAGCAGACGGTAAATTTAGATCTCCGGAGCATCCCGACATGGCGTGAGCGCCGGGTGACGGAAATTGCTCGTCCTCGAGTTGCCTCCCACTCACGCAGAGAATGTGTGGCAGCATGGCTGCTCCATGGGTGGTGGCCCTGCCTGCCGGCCGCAGGTCTGTGGGCCACATGGGCAGGGATACGGAGCACTCAGCCGGGCTTGTGCACCATGAGCTGCTGCTGGGCTGCATGGGAGCAGAGGCGTGTGCCTGGGTGCCAGAGTTGGGCACTGGTGGCATGCACAGGGGTGCCCAGGTGTGCCATGCATGGCAGGCAGGTGTTGTTGGGGACAGCCAGAACGTGTGCTTGTGTGTCCTTTTCCACTGTCAGCCACTGGGATCTGGCTGCCCACAGCTCTTGTTGTTTAAAGCATGTATTTCCAACACTCTATCTCCAAAACTGAGCCCATGTGTCATTTTCCTTCTGGGACTGTGTCTTGTCCTGACGCCTGGCACGTGCAGGGCTCTCCCCGGATAGATGGGGATGTGTGCCTAGGTAGGATGCATGCCTCAGCAGGGAGGGATGCTCACTGGCTTCAGGCAGCTGCTGGCGTGATGAAGACAGGAGCACAGGATTGTAATCCTCTTGGTGGCAAATGCTAGCTTGGAATGGGTAGGGTTTGTGCTCGGGCTGCTGTCCGGGATGTACAGGAAAAATGCATAAAGGCCATGCCCAGTGTGGTCACTTGTACTCTGTCACATTCTCTATTTCTGCTGGCAGCCCATGTCTGGTACCATCCAACGTCTCCAAGAAGGCACCATGGAGGCATCTGGCAGGACCCCCACCGGCCCAACCCACAGAGTCCAGACTGTCATCCAGGTGAGCATGCAGGATCTCAGGATCTCTGCTCTGTGGGAACAGGGCAATCTGGCTGGGAGTGCTCTGCAGCCAGCCCTGCCACCGGCACTGGCGCTCTCCTTCAGCCTCTTCAGTCGCAGCCAATCCTATTACGGGATCGTCATCAAAGCCCATTGAGCTAAGCGGCTGGCAGCTCGGATCCTCTTAGATGCAGCCCAAGCCGCAGGGATCTCCAGCTCCCGCGGCAGCTCACCTCTGCTTCCCGGGATAGGCAGCACAGGCAGGAGAGCCCTCCTCTCCTGCGTCTTCCTGCTGGACAGTCCTTCTGGCATGTGGCTGTGCCTGGGCATTGACCCTGGCTATGTGGCCATTTTGGAGCAGCCCAGCCAGGTGGACAGTGCAGGGGAGTGGGCTGCAGCTGCAGGAGCTGTGAGCATCCCTTCCTCTCCTCCTACAGAACAGCCCCCTGGACCTGATTGACACGGGCAAAGGGCTTAAAGTGCAGACGGAGAAGCCGCATTTGGTGAGCCTGGGCAGCGGCCGGCTCAGCACTGCCATCACACTCCTGCCCCTGGAGGAAGGTGAGTGCCAGGGGATCCCCACGGGCATGCTGGTGACAGAGACACTGAGACGCCCTCTCTGCTGGCAGGGAGGACCACCATTGGCACGGCTGCGACAGACATCGTCCTACAGGGCCCCGGGCTGGCGCCCCAGCACTGCTACATCGAGAACGTGCGAGGGACACTCACCCTGCACCCTTGTGGCAACGCCTGTGCCATCGACGGCGTGCCTCTCCAGCAACCCATGCACCTCACCCAAGGTAGGTACAGGCTGTGGTTCACCAGAGTCTTTGCCCGTGGAGTTGTGCCGTTGAGTATTGGGGTGTTTGAGGAGCCATCCCGTAACTGTACAGCCCAGTTGGCGTACTCCTGGCCTCTGTGCTTTGCGGTGGGAACCCGCCAGGTCCTGGCACAGGTTTGAGAGCTGGCTTTGCGGCGTGTATCAAGTGAGGTGGGAAGGGAGAGACCCGGGCGGGCTTTGAAGAACAGCAGAGATGCTGAGCCGACAGAGAAAAATACCTCGGGTGTCCTCCCGACGGATGGCTACCGGGACACTGCCGGTCTGCCTGCGTGGCTACAGGGCTTGGACCCCGCCGGCCCCACCATGGCCGCTCCCAGGGAGCGTGGACAAAGCTTCAGGCCCCTCACACGCGATCCCCGCCCCGCTACAAGCCCTGCCCCGCTTCCCGGGGAGGACCCTCGGGCGGGGCGGGTGAGGCCCGGCCTCCCGCCCCTCCCCGGGGGCGGTGCGGCGCTGCCCGAGCGGCGGCGGCGGCGGCGGTGGTGGTGGTGGCAGTGAGGTGAGTGCGGTGCTGCGAACCGCGCGTGTCCGCGCCGGGCGGGAGGTTCGCTCCCGTTCCTCCGCGGGTCACAAAGCCACAGAGCCCCTCGCAGGCAGTGGCGCTGCGTTCCCCCCGCGCCTGCCTCCGTCCCTCCCGGGAAGGGGGACCCACCCGCGTGGGCGCTGCCGCGGGCGTCTCCGCGGGGGACAATGGGAGCCACGTGGCCGCTGGAGGAGGCTCCGGCGCGACGGCCCGCGGAGTCCTGCCAGGTCCCGCTGGCCCCACAGTAGGCACTGAGGGCCATGGTGGGGTGCGGGCAGGGGTCAGCCGAGCTGCTCATCCTCCTGCCCGCGGGGGCAGGCAGGGACACGACAGAGCAGGAACAGCATCTGTGCAAGGCCACAGCGGGATGAACTGCGGGGCTCTCAGGCCGACGCTCGGGGTGCAGTTTGGTGGTTGGTTACTCGCTTTGCTGGGCGACCTGTGGCTCCACTGGTGCCGGCGCGGGGCAGTGATGCATCTCTTCGCGGCAGCCGTTGCCAGGCTGGGCGGCGGCTTTGCCCCCTGGCAGGCAGGATGCTCTCGCTGAGCCGGGGTGAGCAGGACTCCGTTCCGCCCTGGCGCTCAGACAGGGAAACCAGGCCCCGCGACGGCAATGGCAGTTAATCTGTACTGCCTCTCGCTCACCTTGCTGCGAGCTGGGCTGACGGGTGCTCCAAAAAACACGTCCCCTCCGGCGAGGGATTTTCAGTAGCGTCAGTTGGTACGGAGCAAGCCTCTCCCCAGGGCCCTGGCAGGCGCTTCAAAGTGGGGTGTGTCGGCAGCACCCCGCCTTCTAGCCGCCTGATGCTCCCCGCTGCCAGTACATGCCTCCCCAGCACCACGGGCAGCAGGTGAACAGACAGCGGGCAGCCCATGGCTCTGCTCCCCTTTCTGAGGTGCCTTCCCCCAAAGGGGCTGCTGCTTTGGGCCAAGAAGAGACGCTTTTCAAGCAGGGACAGGAGCTATCTTGTCTGCAGCTGGCAGCCACGCAAGCCCTGGAGTGCTGCCAACTCCCCGCGGCCCCCGGCAGGGACCCCAGCTGTGCCTGCGCCTGAGATGCGCTGCTGGCAGCTGCCGGGGAGTGACCTGGATTTCAGCCTCCCCCTAAGCCTCTGCTGACAGCAGGAGCCTGCTCCCCTCCCGAGGGTGTATCTCAGGGCCAGCAATGCCCAACTGCCTCCCTGCGCTCTCCGGCACCACTCTGATGTTGCCGGCTAGCAGCTGAACCTTCTCTCCTCTCTCCCAAGGGTGCACCATTTGCCTGGGCCAGGCCACCTTCCTCCGCTTCAACCACCCTGCTGAGGCCAAGTGGATTAAGAGCATGATCCCAGTGGGAGGCAGAAGCCCAGCAGCTGTCTATGGTCTACCAGCAAGTAGGTGATCCCCCTTTGTCCCAGGTGGTGCAGGGCAGATGCTGAGGTGCTCCCTGACCCATGCCATCAGCCTTCCCAGTGCCCAAAGCTCACTCCTAAGTACAACTGTCCTGTTGTACTTAGGAGTGAGGCTCACACCTGGCTGCAGGTGTGCCATCCATCAGCTCAGCATGGTATGGCATCTGCACTGGCATTTGTTAATGATTAATATCACCTCAAAGAGGGTGACTGTGGGGGCACTGAGGCATGGCTTTCATTTCTGCCCAGCCTGGCCATGGCAGAGCCATCGCCCGTCGGAGTCCCCCTGGCTGCCTGAAAGTGGGTGTTTATGTGCTGGGGTGGCTGTGCTGGGGCTGTGAAAGCCATTTCCTGGGCTGCTGTCCTTCATCTCATGAGCTTATCTTGCTGTGTCTGCCTGTCCGTGGGGCAATGGGCCAGGTGCCAGTACCGTGCCCAGTTCCCGGGGATGTCCAAATCTCTAGCACTGATGCCTGGGCTGGTAGCCCTTATCCCTGCCCCAACTAGCACGCCCTGGCACGGGGAGAAGAGCTTGGCAGCCTTCCCGTGCCACGTGTGTGTTGGGAAGGCAGCATGCCTGCAGCTGAGGGACGGGAGGAGGGACGAGGGGAGGTGCTGTGGCCGAGGAGAATCATGCAACCATGCAGCATCCCGTGTGAGCCTGCATGGTCACTCTCTGCCACACGGGACTGGGTGGGATTACATGGACAGGGCTGTGGCACATCTTTCCAGGCATGACGGCATTGCCAGCTGCCATGGGGGGAGCTGCTGGGTGCCAGGGGGTGACGCAGCCTGGGTGGCACGCTGTCCTGGCTGGGCTCCGTGCCTGCTGCGATTCGCTCGTTCCCTGAGTGACAGGCACATCGGTGCTGCGCAGGGAGGACAGGGCAGCCCAGGCAGGGGCACCCTGCCCGGGGTGTGGGGGGTCTGCAGGCAACGTGGTGGGTCCGGACGCGCTGCAGGTCAGCAGCTTTTGGCTATTGCATCTCTGACCCCTTGCTGGGAAGTCAGAGTGTGCAGGGGGCAAGTGGCGGGTGCCAGTGCGTGGCGCGGGCAGCTGCTCTCCAGGGAGAGGAGCTGGGATCTGCAATGGAGGGAGGGCGGCCGGGCCGTGCTCTCAGGTTTCTGTCTCCTGGGTGATGGGGCTAGCAGGATTCCAGCCTCGTCTCTGGCCTGGCTCCCCAGCCAGAGTGGGAATGGGTGGCAGTGGGGTGCAGGCAGCTCGGGGTGCAGTGAAGAGGGGCTGCAACCCAGCTCTGACTCTGCAAGGCTGCATGGAAGAATGATGCCAGGCTGCCCTGTAGGACCCAGCCCAGGCAGGGGCTGCAGCAGAGTCACACCACACTGATGCCTGCTCCTGTGTTTCCCTGCAGAATCTGAGGCCCTGGTGAATGGTGGCCACCAACTGTCAGAACGTGGGTGTCACAGCCACAGCTCCCTTGTCAGCTCCATCGAGAAGGATCTGCAGGACATCATGGACTCGCTGGTGCTGGAGGAATCGGCATCCCCTGGCATCCAGAAGCCACCTGCCTGTGGCCGATCCCCCCTCTCCCCTGTGGTGAATGGGGGTGGGCGCTGCCTCCTGTCCCCTCCACCCAGCCCTGGGGCCGCCTCAGGGGGCTCCAGCTATGAGAACTTTTCTCCCCTCTCCTCCCCAGCCAGCAGTGGCAGCTACACCAGTCCCTCACTCAGCAGCCAAGAGCAGGGCCCAGCCGTGCCCCCCATCATCCCACTTCGCTCCTCCAGCTACAACCACACTGTGCAGCCACCCACTCTGCCTGGTGGGGGTTCCAGTGAGCCTTGGCCAGCTGAGAGGCTCGGGGACCACCGTGGGGGCAGCCCTTGGCTAACACCCAGGGTGGTGCCGCGGCCACGGGTGGCCCTGCAGGAGCGGCCCCCCAGTCCCTACCGGGAGCCACGGGACTCTCTGGCCCCCAGCCGGCAGCCCACCAGCAGGGCAGTCCCAGAAGCCCGGTTGCAGCCCCCTGAGAGCCCACGGGTGGCCCGCAGGAACATCGAGAGCATGCGGGAGCTGCCTCCCCTGAGCCCCTCCTTGTCACGCCGAGCTGCCAGCCCCCGGGTGGCCCCTGACACCCCCTCCCCACAGCCCCGGCTGGGCAGGGAAGTGCCTGGCAGTCCCCGTGCCAGGCGCAAGGGCCCAGAGGAGTCGAAAGGTGCTGGGAGCCCCTCACCCCCACTGCTGGCAGAGAACCCCACACGCCGTCCCAGTTTCAGTACTTGCCTGAGCCCAACGTATGGGCTGGGCTCCCCAGCTATGCCCTCACCCCAGCAGAGCCCCCGCACCCCCAGGAAGCCTTTGGGGAACCCACGGCTGCCAGCAGGGTCACGGGAGCGCAAGAATAGCATCACTGAGATCAGTGACAATGAGGACGAACTGCTGGAGTATCACCGGCGGCAGCGGCAGGAGCGGGTTCGGGAGCAGGAGATGGAGCGCTTGGTGAGCCTTGGGACTGGGAGGGGACACATTTGAGTGTGGGACACCCTCTTTGCAAATACCTTTTGTGATTTGCTGCTTTAAAACCTGGCCTTTTCCTCTTGGGGATTTGCCACAGCTGCCAGGCCGCTGGCTTATCCAGGGGGATTATGGCCAGGAGCAGCCATCCGTGCTCAGCAGCTCTCCAGGAATACAAAGCCCCCAAGTTACAGCAGCCTGTGGAAACTGGTGGGGCCGGCATGGTCCCAGGGCTGCCTGCCAAAATGGTGGTGGCCCTGCCTTTGCAAACCTCTCCACATCTTGTCCATCCCTGCCAGGGCCCATCTGCTGGTGATGGTGCCGCCATGGCTCTGTGGACATTGCATCTATATTTAGGGCTGATGGAGTTTTTATGGAGCTGGCATCTGCCTGGGTGAGGTTTGCTGTGTCTCTGCTGGTCCTGCAGGCCGAGCTGCCAGGGCCCTGTTTGCTCAGCCCTGACTCACGCCTGGTGCAGGCAGCCTGAGTCACCGCCTGGAAATAGCAGAGGCGCTCGGCAGCCAACCCTGCTGCCTGTAATTAGTCTGTCTCAAGATCCCAGCACATCGTGTGCCTGGTTCTGGTGTGGGGTCAAGCTGGCTGCATTGTACTTTGCAATGTTGCCTGCCCATCCCAGCGTGCGGGCCCATATTCTGGTGGCCACCATTGTCACGGGGTTCCGTCTGCTCCTGCCACAGCCTGTGCTGGATGGGTACCTTGCTGACCGTTCTTCCCCACAGGAGCGGCAGCGCCTGGAGACCATCCTGAACCTCTGTGCTGAGTACACCAAGACAGATGGCACTGAACCAGGTGACGTGCACAGGCTCCTGGCTGGTGACACAGATGCTGGCCGGTGGGTGCCCAGGGCTGCCATGGCTCTGGGCCATGCTGCTGAAGAGCTACAGCAGAGGGAGAGCCTGGAGAGGTCGGATGAGGAGAACCAGAAGGAGGAGTGCAGCAGCACTGAGAGTACCCACCATGAGGTGAGGGGACAGCTGTGCTGTTCTGCACCATGCCATGCTGCACTGTGCCATGCCAATCGGCCCTCTTCACAGCATGAGAAGCTGACAGGCCCCCGGGCCAAGGAGGCACAGCGTCTGGAGGAGGAGCGTGCCAGCATCCTCGGATGCCTGGACCAGCTGAAGAGCCGTGTCAAGGAGCTGGAGCAGCAGCTGCAGGAGATGTCGCGAGAGGTGAGGGCTCAGGGGACACTGCTGGGCCCCCTGCTGCTTGCTGCCCTCACCAGTCAGCACTGGATCCTAAGGGTATGAGCTAGAGCCAGCTGGAGCAGCCATCCTGACAGTGCTTTGCCTGTCCAGGCAGAGATGGAGCGGGCGCTGCTGCAGGGTGAGCGGGAATCAGAGGTGCTGCGGCTGCGCCAGGAGCAGGAAGCAGTGCAGCAGCTGCAGGAGAAGCTCTCCAGCCTGGACGCCAGCATCCGCAAGGAGCGGGACAAGGTGAGCCCAGTCACAGGTTCCCATTGTCACCAGCTGTGCCATACCCTCCCTGGCACTCACAGCCAGTGCTGCAATGCCTCATGCTGCAGCATTCCCCCACGGACCTGTTCTCCAGACCCTGGGCTCCACAGAGGCTTTTGGGAGCCGCCCCTGTGGTATGCATTGTGGGATCTGTCTGTCTGTCTGCCTGGGTTGGTCAAACAGCCCTGCTGGAGGAGAGCAGGGCCAATGCTCAGGAGGAATTTTAGCTGCTGCCTGTTGCGCTGGCAGGGAGACTATGGTGTGAGGCTTTCTGGATGGCTGCTGCCTGTGGTGGGCAGTGCCAAAGCAGAGGCCTTGACACTCCCCATTACCTGCCCTTGCTAGGGAACTGTGTCTTGCAGCAAGTCACCTCACTCTGCTGCACCTTTGTGTGTGTGATGGCAGTTGTTGCTGTAGTGTTCAGCTTGATGGAGGTGACTGGGAAACCACTGTCTAACTTGGTGGCTTTAGGAGGGGGTCCTGGTCCCCTTTCCTGTGATGTTGTCTGTGGTGCAGTTACTGCCTGAAGGCACCCATGATGTTACGTGTGTGGCACATTTGTCCCAGCTGCTGGTTGCTGGTTATCCCACAGCCTTGCAGGCAATGTGGCATGGCCTTGGGCAAGATGCTCTGTGGCAGAAGAGCTGCTGGGATTTGGTTCCCTACTGCCTGAGACCATCATCCCTGTGCAGCCTATGCTGGGGTCCCACCAGCAGCTCTGTGCCACCATGATGTGGCACCAGCATCCCTCAGTGGGTGGCACAGAGCTGCTGGTGGGTGCCAGGGCTGTTGGGGTGCCTGTGGCCAGGCAGAGCAGCCATTGGTGCCTGCCAGTGGTGCTCCTACAGCCTTTGGGTGTTCTGGTTTTGGTCTTCCAGCCCTTTGTGTAGGCATTTTCTGTAGCCAGGGACAGCCCAATGTAGAGCCAGGAGTGGAGCACAGGGAACGCCCTCTCCCAACCTCTCTGCTGACCTAACCGCCCACTTTCCTAACCCACCTGCACTACTCGCACTAACAGTGCCTGCTCTGAACTCTGCCATCACCTCTGACATCTCTGCATGTCCAGGAGCCCCCTGCAATCACAGCTCTTCTCCTCGGGCACCTGCCTGTGCCAGCCTTGTCTCCCTGCCAGCATGTCCTCTCATAGCCCTTTTCATTATGTCCCATCTCTGTGTGGAGCACAGGGTTCCTTGCAGCAAGCATTTCTCAATTCCAAGCCCCCGTATGGTACTGCCAGACCTGCAGGAGGTGGTTCCCCTATGTCTGTCCAATGCTGCTGGCCCCATTTTACTGCTCTTGTGGCCAGTTCCCTCATCCCAGGCCCAGGAGCAAGTGTCTGCTCTGCGGCTGACTCATCATAGCCTGAGTGTATCTTGCTGGACCACAGCTTCCTGTTTTCACTGCTGCCCCATGGGCAACCCTCTCCTAATGGATGAGGGTGGTCCATGCCCTCAGGCTGCACTCAGGACCAGTTCATTCAGTTCCTAACTAGCAGTATCCTGAGCAGCAGTTAACAAAGCCAGTTAGTGGTTATTCAGAGGATGCATGTGATGCACCTTCCTGCAGGATTGGAATGACTTCAACCATGCTGTCAGGGTTGATGTTTTTGCTGCCTGCAAGTTTGTTTTTGGAAACACAAAGCTGAAGTCAAGGGTTGGCTGTAACCCCTCTAACACTGCCTGGCCCCTGGCCCTGTGTCTCTCTATCCCCTTGTAGCTGCCATGATGCTCCTTCTCCTAAACCCCCTCTGTCTGCAGCTGAGCCCCTCTCTAACTCACAGCTTCTGCATGGTGCCCATTTGAGAAGTGTGTTTTCTCTCTTCTTTCTTCTTTTTTCCTTTTTCTTTTGTTTTGTTTTGTCTTGTTCTCCCCTGATTCAGGAAAGGGCAAAGGTTGATGCTGAAAGGAAGGAGCTAGAGCAACTCCGGGCGCTTTACCATGAGTCGAAGAGCCACCTTGATAAGTGCCCCGAGTCAATGCGGGAGCAATTGCGGGAGCAGATGCGAAGGGTCAGTGTCTCCCCCCACCCCTCCCGGACCATGGCCCACCTCCCTCCGCTCCAGCTTAGGCCAGCTCTTCCCTGCCAGCCGGGGCTGCACTGGGAGCGTCGCACCCGGGCTGGAGGCGGCTGGCACCGGGCACCATCGTCCTGGTAAGCTTGCCGCTCGCCCAGGGCGCGGGACCGGCTCAGCAGAGCTCCTCGGAACCGGCTCGGCAGAGCTCCTCGGGACCGGGCAGGGCACGAGCATGGACCCTGCCCTGCAAAGGAGGGCAGGCCGGGGAGTCTTGGGGGCTGCTGCATCCTCATCTGCCTGCCTCCAGCTATTTCCTGAGAACTTTTAGTTACACAGTGATGTTGATCTATGTTACTGCTAATCCTCAGCACTTTTTCCTATTATCTGGTATTTTCTGGAAGTGGTTGACTTTCCCCAGCCCATGGCTGGCACCTGCCCAGATAAACCCACAATGCCACAGCCTGCTCCAGCCAGGCACCCACATGCTGGATGAGGTTCTGGTGTATGGTGGGCAGGGGGGTGATGGAGCCATGTCTGTGTGTGGGAGCCCTCAGGAGCCACTACATCAGTGCTGTGCCACAGGAGCACTGGCTGCCTGGCTCGCGGAGCAGGATGAAACACATCCCTGTGGGGTGCATGGTGCAGTGGCAGCCAGGGTGGCACTGGCAGGCCTGGAGCTGAGGGCTGCCACGTGCTGTCGGTGCCTGAAGGCTGGAAGGGCACACAGGAGTTTGTCCAGCATGGTGCTTGTCTGTGGGGGCTTTGCCCACCCGAAGGCTTGGTGACACAGAGCTACATGTCGTGGTTATACTGGCACATGGTGTTTTGCTGCCTGTCAGGGCACAGCTTTAGCCCATATGTAGTTCAGCAGGGGCAGCTGGTCTCCAAGGGCTGGTGAAGCCCCTGGCTGTGGCAAGCTTATCTCATGGGGGTGACTGCTCTGTTCTGGCCAGTTCTGGATGCCTCCATTGCCTTCTTCTGACAGCAGACACTCCTGTCAGTATCTCTCCTGTTTCTGGTGCCCAGCAGAAGGCAAAACTGCCTGCCTGCCCACACCAGGCACAGGGGACAGGCTTGACCCCCAGCCCCTTGTTCCTGGCCAGCACCAGTAGGATGTGGAGACACGGCAGGAGGTTTTGTCGTGGGAGACACCTGCCTGCAGGATGCAGAGGTGCTCATCCAGTGGGACTGATCCACTCATGGTGCTCTTGTGTGTTCAAAGGAGGCAGAGGCACTGGAGACGGAGGCCAAGCTGTTTGAGGACCTGGAGTTCCAGCAGCTGGAGCGGGAGAGCCACTTCGAAGAGGAGCGTGAGGCACGAGGCCAGCAGCTCCTGCAGAGCCGGGCTGAGTGCCACCGTAGCATTGCCCGCAGGAAGGTAAGGGTGGAGGGGCAGTAGGTGCAGTGTGGCTGGGCTGTGCCCCACGGGTCTGGCACAGCCAGGCTGCATCCCATGGCTCACCAGCAGCCAGTTCATCTCTACTGCCTGCTCCCCAGGAGCGGGTGGCTGCCCTGGATGCCCAGGCTGCCCAGATTCGACTTCAGAGTGCCCAGGAGGCTGAGCGCCTGGCCAGGGAGCGGAGCAGCATCTTGCAGCTCCTGCAGAAGGTAATGCCATGATTGTGTGCTCCTGAGGGTGCTCAAGGCAGGCAGGGGACAAGATCATGCCAGCTCTTGCCAGGTTGCTGGCAGGCAGGGTGAGCTTGGGGGGTGACTGGCCATGGGGTGCCAGTAACTATCAGCTACCTCTGATCAGTCACCCCATGCACAGGAGAAGGAGAAGCTCGTGTCTCTGGAGAGGCGATATCAGCTTGTCACAGGTGGCAGGAGCTTCCCCAGAATGTCCTCGGCTCTGCGAGAGGTGAGTGGGTAGAGGGGGCTACGGAGCTTGGAGCTGCTTTCCTAAGCTGCTGTCGCGAGTGAGGACAAGCCTTGTGCACCACCAGCTTTGCTCTGCAGCAGTTTCTGTGTTCCCAAGTACCTTCTGACCAGAGCTAGGTGCTTCCAGCTGCTCGAAGTCTCTCTGTGGGCTCCAGAGGTTGGGAGGGAGGGAAGAAAATGCTACAGAGCAGCACATAGGACAGCACTGCCAAGGACGGTCCCATCCTTGCTGGATGAACAAGCATGGGGGTGTTTTGGTGCTGGTACAGGGGACTTTTAGATGGAAGTGAGTTGCCCATGCTCATGGTTCTGAATGGAAAGCCAGAACCATGATGCCCTCAGGGGCTGTGGTGCTGCCTGACCTGCTGCTAGGAAAAGGCACAGGATGGCAGATTCCCCTCTTGCCTGACTGCAGTGGGACTCCTGCTGCTGCCACCTTGCTGTCTGTGCCCACCTTGCCTATGTGATCTTTCCCCTTCAACAGGAGACCCTCCACATCTCAGAAACCTATGAGCTGTTGGAGGGAACTAAGCCCCTGAGTCCCCTGCCAACAGCAGCTGCCTCCTTAGCTTCTCCTGCCACCTACTCCTACCCCAAGGCGCAAGAGGTAACTAACTAGAGGGACTAGCTGCATGTGCTTGCTCACTTACCCCTCCTTGTCTGAGACCCCTTTTGTGGACTGATGTCACCCGCAGGCAGCAGGACAGCCCCACAGCAGCATGGCTAGGGCATTTATCATATACCTCTTTGGCAGCTGTGCTCACTAACACTCAATCCTTGATCCCAGGTGCTCTCCTGAGCCCACTGGGCATCCCAGTTCCTGCTGTTGCTGCCCTCTGTTTTAATCCTGGTGCAGCGCTGTGAGGCACAGGCATCCCTGTGCTTCCCCCTAGCCCACTGCTTCCCATCTGGCTGGGCACTTCCTGACAACATCCTCTAGGGTCCTGCTAGCCTGGCTTTCCTAAAATAAGAGCAAGTCCCCAGCTTTATCATGCTTGGTTCAGAAAGGACGAGGAAGTGGATTTTAAGATGGCTTAGCACAGCTTGAGGTGCCTCATCCAGTGCTGCTGCTCTAGGGAGGACTTGTGGCCAGTGACCGTAGAAGACCCTGAGGCATCCCTGTCCCTTGTAGGCACTCAGCAAAGCTGCACTGAAGGCTGGGGCGAGATGGGTGCCAGCACACCCAGCCCAGCTTGAGCACCATGCTTCCTGCATGGTGCTGCACACTGGGGACACCGTGGCAGCAGGGCAGGGCTGGGGAGGCAGTGCTGGGGCATGAATGCACAGGGAGGTTTGCTCCCACTATGCAGTCAGTGCCATGATGCCAGCACGTGGGTCTAACTCTTCTCCTTCTCCCTTGCCATGGATTTCTAGGAGTACATGAGGCTGTCTGACGTTTTCAGGTTCTGCAGTAATGCACGTGGCCCCAGCCTGGACACTAAAGCTTCTGCTGCTGCTCCTGCTGCTGCTCAGCGCTCTTTCTTGCTTGCTGTACCTCCCACAGCCGACGAGGTACCTGCCCCAGAGCATGCTCAAGTTTGCTCCCATGGGTTGCCCGCTGCATCCCAGGCAGTGAGGAAGCTGCAGACACATGGCCTCCCTGTGTGCCTTGGTGCTTGGAGCCCACACCTCTCTGGGGTCAGGACACTTGTCTGGCTGCAGCTGAGTGGGGAGCAGAGGCTCAAGCTGCCCAGTCTCCTTGCTGGGGTGCACTTCTTGCCTGATCTGGATGTAGTGGCAGGGTTTGGGAGCAGAGTGGGTGCCCAGCAGTGGGAGGGTGGCCTTTTTGCCTGTTGGATGCAGTCCTGGCTGCTCATCCCAAGCAAGGAGGATGCAGAGCAGGCAGGGACCTGACCCAGTGCCCAGCACCAGGGTGGCTGCAGCACCAACTGCTTTTCCTCCCAGGACTATGAACTCTCCTTTGGGGGTTGGAGCTGCCTGCTCATTCCTCTGTGCCTGCTTGCCCTTGCTCTTCTCCTGGTTTAATCTGCTTCTCTCTGCCCAGTATGTGACCACTGAGCAACTCTCGGGTATCCTGGGCAGCCTCCACACTCCTGCTGCTTCCCTACTGGGCTGTACCCCTCCGGCTCCTTCATCCTCAGGCAGTGCTCCTCCTCTTCCTCCTCTTCCATTTCTCCCTTCTGCCTTCATCTCTGCAGAGGTTGGTGCCCTGTTTCCCTCCCTTTGGCCCCTTGCACTCTCCCTGGGAGGTGATGGAGATGCACAGGAAGGGGTGAGCTGCAGATGGAGCTGAGCAGCAGCTTGGGCTCTTGACAATCCACACACCCCTGGCTGTACTGCCTGCTGCTCCACTGCCCCCAGGGTAGGGGGTCTCTGTGCTTGATCAGTTCTCATGTCCTCGTGAACAGCAAACGGCTCCTACAGCTGCTGGGACTTAGCCAGGGAGTGCACAGGACACCCAGGAAGTTCTGGGGGAATGGTGCAGGCACAGGCAGGGATGCTCCAGCCTCTTCTCTGTGCATCTGTCCCTCTTGCTGCATTTGTCCTTCATCCTTTCTCATGCAGTCTCTCTCTCCAGATGGAGCAGCAGCTGTTGGGAGGCCCTGTGTGTCTCCCGGCTCTTGATTTAGAGAAGTGGTACCAGGAGGTTATGGCTGGCTTTGAGACCTTCTCTTCCTCTGTCTCTCCTTCTTCTTCCCCTCCTCCACTTCCAGCTAAAGCTTACTCCTCTCACAAGGCTCTCCAGGTAATCCTGGCTACCTGCTGCTAAGGCTCAGGCTTTGGGGCCGCTGGTTGTGACAAAAGTGGGGCACTATGGGGATGTTCCTGTGGACCATGTACCCTGAGTGCTGCTGGGGCCCTGTCTGCCACAGCAGGCAAAGGCAGAGCAGACCTGTGGCCTAGGGCAGACAATCTCTGCTTCCTCTTGCCTGCATCCCTGCCAGGATGGCACCAACACAGAGCAAGATCTGGGGAGGGTGAGCAGGGCTCAGCCCTGCTGACAGACAAGCCATCTGTCCAGGGTGCAGTTCCCCCATGTCCCTCTCACATTTGTGTCTCTGTGCTCAGGTCTATCGTGCAAAAACAGAGGGTGGTGCTGGTGTCCTCACCCCTCGGATGAAGAGTGGAACCCCCTCATCCTCACAGCTCAACCTCTCCATGCTGGAGCGTAGCCCCTCACCCAAGGTATGGCTGCCAGGGGGACCCAGGCACCCTGGCCATGGCTCACACGTGCCTGGTGCCAGCCCCCATCCCCATCCTTGCAGCTGACCACCTGCTGTCCTGCCCAGGGCCCCCCAAGCCCGGCGGGCAGCTTGTCCCGCAACCTGGTGGCCACGCTGCAGGACATCGAGACCAAGCGCCAGCTGGCCCTGCAGCAGAAGGGTGAGCTCTGGCTCTGCGTCCTGGCTCTATGGGGCGGTGGGACTTTGGGAGACACTATTCCCGCTGCCACTTGGGCAATGGAGAAGGGAGCCTGGCTGAGGGTGGCAGCAGCAGCAGTGCTCTGGCAGGATGCAGTGCCTCTCTCATGGTCTCTTGCTTTTCCCTCTTCTCTTTCCTCTCGACCCCTCCACCTGACGGCCTGTCTCCAGCCGAGCTGCTCCCAGCAGAGCCCTTGCAGCCAGGTGATCCACCAGGTAGAGATGTGGGGTGACTTGGACTGCCTAGAGCAGCCCAGAGGCAGCAGCATGGCTGTTTGCTGGCACCTTCTGCCATATATAAGAGGGGCATGACCAGTCCAGGACCCCAGGTGCATATTGACATCTGCTTAGGGAGAACCCTCTGCATCCCTAACCTGCTAATGCTTTGCCCAGCCTGTTCCTACCAGCCTGGCGCACGTGCCCCCCTGCTCCTGCCCAGACACATTGCTGTGCTTGCCAGAGAGTTGCAACAGCAGCTCCCACCTCTGCCCCTACCATGCCTTCGTGGCTCCAGCAGTGCCTGTAGTGTCTTCTGCCTGTACCACGCCCCCCTTGTCCACCATGATGCAGCTCTGAGTGTGGCACATTTAACTTGGCGTTGTCCCCTTCCCACGACACAGGTCAGCAGGTGATTGAGGAGCAGAAACGGCGGCTCGCAGAGCTGAAGCAGAAAGCAGCTGCTGAGGCACAGTCCCAGTGGGAAGCCCTGCATGGGCAGACCCCCTTCCCCACTGCCTTCCCCCGGCTCGTGCACCACTCCATCCTCCACCACCACCGTCCCCATGGTGCTGGGCCCCGGGCTGAGGAGCTGGACCATGCATACGACACGCTCAGCCTGGAGAGCTCAGACAGCATGGAGACCAGCATCTCGCTTGGCAACAACTCTGCATGCTCACCTGACAACATCTCCAGGTAACCCTGGCGCCAGCTCATCTGGCCAGAGGACAGCCTGCTCTGCTGGTGTGCTGCTGGCTTAAGGTCCTTCCTGCTGGGGTAGCAGCTGTGGCTGTCTTGCAGTGCCAGCGGGATGGAGACAGGGAAGATTGAGGAGATGGAGAAGATGCTGAAGGAGGCACACGAGGAGAAGTCACGGTTGATGGAGTCCCGGGTGAGTGGGGGCACCAGCACCATGGCTGGATGGCAAGCAGGTTTTCAGTCCTTGGGGCTGAACGCCTGTGCGTGCCGGCAGGAGCGGGAAATGGAGCTGCGGCAACAGGCGCTGGAGGATGAGCGCTGGCGCCGGGAGCAGCTGGAACGCCGACTGCAGGATGAGACTGTGCGGCGGCAGAAGCTGGTGGAGAAGGAGGTCAAACTGCGGGAGAAGCACTTCTCACAGGTGTGGGGCGGACTGCCATCCCCCTCTCCCAGCCTGGACATTGAGGCACACCCAGCTTGCTCCTGATGTTCCAGCTTGCAGTAGGGAGGGTGTGGGTCTTGTCACCATTGGTGGGCTTTGCAGGGCTGTGTTGCTTTTCCAGGCTCGTCCCCTGACACGGTACCTCCCCATCCGCAAAGAGGATTTCAACCTGCGGCTGCACATCGAGTCCTCAGGCCACAACGTTGACACCTGCTACCACATCATCCTGACAGAGAAGATGTGCAAGGGCTACCTGGTCAAGATGGGTGGGAAGATCAAATCTTGGAAGAAGCGTTGGTTTGTCTTTGATCGCATGAAGCGCACCTTCTCATACTACGTGGGTGAGTCCCTGTGCCGCCTCGTGTCCTCCCCCCATGCCATCACCCACGGTCAACAACGGTTGCCTCTCTTGGGCAGATAAACATGAGACGAAGCTGAAGGGTGTTATCTACTTCCAAGCCATTGAAGAGGTTTACTATGACCACCTCCGCAGTGCTGCAAAGGTGAGAGCCGGGCACTGCCACTGCTCCAGTGTCCACCGGGAGCCCCTGTGGGCATCCCCATTTTGCTGCATTGTCCTCTGCCACACAGGTAAGAGGTAGTATGGCAGTGCATGCCAGGGATGCTCCTGGAATGGTCCATGGCCCCTGATGGTGCCAGCTTCCCTTCCTGCCAAGGGCAGGACCCCACTGCTGGGGTTTGTGGGGGGACAAGGAGGGGATTGCTGCTGCTCAGAGGGGGCCAGAGTGCTGATTCCATCCTCCCCTCCAGAGCCCCAACCCTGCGCTGACTTTCTGTGTCAAGACCCACGACCGACTCTACTACATGGTGGCACCCTCGGCCGAGGCCATGCGCATCTGGATGGATGTCATTGTCACTGGGGCAGAGGGCTATACCCAGTTCATGAACTGAGGAGGGGTGCTGCGCATCCCAGATCCACCAGCTGGATGGACTTCTGAGCATCTCAAGCAGCAAGGAGCTCCTGGTGGGGACCACAGTCCCTGTTGTGCCTCATGCCACAGGCTCTGCACACCACGTTTGTGGACCTGCATTGGGCCCGGCTGGGTGGTACTGACTGTTGCCTGTTCAGGCAAAGGAATAAGTTTTTTTATGTTGACTTTTTAAAAAACAAACTTTATTGGAACAATATCAAAGTGCTGAAATGTAAAAAGGTGCCAAAGACCTGCTGGGGCCTGAGCTTTCTGCCTTGGGGAGGTGCTAGTTTTGAGGCTGATGCTGATAGTTTCTGCCATAGTGTTCCAGGGAAGGAGACGATGAGGTCATGCTTTGCTGCCAGCTGGCTCCATGTGGCCAGGACCCCCCACTGGGGCAGGCTCAGACCCCTCTTTGTAAACCTTTTGTAACTTCGGATCGTTGTCCCCCCTGTACCGGGGCCAGATGGGGATTGCGGTGCGGACTGACCAGTCATAAAGCATTTTGTGAACCAGGCTCTCCCTTCTGTGTGGCTTCTGAACTGGCAGCACGTCCCAGACAGATCAGAGTCTGCCCCTGCGTTGGGGGGACGGAGGGGGAGCACTGGGCAGGGGCTGGTGCCCCTTAGAGCTCACTGGGAGTGAGCTGAGGGGCACGGCAGCGTGCATAAGAGGTTGTGCGGGCGGCGGGAGGGTGCAGGAGACACCCGAGGAAGCGACCGAACACGGGGCCAGACGGCGGGGCCGCCGCGGCGGGGCTGCTCCGCGCGCCGGGTCGGGCCGAGCCGAGTCCAGCGGGGCCGAGATACGCTGAGCCCAGTCCAGCCGAGCGGTGCCGAGCATGGCGCGGTTGCCCGGCTGGGCGCTGCCCTGGCTGCTTCTCTTCTGGCTCCCGCCCGCCGCAGGTACGTGCGGGGAGGTGCGGGGAGGCGGCGGCTCCCCGGGCTCTCCCAGCCTGGGCCGGGACGCCGACGGTGCGGGGCCGGCGGGAAGCGCGGTCGCTGCTGAAGTGCCGCCCCAGCGCCCTGTCCGGGCACGTCCTTGTCTTGGCCGCCCACATCGGGAGCAGGTTCTCACCGACGGTTTGTTTCCAGAGCCGGTGGCGGTGATGTCGGTGGACGTGGGCAGCGAGTCGATGAAGATCGCCATCGTGAAGCCCGGGGTGCCCATGGAGATCGTCTTGAACAAGTGAGCGGCTGTTCCAGCGCGCCCAGTGCTGCCGCGAGAGGTGTACGGGAGGGGATGCGGTCTGTCCTGTCGCGGCTGCAGCCCTACCACCAGCGGCGGGAGCGGGCGGGAGATGAGGGTGGCTGGGACTCGGCCATTCCTGTTCCTCCGTTGCCAGAGGAAGACTCCCATCCTCCCACGCAGGGTTGTGGCTCGCTCTGTCTCCAGCTGGGCAGCTGCGGGGCATCGTCCAGGGCAGTTTGTTAACCCACTTTTGAGGTGTTTGGGTGCCTTTCGAGCGAGTGCCGAAAGCCCACATGGTTAAGGACACGTTGTGGTGTAAATCTAAAAGGGCATGCAGTTCCCACCTGTCCCCGATTCTTAGTTCCCTTCAAGGGAGCCCAGGGCCAGATTTGTTTTGCTGCAGCTGTTCAGAGCCCACACTTGTAACATGGGTAAACCTCTTCTTGCATTCAGCTGCTGCTGCAGCCCATCCTCAAGCCATTGAGTGAAGATTCTGCAGGTGAGAGAGGACATATGATCAGGAACGTTCTGGAAGTTTGATCTGGTTTCTGGAAGTTTGGAGATAACAAGGAGATTCCTCACCCACCTCCCTGAAATTCGACAGTCATAGATAGAATGAGGGAACTGTCTTGCCTTGCTTATGGGTAGAGGAAAGCAAAAATAAAGTCTTACCAAAGCACTGGTAGGGGTTGGGGGGCTTCTCTGGTAGCCCCTCAGCTGAGAAGGGGCTGGCCCTCCTCTACACAGCAGGCATCCAAGCACCTTCCTTTAGTCCTTCTGGAATGGGAAAAACGTCCTTCCTCACTGGAGATAGGAATGTTCACCTGTTTCAACTGGTTTATTCCTCCCTCTCTCTCCTCAGAGAATCACGAAGGAAAACACCCGTGGCTGTCTCTTTGAAAGAGAACGAGCGTCTCTTTGGTGATAGCGCGCTGGGAATGGTAAGAGTTCCTGTTGGCAGAATATGTGTACCCCACATTCTGATAAATGTGCAAGCCAGTGTTTTATTGCTGTCCTGTGTTTCTCATCTCCTTGATGTGTTATTGGCTCTGTGTAGTGGCTGTGTGTTTCTACTCCCAAGAAGTTCCCCACGTAGTCAGAGGGGTTGGTTTGAGAACAGCTTAGCTGAAGGAATGCAAGTGGGTGATGTGGGTTGTGGTTTTTTTTCCCTGCAGTCCATAAGGACACCCAAGGTGGCATTCCGATACTTCCAGGACCTGCTGGGTAAGCGGATTGATAATCCCCATGTGGCGCTGTACCAGTCCCGATTCCCGGAGCATGAGCTGGTGAAGGATGAGACAAGACAGACTGTTATCTTCAAGTTGTCCCCGTAAGTGGCTGCTTTTAGGTTCTTTGTGGGATGGGCTTTGGCTGCCAGGCTTCTGCAGCCCACTGTTGATGCCATAATTTTCTTTCCCATTGTAGAACAATACAGTATTCTCCTGAGGAGATGCTGGGGATGGTCCTGAACTATTCACGTGGTCTGGCTGAGGAATTTGCAGGTTGGAAGGATTTAGCTTTTTCTTGTCTGTGTGTATATGTGTTTGTCCATTATAGGATTTGATCAAAAATGCATTCAGAAACCCAGGGTTTTTAGAATCAGGATGTTGGTTCTCTCCAGGTGTAGCCTATCAGCAAGACTTAGCAGCTATCCAATTATCATTTGTTTCTAATATGATGCAAATTTGGGATCTTAATCCTACTCTTGGGGGCAGACACCCCATTTATCACTTAGCTTTGCAATGAGGGAGCCTTACAGGCAGTCTCTGGAGAAAAGTGTTTTCTTTCTCACGTGTGTGCTCAGAGGCATATGGGAGGTGGCTGCAGAGGAGGGTGGAAGTGGCTCTGTGAAGGCTATGCTGTAGCTGTTCTGGATGGAGACTTGTTGCTGGAGGTGAACTAAATGAGCTAAAACAGCCCTTTGCTGTGAAACTTGCTAACAGGGAAGAGACTGTCATGCATATTTTGTGCTGTGTTGCTAATGAAACACCATAGTAATGAAAACTGGAGGCTTTGTCATGTGGTCAGGGACACTACAGCCAGTCCAAAGACTTTTTACTGGAGAGTGAATATGATCTGGTGACAATGAAAGGCTCCCAAGAATATAGTATTTGTTGAAATGGAAGGCTACCCGGAGCATCTGAGAGTATCCTGACATGTGAAAGAGAGGTCAGTAGACTTGTGCAAATATGCCAGGTCTGCTTGGTTTCAGCAGGATACAGAGATTCATCCCTAGGGATCCTGGCTGCTGCTGCAGGATTACATTCTGTGCAAGTCTTCACCTTGGGTCCTCTGGGTTTGCTGCTGTCACTCCACCTCAACAAGTCTTTGCGTGTGGCTACACTGATGCGGGGTTCCCTGCAACTGTTTCAGAGCAGCCCATCAAAGATGCGGTGATCACAGTCCCGGCCTACTTCAACCAAGCAGAGAGGAGAGCAGTTCTGCATGCTGCCCGCATGGCTGACCTCAAGGTGTTGCAGCTGATCAACGACAACACGGCTGTAGCATTGAACTATGGGGTTTTTAGGAGGAAAGACATCAATGCCACGGCACAGGTAGGTGCATCTGGGAGATGCCAAGTCGCCTGCATGCAGGGGAGAAAGTGCTGCAGAAAAAAATCCAAAGGACTTAAAGCAGACTCTGCTGGTCAGCCAGTCTCCTCTGTTTTCATGTGTTCATAAACACTGAAAGGATTCTTTCCTTATTCATGGGGGATATCCAGGTGTTTCTGATTCACTGTCCTACCTTTTCTTTTCAGAATATCATGTTTTACGACATGGGAGCAGGAAGCACCATTTGTACTATTGTTACGTATCAGACAGTGAAAACTAAGGACTCGGGAACTCAACCTCAATTGCAGATCCAGGGCATTGGGTAAGAATTCCATGAGTTGCACAAACGCCAACAGGTCTCAGGAAAGAAGACATTTGTTTTGCAATCTCTTCATCAGAATTTTGCAGTAAGGCTTCAGTACAGTAATTTGCATGGCTGAGGGGGAAACATTCAGAGCAAGAAGGCTCCAGCTGGGAATAATTTTGGTGTTGCTGTCTTGTGCAGAAGGTAACTGAGAACTTCCAGGAGCCCAGGAGGGAGCCAGTGTACTTAGTTTGCTTTAGGTTTGCATTTTGATAGCCTGAAGTCACGTAAGCCTATTCCATTTCATGTAACCTATACAGAGTGTGTCAGTTTGAAAAAGAGGAATACACTTCGAGAGAGGAATGAAATGCAGTGTACTTAATGCCAAAAAGAGAGGGAGGTGCTGAGCATACCCAGCCCTGCAATTTTAACTCCAAAGCATTTATATTACTGTTTTCAAGAAAATCCCTGGGACCTGATACCATTGTCCTTTGGCTTCTCAGCTGTTTGACATGCTTGGCAATATGGCATATACCTCAAATGCAATGAAATTTCCTGTTGAAAGGCTGTTTTGGTGGTGAATCTCTTCTTTCTATCTTTCTTTCTTTCATTGTAATGTGTTATTTTGGGGATGACCATTGTTCTTTCACAGCCATCACAGCTTATAATACTGCAGCTACTTTTGACCACTTGCTGCTCAGCATATTTGTGAAATAATACATGAAATTTGTTTGTATTTCAATTTGGATTCAGTTATTACACCTCTGTTCATTCTTCTGCTCAGGTTTGACCGTACTCTTGGAGGTTTAGAGATGGAGCTTCGTCTCCGGGACTACTTGGCAAAACTCTTCAATGAGCAACACCCTTCAAAAGATGTCCGGAAGAATCCTCGGGCCATGGCCAAGCTGCTGAAGGAGGCCAACCGCCTGAAAACTGTGCTGAGTGCGAATGCCGACCACATGGCGCAGGTCTGACCTTCTGCTGGGGGTTCCTGCTTTCTTTGGGCTAAGTGTGGGGTGGGTTGAGGATTGGTGTAAGGGAACATTGTCCCTCTGCAGCGCAGGTCTGCTGAGGAGCATCGCTCCCGGTGGTCCCTCTCAGCTTGTGCCCGCTTGGTAGCACCGGTGATTGAGTGGATTGAAGAAGAGTTATTCGTGTCAAGTATGTTAAGTAAACTTTCACTGAGAGAAGCTGTCCGTTACACCCATGTTCCATCCTCTCATCACCTTAGCAATGGTAGGGTTCAGATGAGTGTGGTCAGGTCTGTTGTGTGTTACAAAAGCCAGAACTTTTTCCACACGAGGCAAAGATTTTGCTTGGAGAATGCTCCACAATTAATTTAATTCTGGCTGGTTTTGTTTTTTTTTTTTTTTTTTGTGGACAGATTGAGGGACTACTGGATGACATAGACTTCAAAGCCAAGGTCTCAAGACAAGAATTTGAGGATCTGTGCTCTGACTTGTTCAAGCGTGTCCCAGGACCCGTGCAGCAGGCTCTGAGTAGCGCAGAGATGAACATGGTGTGTTTAAGAAAATGCATTACCAAGCCTGAAGCTTCTGTGTGTGGAGCTGCTGTCCCATCATGATTGAGGCATCAGTGGTTGTGTTATCAGGACTGTTGGGAGGTAGATGCCTGCTATTGTGACAGTGATGTTGATGCTACAGAGAGTTTGCCTGCTGCAGTGTCAAGCAGGAGTCTGTCACACTTCCCCTGCACTATCCACCAGAAATTAAGGACTTGGAGGGGAGGCTTCTTTCTCTTAAAACACTTTACTCTTGTGCTGTAGGTTTGAAATAATGATCTTTCCTCTTTTTGTCTTGGATACTGGTTCTGGTCTCACTCCTGCAGTTTTAACTTAATGAGTCTGAAAACAGAATTATTGGTGTTTGAGCTTCTCCTTTGCACACTCCCTAAAGGGAGCCCTGTAGTGGGCCGCAGTTGGACCAAACCTGAGGCAGTCCTTTGGAGGGAGTCACTGTGGGGTTAAATGCTCACTTTCCAGGGTGCCACGACTCTCTTGAGCAGCTTTGGGCTCTGATACTCAATGCAAGACACTGAGTTACCTCTTAGAGTCTGGATTTCTGTTTGTTCTGGTCCAACTGTCTCCTCAGTCACTGAACTATAGTTTGTCTAATTTTGAATCAAGCCATGTTTCAAGTGGCTTGAAGACACAGTCACATTGTCACTGTTTGACAGACCTGACCCCAGGTGCCCCGTTGTTGGCATGGCTGATGTCTGTCTGAGATCTGTTGGGTGCTGGCCTGCACGGGTTCATCAGGGTGTAATGTGGGTGTTCTCAGAGCACCATGTCAGCATATGGTGACTGGGGAAGGAGCATAAGGAAGCCCTGGACTTAGCTTTCCAAAATTGCTTTCTTAAGACAAGGTGACTGTTTCCAATCCCTAGGATGGAATTGACCAGGTGATTCTAGTTGGCGGTGCCACACGGGTCCCCAAAGTGCAGGAGGTTTTGCTGAAAGCTGTGGGCAAGTGAGTATGTGAGGCCCCTCCTTCTAGTCTGTCTCCCATTGACAAGCTGCTGTTTATGGAGAGGCTGCAAACTTCATGTCTGTTGCTTTTCCCTTCGTAGAGAAGAGCTGGGCAAAAATATCAATGCTGATGAGGCTGCTGCTATGGGTGCAGTCTACCAGGCAGCTGCTCTGAGCAAAGCCTTTAAGGTGAAGCCCTTCATTGTTCGGGATGCTGCTGTGTTTCCTATCCAGGTAACCTTTGGCTTTCCTTCTCTTGTGCAAGGTACGGGGCTGTGCTGGGAGAAGCGATCCAGGTTGGAACCTGTTGGCTTCCTTTGAGTATGGAAGCTCTGGAGATCTTTCTGCTAATCTAGTAAAGAAAGCAGAAGGAAGTCTTCTGTATAACAGAAATGCAGTATTCAAGGAATAAGGCATATGCAAATATCAGTTGAGGAATATTTGCCTGCCCCCCAACTTTTGCATGAGGCTGTGCAGCTGAACGCTGCTGATGTAAGATGCCACAATTTGCAGTTGATGAGTCTTGTTTTCTGTTTGTGATGCAGGTGGAGTTTACTCGTGAAGTTGAGGAGGACGATAAATCCAGGAGTTTAAAGCATAACAAGAGGATTTTGTTCCAGCGCATGGCGCCCTATCCCCAGCGCAAAGTAATCACTTTCAACCGCTACACAGATGACTTTGAGTTCTATGTTAACTATGGAGATCTGACATTCCTGAACCAGGATGACCTACGGTGAGTTGAGCCCAGCACCTGAGCTGGCAGCTCTGTGGCAATGCAACTTGCCTGGCTGGAAATGTATTGTCTGTGTGTCTGACTGGCACAACTGTTCTCCGAGCTGCTTGTACTTTAGCTAACTGAGCCCTGCCAGTCCCTGCTTTTTGCAGTTGCCCATCGCATGAACCCCAGGGATTGGCTGTTCTGTAGCACTATTATCCTGAGTTCTCTCTCTGCTTTTGTCTCTGTGTCATCAGAGTTTTTGGTTCTCTCAATCTCACTACTGTGAGACTAAAGGGAGTTGGGGACAGTTTCAAGAAGCACTCGGACTATGAATCCAAAGGCATCAAAGCACACTTCAACATGGATGACAGTGGTGTACTGAGTCTTGACCGGGTAAGCACCTATTGGGATGGTTGTCAGCTGATGTAATTTTCAGTTCTGTCCCTCTCTCTGGTCCCTGCTTAAAACTAATCTTGAGCTTCTATTTCCAAGGTGGAATCTGTGTTTGAGACTTTGGTGGAAGACAAGCTGGAGGAGGAGTCAACACTGACAAGTAAATGCTGAACTTAGATACTCATACTGACTGTTTCATTACCTGTAGTGGCTGACATAACTACAGGCGTTGTGTTGCTTTGGGTTTGGGGTGTGGAAGTTACACAGTCTGACTGTATGTGTGGCTGTCTGTGCACACAAGGACGTGGAGGGAGGTTGGAGAAGGATAAGTCTGGAGTGTGTGAAGCTCACTTACACCACCAAGGGAGCCCCTTGGTGATCGTTGTGGTTGTGAGGGGATGGACTGAGAGCTGAAGATGACTTTCTTCCTCTGGATACATAACATTCTGAATTTTTTGTCTCCCATCAACAGAACTTGGAAACACCATCTCAAGCCTCTTTGGGGGTGGTGGCCCTACACCAGAGACCGGAGAGAACCTGACAGACTCAGTTCAGGTGAGCCCCAGGGTGACTGTTCCACAAAGGAAGCCCTTTTGTCTTGCTGTGGCAGTTACATAGAAATACCAGTTCTGGGAAACATTGCATGGAATTTCTTCATTTAAAAAGCATTGTTTTGCTTTTCCCTTTACTTGCTTGTGATGACCAGGAAGAGGAAGAGAGCCTAGCAGAAACAGGTAAAGAAGAGCAGGGGGAGAAGCAAGAACAGAAAAGCAGTACTGCAGATGCTGGTGAAGAGCAGGAACAAGAGAAACAGCAGTCTTCAAGTCAAGCAGAAACTGCCTCTTCAAAAGCAGAGTCTCAGAGAAAGGAAGAAGGCGAAAAAGTAGAGCCTCAGGTGAGCATCAGATTGAAGGAATGGGACTGGCTTTAATACCTAAGAAACGACATTTCCTCAGTGAAATTCTCCCTTCTCTGAAGTGCCCTGGCTTTAAAAAAAGTTGCAGAATCTGAAGATCTGTTCCCTTGCTTGAGAATGTACTTTGTGTTACAGGGTCCCAAAGAAAATAGGGAAACTGCAAAAGAGGAAGAACCATCCAAAAGTTCCAGTGACAGCACAGCTACCAAAATAGAGGAAGAGAAGATTAAAGCACCCAAGAAACAGAAGTTTGTCCATGAGATCACCATGGAGCTGGATGTAAACGATGTGCCTGACCTGGTGGAAGATGAATTGAAGAGCTCAATGAAAAAGTAGGTTTGGAATGGCTCTGCTAAGTTAGAACTCTAGATAAAGGAAGTGAATTGCTTTGGAATGGTGATGGCTCACATAGAGCACTGCTGATTTCAGAAGCTGATGTGTGTGATGTGCTGCTCAACTAAAGGCACTTGCTACCTTTGATTTCTGTTCTCTTTGCATGTTAGACTCCAAGATTTGACGATCAGAGATCTAGAGAAACAGGAAAGAGAAAAATCGGCCAACAGCTTGGAGTCATTCATCTTTGAGACCCAGGTAAGAGAGGGATATAAAGAAATGAGAATTCCAGGAGAGCAGTAGACGTGTTTTGCGCAGCTTTTGGCTTATCTGAGTGCAGGGGAGTTGTTTGAGCTGGGGGAAGCTGATTTGAAGAGCCCAGGTTTTGTTTTTCAGTCACTTTTTTTAATGCTATTAGGCTTCCCAGGCCCATGTTTCCTCAATACAAAATGATCCTTCCCTTCAGCATGTCTTAACACATTGAAAAATTGCTTCCAGACTCTAAAGAAGCTACAGCTTCTCAGGAACTGTTGTGCAGAAGAAGCATCTAGTGTTAAGTGTGTGTGAAAATGACTTGCAGAGTTACCACTATGGGATGTGGGTGTATCCATACCTGGTGTATTACCATTATGCTCCTGGCAATGCTAGGAGCAGAGCTCAGATTTGGGTGGGTGCAGATAGCACCCCAGCTGCATTGCACGTTGGTTGTTTTATGCTTTCAGGCTCAGTGGTGTTTGACCAGAGTGCTTGCTCTGTTTTTTTAGGACAAGCTTTACCAAGAGGAGTATCAGTTTGTCTCAACAGAGGAGCAGAGAGAAGAAATTTCCAAAAAGCTTAGTGAGGCTTCCAGTTGGATGGAGGAAGAAGGCTATGCAGCTGCAACAAAGGTATTGCTGTGTGCAGTCAGGATACCAGTTAGCTGTCACTGACACGGAAATGACCACAGAGGCTGACCGAGCCTTTGTAATCTGGTTCTTGAGAGTTTTGTGTTTCCTCAGTGCATTATGCACAGAACAAAATAAGTTGTTCCAGCCACGGATGTTTCTACAAGAGCTTCAGCAGGAACCTGTTGATCCCACTGATAGCTTAGTCACGTGGCTCTTTTTACTGCGCTGGGATGGTGTATTTGATAGAGTGAACAACAAATGCAGTTATAACTTCTGAAGTTGACAGTGTTAGACAGTGGTCAAACTAACTGCCTCCTTTCTCCTCTCCCCCATTTTCAGGAGCTGAAAGACAAGCTTTCAGAGCTGAAAAAGCTTTGTAGGAACCTTTTCTTCCGTGTTGAGGAAAGGAGAAAGTGGCCAGAACGCCTGGCTGCTCTGGAAAGTCTGCTCAATCACTCCACCATCTTCCTCAGGTAAGGGCAGTCTTTTGGGAAGGAATGTCATGCAACTAGTCACGTAGGAGCTGCCAGCAGAATGAGACCAGAGCGAATGTGGTCTGAAAGCCAGTGGCACTTCCTGAGAAAAGGCGAGCAGAACCCTGCTGCCTGGTGCCCTGTATTGCAGTACCTGTGAACAGGTGCACATGAGCTCTGTCCAAAATGGGGGGCAGGAAGGGGTCCAGTGTGGTGGCTGTAATGTTTTTGTATTACTGGGACTGTAACCACAGAGTTGCCAAGGTGCAGTCTGCTTGGCTTAACAAAAATAAGCTTTCTTATCTACAAGGGGAGCCCGAATGATTCCAGAGTCTGACCAGATATTCACAGAAGTGGAACTGAGTACACTGGAAAAAGCCATCAATGAAACAACGGTACTAAAGGATGGAGTGATGCTGGGGGAGGGTGGGGTGGCATTTTGGGTTATGTTTCCTGCCCTATACTTCCACTCAAGGTCATGGAGTAGATTGTGCATATTTTGTTTTCATGCCACCAGCAAACCTTTTGTGTGTTTCAGTGTTTCCTAATGCCCAGCCTGACCCCATCATGTCTGGGGGGAGTAGTGGTTCCTCTGTTGCATGTGGAATTGTCTCTGGGGTGGGAACGGAGCCCAGTGATCTGACTGCACTCAGTTTTTAAAGGCAGGCGCTGGGTTTTGTTTCTCTTTGTCCTTTGTCTGAGTAACTGAGAGGCTGGTGGAAATGTAGCATGGAGGAGAGCTGTCCTGAGTAAAGCAGAATAGCCAGGGGCAGTGACTTTGAGATACTGTGATATACAGCAGTTCCTGGAACCCAGAAGCATTCCAAAAGCACCTCTTCCCTCGCGCTCCACAGATTTGGAAAAATGAGACGCTGGCTGAACAGAACAAGCTCACTCCTACTGAGAAACCTGTGCTGCTCTCTAAAGATATAGAGTTCAAGATAGCAGCCCTGGACAGGGAAGTGCAGTATCTCCTGAATAAAGCCAAGTTTGCAAAACCCAAACCCAAAAGGGAGAAGAATGCCACAAAAACTGATTCAGGCAAGAATACTACAGCAGCCCCTGAGACTGAGAATACTATCCCTCCCACGGAGGGGAAACAAGAAGGTAAGTAGCAGGCTGGGAACACGTATGTAACTCCCTATTATATAACTACCACCTGTAACACATGGTGTTTCTCTTGATTGAAAGGGAGCTAAAGAAGGGAGGACAGTAGTTAACTGTGAGATTGAGTTTGCTCTTAATTTTCAAAGACAGCTGGGAAAATCTATGTATTGCAGTGTCCTTTTTCCCCCACCATATGTTTGGTTCTTTGTAAAGAAACAGAAATTATTTATAAACTTCCCAGGACAGTCAGTAGCTGTCTTGCTGGCTGGTTGACTTCT
Source organism: Rhipidura dahli (assembly GCA_013399225.1). Lineage (NCBI taxonomy): Eukaryota > Metazoa > Chordata > Aves > Passeriformes > Rhipiduridae > Rhipidura > Rhipidura dahli. The sequence continues at coordinate 171,438 of VXAC01002449.1, read as the reverse complement.
AGGAAAAATAAGCCACTGACTGCACTTCAGTGTGCAGAGCCAAATACTCAAGGTCCTGTCCTAGATCAATGAGTAGAATGAATTGTTGATTAGAAACATTTGTGGCCTAGATGGACCCCAGGAAAAAAAAAATCTCTTGGGGTACTAGGATGTACAGGTTTTTTTAACTTTCTGTGATCCTCAGGTCCCAAGTGCTCTGGTCCTTTTAAATCTGGAGTGCTGTTTGTCAGCATTCCTGCCGGTTCCTCTGGTCTGAGCAAGGGATCCTGCTCATAGTCACAGCTCCAAAGGTCACCTGCCTGTGCAACCACTCAGTCTCCAGGGCTTCTGGGGACATAAAGCCTGGCAGTCAGAGGGGAATACAGAGCAGTTTTGTGGTGCTTCTCTGAGTGTTGTTGAGTGATCTGCTGTGAGAGTGAACTACTACAGTCCTGCTGAGGCACCACAGCTGTCTAGTTTAAACTCACCTTTACTCACCTAATCTCTTTGCACTTTGTCTCCTGTGTGTTCTCCCGTGACTTTTGTTTCTTTCTGCTTTAAACATAGACAAACTGGAGGATATTGATCCGGCCAAGGAACCTCCTACAGCTGAGAAAGCAGCAATAGATGATAAGCCTGGATCAGACTCTGGTGGGTAAATGTTTTGCTAATGATCTGTAACTTGGGAGCTGCAGGTGCAAGGTGTCTGGGGGCTCTTTGCAGATTTTTAGCTGTAAGAGGTAGTAAGATGGTAGAACCCCTGAATTTTTTCAAACCCCAAATAATTCTGGTTGCAGAATTAACTATGCTGACCCGTAGTTAATTTTGCAAACAGGAAGACAATTTTGGTTCCTTGTTGTTCCTATGTTTTTGTTGTTCAGAGTGCAATTCTTATGCACAACTGCTGCTTTGTGCTCCTGTCCCTGCAGTTTGCAGCCAGTCCCATGGCTGTGAGACTGGCTCTGCTTGAGGCCTGCTGTACCCCTCCTGCTGCTAGGGCAGCACTGTTAACAGGGGCAGAGAGTTCATGTCTTCAGCTCCATGGGGCTGAGTATCAACCCCCAAAACCTCTGTACCATGGACTGCAAGTTTTGTGGCAAATTTTGCAAATGTCGGAGACTCTCAGTGCTGCTTTGCATGCTGTGAAAACCACTGTAGTGTGAAACTGAGTTTGCTTCATTACACAGGGTCCAAAAAAGAGAAGGCAGAAGCTGGAGGAGAAAGCAGAAAAAATGATGAATTGTAACACCCTGAAATCCCACGAGTGTCAGCATCTATTTATTTCATAGTTACTTTCTTGTTTTCTTATGGACCTGGTTAGTCATGATGTAAATGGAACACAACAAGAGTCTGACAACACAATGGGATAGAGATGTAAATTTTTTTTTTGTTCTTTCTGCGGATTTTGCCTTTACTAACTTAGTGAATTGGTTTTTGGTTTTCTTTTATTATGTGTGGCAGTGCCTACCAAGAATTGTCTCTGTTTCAGCACAGAAGTCACCAAAGTGACTTTCCTGTGGGGAGAAAGCTGTAAAGAAACATCTTAATGTTTCGGAAATAACTTGGAACATAAACTCTGTGTCCCACCTCTTGTGAAGATGATTGCATAAGGATATAAACCTGAAGTGCTGTTGTCTTTGCATATGAGGCCCTGACATAGAGCAAATGTGCGATTTCAGCTGGTGGGAGGTGTATTAATATTTGGATTCATGGGAAGGCAGAATAGAATTGGGAAGGCAGATGATCTGTGCTTTGAGGTATGGCTGTGTCTGTTTTCCATAGGCTGTTTGTTAAAACTGTCTGTCTGTGCTCTGTAGCAAAGTCCAAAAACTATGAAGTGAGACTTGACAAAAAGATTCTGTTCATAGTTTTAAAAGTTCAGAAAAGGCAACACTGAATGCAGAGGAGAGGGAAAGATGGGCCGTGTTGGCACATCCTGTAGTCAGTCACAAGGACAGTGATACGGACGAAACAACCAAACCTGGAAAGTCTGATGGCAACTGCCCTCCTTCCTCTGTGTTTTGTGCACTCGGACCGACTTAATCGTGTGACCTTCCCCGTCCCTGGCCCTGAACTCCTGCCTCCTCGGACCGTCCCTGCTGCTGCCACACACACGAGTGGGGTCCGACGGCTGCGAATGTGCATCTGACATTGTTCTCCATTCTGGCATCTTCAACCAAAAATAAAAATTACACTTCCTGAGAGGCTGTGCAAAGCGGTGNGGGCAGCGCGGCGCGATGGCGGCCGGCGGCTACGGGCGGTACCGGGCTGTCATCTTCGCGGCCATGTTCGTGGGGTACACGCTGTATTACTTCAACCGTAAAACCTTCTCGTTCGTCATGCCCGCCGTCATGGCCGAGGTGCCGCTGGGGAAGGACGACCTGGGTGAGTGTCGGTCCCGGGCCCCGCCGCCCCGCCTGCCCGGAGGTGGCCGTGCCGCGGGCTGAGGCACCCCCGGGGCTCTGCCCGCCGCAGGTCTTATCACCAGCAGCCAGTCTGCAGCCTACGCCATCAGCAAGTTCATCAGCGGCGTCCTTTCGGACCAGATGAGCGCCCGCTGGCTCTTCTCCTCCGGCCTCCTCATGGTGGGCTTGGTCAACGTGGTCTTCTCCTGGAGCTCCACCGTCACGGCCTTCGCCGGGCTCTGGTTCCTCAACGGTCTGGCCCAGGGGCTGGGCTGGCCGCCCTGCGGGAAGATCCTGCGAAAGGTGAGTGCTGAGAAAGGTGGGGGAGCTTGCCACTGCCCTCTTGACCTGTCCTGGCATCAGGGCTGTGCAGACCAGGCCATGCTTGCTCAGAATCCAGAGGGACTTGCAGCTTTTCCCACTCCCTTCCAGCAAAGGAGGTCTGTATTCTGCTGCTTGTGGATCAAGTTTCTGTGCACGGGGATCTCCTTGTTCTAGCAAAGATTCAGTCTCTAGCCCTTGCCCCTGTGTGCCTTGAGTCTAGCTCAGTTCAGTGAGTAACATCTCCTGGTAGCAGAGTTCTGCCCTGTAGAGACGGACTTTGTTGAAATTAAGTATTTTAGGCATGCACACACACGACTGTTTGTCTCTGCTGCTGCAGGTCAGGGTTTGCTGTGGGTCAGGGGGCAGTGAGCACAGTTCCATCTGCACACTTGGGCAACTCGGGAATTCCAAGTCACGGGTGTTTCAGGTAGAAAACTGGGTAAGATGGAGGAACAGCATGAAATGAGTCTTTAAGCTGTGTGTACTTGGGGTTTGTGACAGTCTAAAAGGAACAGATTGATTTCTCCCTAGGACAGAAGGAAAGGAGGTTGGTTAGCTTTATGCTGATCCCTCATGGAAGATGTAAAATCCAGGAATGAATGTACTGCATGTACTTGTGGGGCAGGGTGGGGAAGAGATAAACAACTTCATTGCCCTTCTGCAAGGCACCTAGCTTCCCATAACTGATGAGGAGAGAGCTGTCCGGGACAGTTTAATGCGCAGAAAAGAAGGTCCCAAAAACCAGAAATATCAGCCGTAGTGTTTTCTGAAGATGTTAATGAATGTAGATCTCAGACATTTTCCTGCTGACAAGAACCACCCAAATGGTTCTGGCTCCAAGGGCTCATTGCAATGTGGAGCCCATCATGTCTGATACGTAATGCCACGAGTCCTAAAGTTACCCTGTGACTCTGCGTATCCATCCAAGTTCCTGAGCCAGCAGACCTCTCCAGGAGGACGCTGTTCCTAGCAAGTGAGTACGCAGAACCATGTGCTCTTAAACTTGCCTCTCCTGCCCCACGTCTCAGTTTCATGGTCTGTAAATGGAAATAACTTCGAGCTGGCTCACAGTGTGAGCACCTGTCCAGCTCTTATGGCCGACACTTGAGTAACATTTGGAGTTCCCTGCATGACTAAAGTATCGAGGTTGGGGTGTTCCCTCTACCTGCTTTTGGAGTTCTGTGTCTGAATTGCTCCAACCCCACATCATGGGCCTCAAGGGAGGGTTTTCAGGTGTGCTGTCACTCTCTTACACCTCATGCTGTTTGTCTTGTTGTTGCACAGTGGTTTGAGCCTTCCCAGTTTGGGACTTGGTGGGCAGTCCTGTCTACAAGCATGAACTTGGCTGGGGGCTTAGGCCCCATTGTCGCTGCTCTCGTGTCTATGAACTACGATTGGCGCAAGACTTTGTCCTTCTCTGGCTTCACCTGCGTGGTTGTCTCGTTTGTTTGCCTTGTCCTGGTTAAAAATGAGCCATCGGATGTTGGGCTGCCCAACATTGAACAAGGAGCCAAGAAAGGGAAGAAAGGTGAGCATGTGACTGATGCAAGCAGGCGGCCGCAGGAGAAGGTGCAGTGCCTTCTGTCTGTACTCTGCTACAGATGTGTCGTTCTCAGCATACTGACACCCCCATCCTCCCCAGTTTCTGAAATCACAGCTTGGCAGGCATGTGGTAAGGGGTTGATTTTGGCAGCTTTATTCTGGTAATTGAAGGTAGAAGTGGTATAAACCAAGGCCCACTGTGATCTTGTGCGAAGCGGCTGATGCAGGGGTTCCTGAGAATGTGACATAGCAGGGGAAAAGCCTGCTGTTAGCCATCTGTTAGCCTTGCTCCTTAGCCTGCTGGCAGTCTACCTGTGTGTTGCTGAGATGCTCATGGCTGGCTCTCCCCATATATGTCACGTCTTCCTGCTACCAGCACCCCTGTTTTCTTGGAGCCTTGTGTTTTTAGATTGTGAATGCAGTTTTGGTGGGGTGGTGGAGAGAGAAAAAGTACAACAGCAGGGAATGTTTCCTTAAGCCTGACCTTCTGCTCCTCCTCTTTGGCAGCAGACAGGCAGTTCTCCCCTCACCCCACCTGAGGCTCTCTTGACCCCTGGCTCACGATGGACTCTGCTCAGTGTTTCTGTCCTAACCTAGGACATCTAGTTAGTAAATGTTTGTTCAGACCACTGAGTGTGGTGCTTCTCTGTAAGCAGAACATGTAGATGAGAATTGCAACACAGGTTTTCAGTAGGATTTTAAGGGCCAATGGAAACTCAGCCTATGTTCCATGCTATCCCATGCTGCCTGTGCTGCCAGACTTGACCTCTTTGCATAAGGAAAGAATATTGTTTCCCCAGAGCATTATCTGGGGAGAGCAAGTCTATTGGTGTTCCTGGAAGACTGATGCAAAAGTCAAGGTAGAATCTGAAAGTCAGCATCTTTGTTTGGGTCTGTGCAGTGGCTTTCACAGGCACAGCTTAAAAATGCTCCCTAAGAATCTGGAGGTAATTTTTCTGACAAGCTGTGTGAAGGGTTTATTGGTAACTGCAATACAGAAAATTACTGGGAGTAGTGTTTTGATTATTCTTTTCAAATCTTTAATGAATGTGGGATAAAATGACAGAAGAGATTCTGAAATCACCAGAACAAGGGGGAGGTAGAGCCATTCACTACCATTCAGCAGCTGTGAATACCTCCCTGTGTGGGGATGTTCTCATGCTTGGATCCTGCCTGCAGATCTGTCTGCTGGGCCACTGGTTGGTGTGGTTTGGGCTGTGGTAACGCTCCTTCCAACCTTCCCACAGGTTCTTCCAGTGACAACAGCACCTTGACAGAGCTGCTGCTCTCACCATACCTTTGGGTGCTCTCAACAGGCTACCTGGTCGTTTTTGGAGTGAAAACATGCTGTACTGATTGGGGACAGCTCTTCCTGATCCAGGAGAGGGGACAGTCCATGCTTGTGGGTAAGATGCAAAACTGCATTGTTAAGCTATGGGGCTGCAATGTGGGAGGTGTTGCCCAGAGTTTGCCTGGGTACGCAGAGGCCTTTCCACCTGAGGGACTTTTTTGCCCACCTCCTAGTTGTCTGCTTAGATACACATAGGTTTTGAAATAAATCAGTAATGGAGTTACTGCATGCACCAAGCACCCCAGTGCCAAGACTTCCTAGGACTGTGAGCCAGAGGGTTGTGTCCAGCAGAGCTCCTCAAGTGCTCTGTGAGCTTACAGCAGTGGGGCCGGTCTGGAGCCCACAGCAGCTTCTCTGTTTTGACCAAATCTGATGGGCCGTTCTTTGCTTTGTCTGTGTTCTAGGCAGTTCCTACATGAGTGCCTTGGAGATTGGGGGCCTGGTGGGAAGCATTGCTGCTGGATACCTTTCTGATAGAGCAGTAGCAAAAGTAAGTCATGTGCACCCTTGGGCATGCTGGGCAGGTAACACAGCGGCAATCTGAGCTGCTTCACTAAGGTGCTCAGGCATGGTGCTGTCCCTGTGAGCACAGCAGAGAAACCAGCCCATACTCAGTTCTGCCATGTGCCTGGGCACAGCTGCCAAACACTCCAGAAGGTGCTGGGGAATAGGTGTGCTGATGTTAGGGGTTGCAATGCACCTGTCATGATTGAGATATTTAATCTGTTTTTAATTTTTTTGCTTTACTGTGGTCTTCAGATTTTTGTGTTGAGGAACTGGTTGCTGATAGTTTTCTTCTGGCTGGAAAAAAACCCCACATTAAAATCCCGGAGTGGGATCTAGATCTAGACCAAATTCAGGGTGGAAGTGGTTGATAACTGAAGTATTATTCATCACTAAGAGCTTTTGTTTAGCACAATTTGACTGTGGGCAGCCCTTAAACCACACTAACAGATGTGCTGTTGATGTGCCATCCATGTTTCTGACTGGGCTGTGGATGGCATTAGTCACCACAAGTATAAAAGGAAGTTTCTCCAACTTCTGACTCAGCTTTCCTTCCTTGTGTCACAGGTGGGTCTGTCAAGCTATGGGAATCCTCGGCATGCGCTGCTGCTTTCCATGATGGCTGGGATGTGTGTGTCCATGTTTCTCTTTCGGGTCACAGTCACGGGTGACTCTCCCAAGGTAATTCACATGCAGCAGCTGGCCATCAGTTATAAGGATAGCTCTGGAATGGAGGCGGTTGATGACAGGGAGCATTATGGTTTTCTTCACCATTCCCAAGGGTTTCTTTGTTTGCACTATGGAAAAGCACTGACTTAGCCTGGCTTGGGGTGCTCCTGCTGTCCTGTTGCAGGCAGCCTGCCTTCGCAGCTTTGCATTAGACGTGCATTTGACTTGCATCTGCCCTCATGATTGCTAAATAAATAAAACTTCTTTCCTCCTTTCATTTTTTTCTTCTTCTTCAGGAAAACCACTTCTGGACTGTAGCCTTGCAACCTTTAGCTGATCTAACAGGCCTAAAAGAACATGAGGTTTCTGCTTGCATTTTTTCTCCCTCTGCCTGTTTCTTCTTTCCCTGGTCTGCCTTACTCCTATCCTGAGAGGTTGGTTAGCACCTCAGAACTTAGAACCAGGGCATTGAGAAGAGATTACTGTAAGTTTGGTAAAAGCAACATTTTCTTATAATAATTTGAGTGCACTAACTGACTTCAAAAAGTTTAACTATGTAACTTTTAAGTTTTATACAGAAGGTTCTGAGGATTTCTGTTCATCAGGTAAAATACAGCCACCTAAGGGATCTTTTGGGTGAGATCAGAAAGAATGATTCTGCTCTGGCAGATGCATTCTTACTTAGTTTCTGGCAAGTGTTTTCCTAACTGATTTCTGTTTCACATCTGGAAAATTAAGATGGCACTTACTTCCTCCTGGGCTTTTTGAAATGGTGTGTGCAGTTCTAAAAGCCTGCTGTAACGTGGAGGTGTTACTTATCCTTTGTTGTGTAAACAAGAGACTGATAATTTTGGGCCAGATAGGTTTCTTAGAGTATAAGCTAATACTGAAGTTCAGACTGTTGGGGTTTTTTTGTGGGGTTTTTGTTTGGTTTTTTGGGTTTTTTTTTGGTTTCTCAGTTTAGTAACATAGAAGCTATCAGAGAAAGGTGTCTCACAAATAAACATGCTCTGATCAGTCCCATGCATCTAAACTGAGAAAAGCTTTCTGTTGGTAGCTCCAGGATTGTTTATGAAAGCAACCTAATTGACAGTTCTTTCCTGTGATTTCACGGGCTCATTGCTCTCCTCTCTTTGATGTCCTGTTTCTTGCAAATCAGCACAGGATGCGTTACATCGTGTTGGGGGCAGAACCGTGGGAGGGAGGAGAGCTTGCACTGGCCAGCAAGACACAGTGGTGGAGATACAGCTGGGCTTTATGGATGTGGGGTCTCTACAGGCTTGAGCTCTTCTGGCTGCAGGCCGGGGAGCTGGTGTCAGCCTGAAAATGTCAAAACTCCCTGGTCCTGTGTATAGAATCTGAGAATTGTCAACAGTTGCTAACTGACAGTGGTGAGATTCACAGATCCTGTTTCTGATATTTTGACAGCTGTGGATTCTGACTCTGGGAGCTGTGTTTGGGTTCTCCTCGTATGGGCCGATTGCCCTGTTTGGGGTCATAGCCAACGAAAGCGCCCCTGCCAACCTGTGCGGCACCTCCCATGCCATAGTGGCCCTCATGGCCAACGGTAAGTAATACCCGTTTCCCCAGAAAACAAACAAAGCCCATGCACGTTCTTTATGAAGCATGACCTGGCCCCTGGGTGCCAAGTTACTGATCGTGGGAAGCCACCTAAGGAGAGAGATAATGGAGCTGGAAGCCTCAGGGATGCTTCCTGCTGTGCCTGACAGGTTTTGCATCGTGCTTTAAGTTCAAACCAGGCCTGAAGAATATATATGCTAAACCAGGTATTAGTAGATAATATAAGAGTGCACAAGTGTTGTTAGCTTTCTCTTTGTGTTTTGTTACAGTTGGGGGCTTCCTGGCTGGACTGCCTTTCAGTACAATTGCCAAGCACTACAGCTGGGCTACAGCCTTCTGGGTAGCTGAAGTCACCTGTATCACTGGCACAGTGGCTTTCTTCTTTCTACGAAACATCCGCACCAAGATGGGCCGGATTTCCAGGAAGGCTGACTGAGGATAAGCTGCTTGGTGGAAAGGATGTTCCCACGCTAACGTGAATGATGCTCATTTTTGTTTAACTGGTCTAGAAGTGAGTTTACCTATTGCTGCAACCTAGATAAAAATGTCTCAATTTCTCATCCAGTGTCAGGTTCCAGAGGGCACAAGGTTCCTGCTACTGATCACTTTTTCCCTTAAGATGTGATAATTCACCTAGTTTACATTTGCAATGATTTTACTGTACCTCTTCCTCACAGCACTGTTAGTGAAGCAAGCAGGCTCTGCAGTCTGAGCTTCCCCACTAAGTGGTCTGAAATGACTGGCTCCAGGTGCACTTACCTCTAGTTTTGTCATTATTGTTTGTCTCAGCCATTAACTGAGACATAAATCAGTTCAGCTTCACTGCTCAGGGGCCCTGAACCAAGCCTTTGCCACCTGTGTCCGTCCCATCCAGCTGTCATAAGAACAGCTGTCCTGGGTCACTTCAGCATGAGCTCTGTGTGTGCTCAGCCACACGACAGCAGCAGAGCAGGGGACAGTGACATCTGGCCTTCTTTGACAGCAGCAAAGCTTTAGCTGTACCTGGGGTTAGTTGCTAGGAGCGAGGGAGTGTGTTGCTGTGCTCAAGTGGAACAGCAGGAGATGCTGCAGCAGGGCTCTCTGCAGCATTTAGAAACAGGCATGTTCCCTGGGAATTCATGGCGTTTAGAGAAGCTCCTTCTAGTGAACTGATCCCACGTGGTGCAAGGTCTGTGTGCAGTGTTAATGATTTGCAAGGGAGGCAGCTGCTGCCAAGGCAGCTTGTAGCCAGTGCTCTGCAAATCTGCCAGGAAAACTATCCCACCTAAAGGAATTGGAACAGCAGCGACCACCAACCCACAATTTCTGCAGCTAGGTTTCGTGATAACCTACACTTGGAGCATTGGCTTGTATTTTTTCAGTACAAGGTGTGAAGACTGTAGTGGTTTTGGTCAAGAGTTGCATCTCTCACGGCTGCAGGCAGGGGCTTGGGCTGCCTCTGAGTCAGCCTTAGCGGAGCCATCACTGACAGCCTTAGCAGTCAGGCCCAGCACCTGCAGTAAGTACACTCAGGTTTTTAACCAGGATTTTGTTGAATATTCTTGTTTTTTCCCAAAAGGATTTACTGCTTTAGGGTCCTGAAGAGGCAAGTTCAACTTGTAAAGAACCTGCATGCAGGTACTTTGCTGAATACCTTGGTTGCAAGAGTAGTTAGCTAGCCTTAATTTAAAAAATGGAAGTGAATTGCATTTTGTACTTAATTACACGATCCTCTTCTATATGTGAAATAAAAATGGAGCAGTGTCACAAGGGCCCTGGTTGTCTTATGGAGAGTGGTGCAAGCAAAACCACCCAAACCCACTTATCCTCTTGAGGGGCCACTGGCCACAAATGTCCCTGCCAACAGAAAGCGAACAGCCATTTGCCTCATTAATAAACACTTATTACTTCTATACAGAAACCCTCTGCAAGACCATAAGTTAGAGCTATACAGGAAAAATACGTATGTACATTTATGACAGGAAAGAAAAGCAGTGACTGTGGTAAGGCCACAGACCTGCACCTTCTCCTTCACACAAGTGCAGCAGAGCTGCAACAGGAAAATAAGGCCCTGTGGCCCGATGTAAACAGTGCTAAAGAATCTGTTTAAGGTAAGTTTTGCAACAAAGGGGATAAACCGGTATTTTGGGAGATACTGAAGCATATTCTAGGGATGTGCAGTCTGTGCTGTGGAGAAGGGAGCTTTCTGAGAGGCCAGCCAGGGAAGAGAGAGGCCCTGCTCTTCAGATGAATGAATCTGTACAACAGGCGAGGCTTTCTCTATGATCCAGGTCCAAAGGGTCCAGCTTTCTCTGCCACCTCCAGGGCAAGCTTCAAGTTCTGATCAAACAACTCGCATCTGAAACATTCAGAAAAGCAAAAGAGATGACTTCTACCTGCAGATGTGAGTCAACAAAGGTAACAAAGGATCTCCACATCTTTTGGCTCTGCATCCTTCAAGGAGAGATTCAGAAGTTATGACACAGCACCATGACTGCTGTCTAGGTCTGACTTGGTCCTTAATTAAGATTAAAGCTTCTTGTATAGACCTGGATAGACAATAGGAAGTGCAGCTCCCACTTTCCCAGCAGAGCCAGTACTGGTCTGTGTCCTCTCTCTGCAGCACTGTGCTGTGGCTTGCTTCCCCTTCCGTCAGCCAGTTTTGCTACTTAAGGACTGTCAGCATTTGCTACTGTGTAGGCAGAAAGCAATGAGGGGTTGCATCCAGATTACTAAAAGTGGGCTTCTCCTTACCTTATTGGCATCTCGAGGGAGTAGAAAGGATTCTTCAGAGCGAAGTCTGAGTAAATCTCATAGATTTTGCGGAGAAGAGCGTCTATCCCTGTCTGCCTTGGGTCAGCCAGAACCATGAATTTGATCCCTGGAGTCATAATGCCAGGAGCATAAGGAATGCCAAGCACAGAGACAGCCCTGGCAAAGCAGAGGGGTGGCAGGTGCCTAGGGCCCGATGATACCTGTCAGTGTCTGGAAGCAGTGCAACTTGAAGGTGTCGGTCTCCAGCATCTCGATCCCGGAGCTCCCAACTTCAGGTGACAGCTGTGATCCGATGGCGAACAGCCTGTGGGGACAGGCCCCTCAGCGCCCCTCACCACCCCTGCCCGTGCCACCCCCGTCCCGTCACGGCCCACCCTGACTCACGAGTGGAACATGGAGGCCAGCATAAGCTTCTCGTTGGAGGAGAGCCGGTGGCGGCCAAAGCGGATGGACACCGGGTAGTTGGCGGGGTTACCCAGGAACTCCAGCACGTCCTTCCCGTCCGCCGTGAAGCGACCGTTGACCTCGGCGCCGTTGATGGCGAGCACGGCGTGACCCACTGCGGGGACAGCGTGGCGGCGTCAGTCAGTCAACAANCGGGCCGGGGCCCCCAGGAGACGCTGGCGGCTCCCTGAGCGGGGCGGGAGCCCCTGCGGGGTGCTCGGGGGCGCGGCCCCGCGCCTCGCCGCTCACCCCCCCATCCTTCTCACCCTCTCGCAGCCGCCCAAAGACGACAAGAAGAAGAAGGACGCGGGCAAGTCCGCCAAGAAGGACAAGGACCCGGTCAACAAATCCGGCGGTAAAGCCAAGAAGAAGGTGGGAGTCGGCAGGGCTGAGGGCTCGGGGGCGGCGGGATCCCCGGGCCTGGCGCGTGTGCAGCGTGGCCNGGTTACCCAGGAACTCCAGCACGTCCTTCCCGTCCGCCGTGAAGCGACCGTTGACCTCGGCGCCGTTGATGGCGAGCACGGCGTGACCCACTGCGGGGACAGCGTGGCGGCGTCAGTCAGTCAACAAGCCCGGCCCGGCCCGCCCGGCCCTTCCCCCCCGCCGCACCGCGGATGCCGTCCCGCTGCCCGAAGGCGACGACCACGCGCTCGTCGTGCGGGCGCAGGACGAGATCGAGCGGGAAGCTGAACGTCTTCTCAGTGTCGGCGCGGGGCTGGTAGTGGTCCAGCTGGTAGATGAGGCCGCCCGCCTTGTTGACCACGTAGACGCTGAAGATCGCCATAGCGNGGTGGGAGTCGGCAGGGCTGAGGGCTCGGGGGCGGCGGGATCCCCGGGCCTGGCGCGTGTGCAGCGTGGCCGGGCCCCGAGAGCGGCGTGAAGGCAGGGCGGGCATCTTGTTAGAGGAGCGAGCTCTTCATTTGCCAGCAAGTTGTACATAATAGTGTTAAACCCGAGTAACAGAACGCCTTAGTCCTTTTATTTTTAGATACTGCAGGTACTACCTGCAACACGTTCATTTACAAAGGCACTTGTGTGCATCTCATTAGTCCTTTGGTTTTGGATGCGATACGGACACATTTGATGATGCAGTTCTCGGGGCATCCTTTAGTTTGATCTTTTGTTCTTGCTTACAGGATGATTTAGGGGGCATTGTTTTTTCTCTCTTTTCAAGTAGAAGTGGTCCAAGGGGAAAGTGAGAGACAAGTTGAACAACCTTGTCCTGTTTGACAAGGCCACTTATGACAAACTGTGCAAAGAAGTGCCCAACTACAAGCTCATCACACCTGCAGTTGTCTCAGAAAGGCTGAAGATTCGAGGCTCTCTGGCTCGGGCTGCCCTCCAGGAGCTGCTCAGCAAAGGTGAGCACTTAAAACTGGAAAAAATACCCCAGAAAGCTGCTGAATTGGCTGTTTGGTTTTCTTTGCTTGCCCAGCAGCTTTCCTGCAGCATCTGAAGTGCTCCATGTGTAAATTGTTTTTGGGTGGCCACTGCCTTAGCTTGCATTTCAGAAGTGCTCCAAAGTATGGAGCAGCAGCAGTTCTGGTACCTAGAAGCATTGCTGTACTAAGAAAAATGTTGCCAGAAGGATGGGCTATGATGTAACTGCAGCCAGATGGGAACAAAAAGACTTGCATGAGCTGCTGCACCCTAGTAGTTTCTCTTGTATGTTGGCCTGCCTCTCTAAGAGGGACCTCAGCATCCCTGGCATCCCTCAGTACATGCACACTGACGTAATTTTGTTTTTTCACAGGGTTGATCAAACTGGTGTCCAAGCACCGAGCCCAAGTGATCTATACCCGAAACACGAAAGGCGGAGATGCGCCTGCTGCAGGGGAGGACGCGTAGTGAGGTGAGACCGGGTGCTGCGGAGCTGAGTTGTGCTGTCAGGAGCTAATGGATAGCTATGCAATGTGTAATTGGCAACCTCCACATGGCTGTGGTGGGCTGTTCTTCCAGATGCTCCAAAAGTATTTTGCTCACATCCTGAGCAACTTCCTGGGGAAACTTGAAACATTGCTTCTCCAGTAATAAAGAGCAATTTCTGATTTTGTCCCTGGGCCCATTGGATGGGGAAAGCATTATTTGTTCTCCTCGCTGCAGGACAAATGGACACTTGCCTTCCCTGCTCTCACAGAACACCGTGGCCAAGTGTTCCTGCTGGAACAAAACTGTCAAACTGTTTTGTGCTAGCCCGCTTTGACCTGGTTTTCTGATTGGGGACTTCTTGCTTTGCAGGTTCTCCAGTGACTTTGTCAACAACGCGTCATATGTAATGCACACAATAAAATTACTGATTATAATTTTTCTTGCTTTTTCAAGAATGTGTATGTTTCATTACTGATGCATTATTGATAGCGAATTCTGGTAGAGGTCATGGCTGTTGTCCTCTACCAGCCGGTTTTTGCCTTTATTAGTGTTACAAATGTGTTGCTAAAAAGGAAGAAATTTCTGCATCACCTACAGCAGCCAGTGATGTTAGCTCATGTAAAGGATGAATGTTAGAATGAAGGAAAGCGGTATAAATTTGAATGAAAATATCAGGCACCTGGCATTAGTCACCAGCAAAATTTAGTTGGGACAAAAAAATTAAAGCAAGGCAAGGAAATTTGGAAGATAGAAAGTCACTGTTAAAGTTGGAGCTTGGACAGAACACTGAGTGTTCTGAATGAGGGTGTGCCCTGCATTTGAAATGAGTTTCAGTTGGTCTACAAACACTGAGGAATTTAAAAAAAAAGTTTATTTCTCTAAAAATTCTTTCTTTAATGGTATGTTCCATGTCAGCATAGGCCACTGGCATCACTTGCTGTATAGAGTAGGCTTTCTGTTAGTGAAGATATGGCATTTGCAGGAGACTGTTGTTGGCTGGCAAGACCTAACTTTGTGTGGCTTTAGATGTGATGCTCAGATGGACACTATGTGTCCTTAGAGGGCAGTCAGCAACAAAACTGCAGCTACCTACAGTCAGCCTTTCAACAGCAGAGCTGGGTGTCTGGTGCTCCTCATCTGATCACCTTTTTTTCTTCTTTTCCCCTGATTCAGTTCTAAACTGATGCCTGAAAGAAAGCATAGAAGTCAGACTGCAGCAGCCTTTAGACAGAGAGAATGAATGCTTTCCTCGAAAAAGTACGAAGTGCTGTGCATAGTGTTTTAGCAAGGAAGCTCCTTCACTATTTTTGTTACCTCAGTGAGTAGTAGCTCCAGCTAGCTGACGAAATTCTGGCACATTAAAAGGCACCAGTGGGACAGTATGTGGGTCTGAAAGGTGAGCCACACAAAATGAGGCAGATGCCTTCATTTGTGCAGCATGCTTCACCTTGCAAACCATGTGTGTGCTGCTCCAGGACAAGAATGATACTCTGCCTGGATTAAGCACTGTGTGGCATAACTCATATGGCAGGATGTCTACTTATGCTTGCTGCTACCTCAAAGCCTGCTGCATGAATAGCTTGCATGGACGGAAGCCACAGACTCTCCCCCCAGCATCCATCTGTGCTGCCCTGAAGCTCACCGGGACTGCCACCTCCTGCCGTGATTCCATACACGCCCAAAGGAAGGGAGCCAGCTGTCACTTGTCTGAGAGGTATGGTCAAAGTTGGCACCAACGCGCTCCACCGGGAGCTTTTTCAGCTTCTGCTTCTCCTCTGAGAAAAAAACAGTTGTAGAGTGGTTTGGGTTGGAAGGGAACTTCAGGATCACACTGCTGCAATGCCCAATAATATGGATGGGGACACTTTGCCTAGACCAGGTTTCTTAGAAGCCCAAATACTTTTTTCAGCAAAAGTTTTTGAAATTAGTTTTGGTTCTCTAGCATGGTGAAGTGACTGTAAGGTTAATTACAAGGTGTGCAGGCTGCTCACTGTGTTTGAGAAATTCCTCATATGAAGGTCCGATTTGTTGTTTACTTCCATCTTCTTCCTCTGTGAGCCATGGAGGTTTTGCTCCTAGAAATCACAGGGAATACTTACTTAGCTGCTGTTGTTATCCTAAACTGTGACAGGAAAAAAGTGTCCCCTCTTCCCCCTGTCTGCTGCTTGTCCTACCAAGCAAATGACAAAGTGAACTCTGAGTGTTCCGAGAAGGAGGAGCTGGCTTCCTCAGTTAAGATCACACTCCAAATCTTACACTCCCCACAGCAGCAGCATCAACAGTTTTTACAATGCTGAAGTGTTTTCTTCTCCTCTAGTGTGTAAATATTGCCAGAAGAGTGAGCACCTCCTGGTTATGCTGCATCTGCCTCAAAACTGCTTTGAGTTATCCCTGTGACATTTGCAATCCATGAGGTAGCAACCCAGTGAGTCATGATGGAGGTGCACTTACTTACCTGTGTGGACATTTCCTTTTCCTTCTGTTTCCTGTTAATAGGAACATAAAATGCTTATGAGAATCTTATGTTTAAGAGTACCTCTGAAAGGAAGAGCATTGTCTTCATTCCCTTCCAGAATCAAGTTCTATTACAAAAAGGCAGAGGAAAGCTCTTCTCTACTTTTCTTTATAGGAATGTGTGAGTGGGTTTTTTTCACAGCATATTAAAGAATGTTTGATTAATGAAAGTTAAACCTGGGTAACTGAAACTGGGCTAGCTGCTTGCCTGAATCCACAAAGCTGGTTTTTTTTTGTTTTGGAGACCATCCCTTATTCTGCTTTGTGACATACGCTGTAGGTGACTTGCAGTTGAATTGAAGTCACACTCGCTAGCCAGTCACCCCTACCTGGTGGCCAATGAAGGTCAGAGCCTGGCCTGATTCTGTCCAGGTTAGATCAGGTCCTGTCTGTATTCCGCTCGGGCCAGGCTGTTCTGCAGCACAAGAGCTGTCCCTGAAATAAGAGGCTGGTGTTTACCGTAGTGCAGACAGAAGTTTGCAAAAGATTTGCAAGATCCTGGTAAATGAGAGTGTCAAACTCCCCACGTGTTGGGTGCTTTGAGCAGGGACGCATAAGCCACTGCTAAGGAAAGTGGCACTTACCGTTCAGGTCCTGCGGGGGGCCTGCAGACAGAAGGTCCTGCACAAAGTTCTGGCTCTGTTTGAAGCTGAGTGCGATTCAGGAAAAAGGAACATTTCTGGTACTGAGCACACCTCCACCCACCCGCCCCTAGTCCCTCCCGAGCGCACCCGCGTGCTGGTGGGGATGCGCAGAGCAGTGCCCGGTCCCCGCCAGGGTGCAGCCAGGGCAGGATACAGCTCACCGACCTGGAGCGCAGCCTGCACAGTCTCTCGCTGCCGGCGCTCGGCCTCCCGGATGTCGGCCGCCATCTATGAGGAGAGAACAGTGAGGCGAGGCCAGCGGAGGCCGGGCCTATGCCGATGCGGGGAGGTGACCGAGAGTACCTGGAGGATGCGCTCCTCCTCCCGCTGCTGGTGCTCGCCCAGCGCCCGTTCTAGAGCCTGCGCAAAGCGCTCGTACTCCTCGGCCGGCACCACGCACCGCTCCCGCAGCGCCGCCTCCGCCCGGTTCTCCCGCCAGAACCTCGCCGTCTGCCGGCGGTGCTCGGGCCTGCGGGACACCGTGACACCTTCAGCACCGCCCGCACCCGGCCAAGTGCAGCAGCAGCCTGGCCTGGGGTAGCATCATTCCCCCCCCTCCGTTCATGCACACGCACCCNCGCAGCCGCCCGCGCCGCCGCCGTCGCCTCCTGCAGCTGGGCCAGCGTCTCCCGCAGCCGCCGGCGATGGCCCGCGCTGTACAGGTGCCGGCGGCCCGTGAAGGCGCTGCGGCGGCACAGCCCGCAGTAGTGCACGGCCATGGCGCCCGGGCCGCAGAGCGCAGGCGCGGCGGCGAGACCCGGCCCCTCCGAGCTGAGCGTCGCGGGCCCCTCAGTGCTGCCATCCGGTGTCGCCAAGCCCCGCAAACGGTCGCGCTCCGACTGACCGATCCCTGAGCGGCCAGGTGTGGGACTGACAGCCGTCTGTAGCTTCACGACACGTGTCTCGTATCCAGAGAAGGGTAACGAAGCTGGTCAAGGGTCTGGAGCGTGTGTCCTATGAGGAGCAGCTGAGGGAGCCGGGATTGTTTAGCCTGGAGGAGGCTCAGGGGTTAGCTTATCACTCTCTACAACTACCTGAAGGGAGGTTGGAGCCAGGTGGGGGTCGGTCTCCTCCGGTAATAATTTACCACATATCACTTACCCTGTCCCACCTCAAAGTTGCTTTTCCCTTCCTGCCTGGAGTCAAACTCTCACACAGTGGTGTATGCATCAGCTGAGGCATGGTAACCCACTAAGCCTATGATTATCTATGTGCACCTTCACATAGACATTTCACCTACCCACATAACGTTGGTACTTCAGAAATAAGCTCACTCAGGAGTGCTAGACCGAATGCAGTTATGTTAATAATCTCAGAACAATGTGAGTATTTTGTGGGCTTGAAAGAAGNCGGCCCGCCGCACCGCCCGTCCCGCCGCACGCCGCGCCCGCAGCACGGGCACCACACACGCCCATCGTGCTCCGCCGGATCGTAGCGCCGCACGGTCGCGGCCATATCGGCCACCGCCGCAGCCGCCCGCGCCGCCGCCGTCGCCTCCTGCAGCTGGGCCAGCGTCTCCCGCAGCCGCCGGCGATGGCCCGCGCTGTACAGGTGCCGGCGGCCCGTGAAGGCGCTGCGGCGGCACAGCCCGCAGTAGTGCACGGCCATGGCGCCCGGGCCGCAGAGCGCAGGCGCGGCGGCGAGACCCGGCCCCTCCGAGCTGAGCGTCGCGGGCCCCTCAGTGCTGCCATCCGGTGTCGCCAAGCCCCGCAAACGGTCGCGCTCCGACTGACCGATCCCTGAGCGGCCAGGTGTGGGACTGACAGCCGTCTGTAGCTTCACGACACGTGTCTCGTATCCAGAGAAGGGTAACGAAGCTGGTCAAGGGTCTGGAGCGTGTGTCCTATGAGGAGCAGCTGAGGGAGCCGGGATTGTTTAGCCTGGAGGAGGCTCAGGGGTTAGCTTATCACTCTCTACAACTACCTGAAGGGAGGTTGGAGCCAGGTGGGGGTCGGTCTCCTCCGGTAATAATTTACCACATATCACTTAACCTGTCCCACCTCAAAGTTGCTTTTCCCTTCCTGCCTGGAGTCAAACTCTCACACAGTGGTGTATGCATCAGCTGAGGCATGGTAACCCACTAAGCCTATGATTATCTATGTGCACCTTCACATAGACATTTCACCTACCCACATAACGTTGGTACTTCAGAAATAAGCTCACTCAGGAGTGCTAGACCGAATGCAGTTATGTTAATAATCTCAGAACAATGTGAGTATTTTGTGGGCTTGAAAGAAGTCCTGCAATAGCTAGACCTTGCTTGTGGATGAAGTCTCTTGGCTTGCTTGTTTTTCAGCCAGGCATAGCTTTTGAAGGACATGTGGGGCAACATGTGAGGCACCAGTGTGAATAAAAGACAGAAGAATATTTTGATGATGGACTTGTCCATGGGAAGACATGGTTCTTTGTGCTGCTTCCCAGGAGGTGCCCTGAGAAGAGCAGCCTGGCAGTGCTGAAGGAGCTTGGCCGCCAGAGGCCGTGTGAGCTGGCATTTTGCAGGGAGTGACCGAATTCACCTGCAGCCTGTTTGGAATCAGTAATCCTGGAGTTCAGTGGATGCTGTCCAGCAAAAGCTAATTACAGAGCAATAAAGGAGGTGAGAAGCAGCTGCAGAACTTTAGGGCTGGTAGTAAAAATAGGCTGCAGGTGATCAGTTTTTCTTCCTAGCTTTCCCTAGGTTTCTGTGTCCTCAGAGAAGGCTGTACTGGTGTCTGGAAGTGGTAAGTAACACCAGGAAAGGGGAGGGATGAGATATAGCATAATATGATACTCCACCTAGAGAAGTCCTGAACACTTGTACTTAGACCATCCTCAAAAAAAAAAAAAAAAAGAAAAGAGCTTGCTAGTATTTCCTGTCTCTGCTGCAGCAATGGAAAGCATTCCCCCATTTGTTTACAGGAATGTTTACTTCATACTGGTAGAGAATTGAGGTGCTGCCATAAGACACACAGGTAAAGAAGAAAATGAATCCTGTGGTCTGCCTGGTCTGTTCAATTAAGCTAGCAAGACTGGAAACAAAAATGTTGGGTTTTCAGCTTAAATGTTTTAAGTATATATGTTCATAACCAAAAACTTTTCCCTGAAGTATAGGAAAAGGCTAAAAGGCCTTAAATTTGCCTTTGGCTATTCAGTTGCTGAATCCTAATCCTGTTGGTTTATATGCTGTGCATTCTGCATGAAAGCATGTAACCCCTGAGCTCTGCCTTGCCACCCTCATGTTCCCAGGGAGAGAGATCTTGATCAGACTGATAGAGCCAATTTGGGGCAAACTGAATGTAAATCTGCCAATCTGCCAGTTCCTTATGGTTTATCCAGGAGCTCATGCTTGTATCCTAAGGCCATGCCATTTTTTGGCCCCCCTCTAGCTTCAGAAGGTGGAATAAAAGATAGAAGAGAACTTGCTGTCACATGCAGAAGGCCAAAGTACCTACCATTTCTGTCTGCATAATGAATGAAGCTGAAAACATAGAGTGGTGACAAGCTGGAGGTGCCTTGGCTCAGGACATCTGGGTTCTTCAAAGCCAGCTCTTTTCAGGTGAGTGCTACCTGCACAGAAGCTAATTGATGGGATAGTTTAAATGAAAATGGCTCTTGTCTTCTCTCACACAGTTGTAACCACAGTTACTACAGGGAAGTTTTGTAAGGCTGTAGGTTGGGATCAAGTGCAGTTCTTGTTCTTTGCTGATTCCCATCTCCTGGCACTTCAGATTAAAACTTGTTTGCAAATCATGAGAAAAAACATTTCAGATCTGAGACATAACTGTGAGTGCGCTTAATTGCTTCTCAGGGTGTCTGACTTTTGTGTGTGCATGTAAGGTGTAGGTATATGCCTTCAGCCAGGTTTATGGCTTCACGTGAATGTGCTCTTTGGGGTCTTCTCAGCAAGCCAGAGACACTGTATTTGCTCCTGTTTTTGAAAAATGCTGGGTGCAAACTCTCTTGAAGATTGGGCAGCTCTATAACTTGGCTTCCAGTTCAGAGTTGTTACTTGAGTCTGGCTTGATGGCTCTGGCATTCCTCAGTCCCTGAAAGCTTTGAATTTTTACAGAGTGGCATCTGCTTGTCTGTGGCAATATGAGAGTATCAAGGGTATTATCTCTTGTTTCGGCTTTGTCCAGCCAATGGCGTTTGTTTGGAAGCAAGCTCAGTGGATTGGGTGGGGACCCTTGAGGATACTGGTCATGCAAGCAACTGTGGGGTTTATTTTTTTTCCCTGCAGTAGAACAGAGGTTAATTTCCAATTAAGTAAGTGGTCCTTTTTTCCCCCTCTTCCTTTTTCCCCTCTTCCTAGTACAGGGTGTACAGGGTGTAGATACCTTGCTTATCATCACACCAGGCCACTCCTGCTCTGTTGGCATTGCTTCAGTTCCTTGTGCTGCAGTAAATAGCTGATGCTGTGTAATACAAACAGAGCTCCCAGGATTTGCGTGGGCTGGGGTTAGAAACAATCCTTTCTGTTAAAGTGAGGCAGCAGGGAAAGTATGGGTAAGCTCAATGATTAGGAACACGAGACAGAGATAAGGCTGTGACTGGTGAGAGATGCTTGTTCCATTGGCACAGGACCCGGGGATGTGTCAGGGTGCCCAGTTATTCCTGCGAATGCCTAACATGTCTTTGATGGTACCATAGGTAGATGCTGCGGTCATTGTAGCTGTTCATAGTCTCCTCAGGATGTGAAAACGCCACAGATGTATTTGATGAGCATCACAGCCTATTTTATTAGCTGTATTCTCCTCTCTCTGAATGGCTACACTATTTTTCTGGTGGGGGAAAGGTGGCCTCTTACCTGCCACATCCTCCTATTCTGTGAAGTTGCAGTAAAAGAGCTGAACTCATATCTGCCCCTCCTCCCTGATTTTTAAAACCACTTCAAAGGTGAGCTAGCAGACGACTGAAGCGACCGGTTCCACCAGGCTCGTTGCTGCTCACCTTTCCTGCCGCTCCCCTGTGGAACAAAGCACAGCATTTCCCTTTGATTTCCCACTTTGAAAGCCTTAGGGGACAGAGTCTGAAATGGCCCATAACTTTTTTGGTGTCTCTTCTCTGGTACCTTCCTGAAGTGCTGGGTGGATTAGGACAGGATTCCAGGAAGGAGACCTGGCTTGTGGCTCAATCTGCCATCTGAGTAGTTTGGCCAATGGGATGCTCCATCCCTCCTGGGTGTTGTAACCAGCATCCCCCAGGTTTGTAGGTAGGGTGAGGTAACACTGCAGTGACAGGGGGAAGGAGCCACAGTGTCTGGGACTCGGTGGCTTTGACTAATACATGCAGGGGTTCCAGAGTCCAGCCTGGCTGCCCGTCACCAGCAGTACATGCTACCTCCTGGCACAGCTACTGCCCCAGGGATGGAGGGGTCTGTCCTGTTCTCCATTTCTTTCTGCCAAGAAGAGAGGGCACATGGCAGAGTGGAGTGCATGCTGCCAATCTCCTGCCTGGTAGGGATGACAAAAGCAGTGAGTTTGGGTACCTCAGCCAGTGCCCAAAGCACAGGCTGCTTGCCCTCTCTGAAAGGGATCACGTCACAAGTGTGAGGCTGGATGGAGAGGAGAGGAAAGTAGGGCTTGATTTTGTGATGTGAGTTTCTTTACTTCCTTCTGTGCCATCAGGACTTGAGGATTTGCAAAGTTTTAACACATAGGGCTGTCATTTGCATGCAAGCAGTGATACAGCCCATCCCTGGCCTGGTGCAGACTACGCAATACTGAATCTACAACCCCATGTCAGTGTCCCAGAGCTCTCTTAGCAAAATACAAACAGAGCTTGTCTCTGCTCAGCTTACAAGATGACAGGATCATGCCTTGCAGCAGTGCAGCTGCACAGCACATGCATGGTATTTAGTGCAGGTGCTGCAGGTCGTGGCTGTGATTCTCAGAAACATTGGTATGCTGACTCAGTGCAGGGAGCAGTAGGATAATAAAGCCGTGGGAAATGGTCATGTTGAAGGAAGTACCAGATGACAGTCTTGAGTAAAGGTTAATTAATCTGATCTCTAGTATTCTGGTGAAACTCTCCATGTTTTGTAGTCACTTTTGTATGTATTGTGAAGCTGCAAAATCAAGAGAAAACCTCCTTTGCCTGCTGGTTCAGGGCCAGGCTGGATGCTTGTAAAAGGCTGCTTATGTGCCAGTGTAGAAAATGCAAATACGTGTGTGTGTTTTTGTGTGTTTCCATGTGTTTCCTTCTCAGATCCCAGGTGCAAGAATTGATGCTGGAATCATACTCAGATGCTTACAACAGGATGACCCATGTGCTAGGGCTTAAGTCTCAGTGTAAGACCACTCTTTGTGATTCAACCCTGCTCATCCTGCTAGTTAAGAGTCACTGAGATTAGGAGGACCATATCAGTGAAGGTTTAGTTTGATAAAAACTATTTTCTTAACACTGCTGCTTGAAACAGCAGATATTGGATATTGTATCTTTAAGGCACCCCCTTTTCATTCCCCTTATACCTCTAGGCCTCTGAATGATTCTGGAGGAGAGGATCAGTGCAGGAGTTTAAGGCATCTTTCCCTGCCCTACTGCACTGCTCACTTGCTGCTCCGAAGGCTGTGCTTTGCTGTTTCTATGGAAACCATTAGTTGCTAAGCAACTGGAGCATCATCTGTGCTGAGCCCTCGCATCTAATTATCCCATCACAGTGGCTGAGAGGGGCTGGGGGGGGATTAACTCCTCTACCATGGCAGATCCATTGACAGCACTTTAGTCACATTTAAAGGGACATTGTCTCCCTTCTGCCACACTTATGAGGAGGAATAGGGTTTTCTGCAAGCAGTGGACACGCTGTCTGTGCTCATGGCATGCTTGGAGCTTCTATGCCCTTGCATGGGGCTCGGCAGGAAGCTCTTCTTTCTGACCAGGTTATGCATGATGCGTGTAGCTGTACATTTGGATCATGAAGTCTTTGCCTTCTGGATTGTGTCTGGCCCATACTCATAGTTCTTTGTGTATTTTTACTGTGTTGTGGTCACCTCAATGCTACCCTTACGGTCTCTGTCCCAAGAGCCTGATGGCCTGTCTGCTCTGTGAGGTATTGCCAATTCTTCAGAACTTGGCAATGGAAGAGGTGGGCAGCTCTCTATCTTCTGTCTGTCTGCAAACATTGCATAGCTTGGTATTCAGTTCCATATTACCTTACTGTTTGTTTCTGGGAGGGATAGAGATTGTCATCAAGGAGCACTGAAAGTCTGAGGGGTCAAGTAACAACTATAGAAAACCTCATTTTCCATAGTTGGATCATTTTCCAGATGTCTGTAAGTGGACAAAGGCACCAGCAGCCTCGTGAATTTTGCACATTCGGATAAAATGGTCAGTCTGAGGGCTGATTCTGATTTTTAGTTTGCGAACACAAGTTTGATGTAGTGTAGGACTCAGTCTCCCCACTGTGACAGATTGCATCTGAATGAGGTTCCCAGATTTTGAGGAGAGTGGTAGTGGTTTGAGTTACCTTCAGACAAATGCCTGAGTTTAGTAAAAACCTGACTGCACCAGGTCCATGCTTGGGTGCGTTGTATCTGCTTCTTGCCTGCTCCCATCAAGACGGATAGGGACTGATTCCTCCTCAGTTTTCACTTCCTTCCAGAAAATGGATGCTTTGTGATTTACTAAGGTGATTGCTTTTCCAGTGACTGAATCAGTGAGAGTGGGGAGGTCTATTACAAAGTTTTCCTGTTTTTTCACTGCCTAGATCTGTGAGCCAGCTGACAGTTGCTGCAAAGCTCCCTAGCAGCGTTTGCTGTGCTTTGTATAGACAGGGAGGATATAGCTTCAGCAGGAGAGTGGTCTATTCTTACTTCTGAAAACAAGAGAATCCTTAATACCTCCCCAAACTGACTTTGTTTCTATGTCCATCTTTGAATCTTGTCCATCTATGTCTTTCACTGCAGCCAAAGCCTTCAGGCACTATCCAGCCCTGGCAATATGTCATGCAAACATGTTAGCACTGCTTCTGCCCCTCCCCACTGGCACAGGACCAGAGCATGTGGGTCTCCAAGGACTGAGTGACCCGGGGCTAGGTGGGATAGGGTAACTTGGGAAGAGGGAGCAGGTGACTCCCTGCCCTGCTCTCAGAGTAGACAGATGATGGTGATTATTATTAAGAGTTCTTGTAATGATCTCAGGGAGGGGCAAGTGGAGGAGGGAGACATATTTTGTCATGAAAATGGGAAATGTAATTAAAGTCCCCATGTTAATTAAGAGCTGAAGGGGAGAGATAGAAGGATTTCTTCCTGAAGTCGCATTGGCATTTGGGCACTTTGCATAATGCTAATCAACAAGGAAGAAAGGCTTTAGAGGAGAAGCATGAAAGAGTGAAGTTTTGCACAGAGGCTCCCATGGCTTTGAATGAAGCACATAGTGTCAAGGAAAAGTTTTGTTTTGCCCACCCGAGGCTGGGAAACTGAAAAGAGGAACAGTATCCACAACCTTTTGCATTTGGTTCCTTGGTGTAAATTTGCAGTGTCAAGAAGAGGTGGTCCAGGCCTGATCACCCATGTGTGTTTCTCTCTGGCCTGCCTACGCACCTCTCTCAGACAAGAAATGGATGTGAGAGAGTTCCTGAGCTCCTGCTGCCCCATCAGCAGTGGGCATTCCAGCCAAGCACAAATCTAGTGCAGCTCCTGGGACAGCAAATGAGGATATCCCATAGCTCCGTGCAGATCAGGGCAGCTGAAACCTACTCATCTGCCCTTCCAGAAACATGGGGGATGGCTAATCAGGTGCAGGTCCCTGGTTGTTTCAGATGCTATAAAATTCCATATTAGTGTGGAATTTTATGCTTGCTTTTCTCTCATTGGTCAGAAACCTATGAAATTACAGCTCTGCTTCTCTGACAGGGCAGGTACAGTGGAAGGACCTCCCAGGTCTGGGTCTTTGACTCTTGCCACATGGGAGAGATCTGCAGAAACACATTTGGAAATACCTTCCCTCTTTGTAACTTGGCACTAATGTATTTAACAGGGTGGTCCTCTGCTCCTTCAACTGTGCCAGAACCCCATTACCACAGCCTGGGGAAAGGGGCTGACTTCTACATGTGCTTGTGGGAAGCTCAAGCACTGTATGGAAAGCAGGGTGGGAATGAATAGAGGGGCGGGGACTGTGTACCCTGCTTATGAGAGGGTACTGCATTATTTGAATGCATCTGTGAAGAAAGAGTGTAGTGGTACCTGTGTGTATGATGCTATTTAAGGGAGTAGAGGATAATTCTGCTTCTTTGCAAAAGTAAGAAGAAGGTTTTCTGCATGCTGAACTTAAGGGAACTGTTCAAAATGTAGCTTGCCATGTGCTGGGGACTCATGGGGATCAGGGGAAGCAAGTATGCAAGCCTCTGACTCATACATGATGTCCTAGAGTCAGGAAGGAGTAATCTAAAAGCTGCTTGAGCCATGTGCTGCATCTTAATGAGGGAGGCAGCACTCACAGAAATGCTGCAGCCCAGCTCTGCTACCAGTATGCTAATTTCCTGCAAAGACCAGAAGGGCTTGTGCTGTCAGATTGTGCCTGAGGACTTGTGCAGAACAGTTAGTGTGCCTCCTGAAGCCATCCAAAGCTAGGCAAAGCGCTCCCTTTGCACCCATGGGTTTCTTGGTGAAGAGCAGCAGCACCCCTCTATCAGAGCAGAGCATGGCATTAGGCAGAATCAAGGCAAAATTTGAGAAAGTGCCAAGAGCGATGAATTTGATTTGTAAAACTGCCCATGCCTCTCCTAGTGGATGAACAACCTGCTGGAGCAGCACATGTAACTACACAGTGCCATTGCACAGTAGTTGGGACAAAAAAATTAAAGCAAGGCAAGGAAATTTGGAAGATAGAAAGTCACTGTTAAAGTTGGAGCTTGGACAGAACACTGAGTTGAGCAGCAAGACTTCTGGAAAATGTTGAGGGATTTGTAATCACTTATTTGAGATATGATACTTGAAGTATTCAAGTTCCTTCCAGGTGGCTGGCTGGGTGGAATGTTTCCCAGCTATTGTATGGCCAGCAGTGTTTGTAGTTTGCTCCCTGATCTAGAAGTGAAACTGGGTAATGTCTTGCTCTGTCTGCTGGGCTATTCTGCATCCTTGTTCTTCCTTTTCACTCTTGTGCCCTCTCTTTTGCTTTTCATTTCCTCTTGGCGTCTTGGGGCTTAAAGCATTTCCAAGAAGAACTGACATTAGGAGAGCAGCCGCTGAGGAAGCTTGCCAAATGCTCTACATTGGCTGACAGTTTTTCTCAAAACCAGATGGTTACTAATGAAAGGGAGTCAAGTGGGGAGGCTGCATTGGCCTTTCTATTTCTTTTTCCTTCATTTGATTAACAGAGTTTGTGACCTTGGAGGAAGATCATATTCTTGTCTTTCTAGGGAAGTCCTCTTCTAGTGCTTGTAATCTGTGGCAATCCCAGATTTTTCTGAGGAATCAGGCTGACTGTGTGCTCTATGCACAAGGTAGCTGCCATGGGTGGCAGGACAGAAATGCAGTTGTAAAAAGAATCAAAGTGGGAGAGGAAAATGAAATATTGGGAAGAGCTCTTCTTGCAGATCTTCTGTGGGACTTTTACTTGTAGCTTTATACTGTCAGTAGAAGAAAGACTGATGTCATCTTCAGGGAACTTCTTGTTCCTCAGCCTGCTGCACCTTTCACACAGAGGAGCCCTTTATATGGCCAGTCTTAGGCCATCTGTGTGCACATGGGCTGCTCCATGTGGCTTTTCTCCATGGTACTGGGAGATGAATGGCTGAGAAGATGAAGGGAAAGCACATGCTTCTTTTATTTTCAAGAATGCTTGGTTTCTAGAGCCAATCATAACAGATGCACTGTCAACACTTAACGATTCAACCTTATGTGGAAGAACTGGGTATGAAGAAAACTGCATTGGCAGTAACAAACACCTCCCACTCCAATTCATGTCCAAGAAAAGTGTAGCAGTTTTGTCTTAATTATATTCCAGAGCTGTAGTCCTCCACAGGTTCCCTTGCTGAAATCTTGCTTATCCCTTCTGCCACTGTCCTTTCCTCCTTCAAATGCAACCTCTTGCCCAATTTAAGTAAATATACTGTACTGGAAAACACCAAAACACAATTACATGAGGAGTAAAGATGTGCACAAATGACAATTCATTAAAATATGTCATTGTAATTGTTTGCAACTTTCTGTGCATGCTCTTAATCTGCGAGGCCAATGCCCAAATTTTCTGAACAAAACAAAAGACAGCAAGGAGGTGACAGTCAAGAGCCTGGAGCAGCATCTCCTGCCTGCCTCTCAACCACACAGCAGTCACCACACCAGCTTTCCTGCAAGAAACGGCAGGAAATCTCTCAGCTACGAGGAAAAGCGACCTGGGCCACCAGAGACAAAGCGAGACACTCTTGAGGCAAGCAGGCAAACTCATAGACTTGCCAAGTCGAGGACTCCCTTTCATAGGTGTGGGATGAAGAAAAGACCAAGCTAAAGACCACATGAGCAGAATTATTTCATCTAGTACCTAACAGTCTTGCCATATTTCCCCATTTCCTTTCTCTAACCACCGCCTTTATCCCAGTTATCAGAAGCCTTGCAAGCTTCCCCATGCTCTGACAACCACATGTGTCTAAGGGGAAAGAGACAAAGAGGAAAAAGGAATTTTTCCAGAAGCCAATGAATAACAACTATGAACATAGTTCCCATGGTAACAGCAGGATCCAGGGAAGAATAGGGAACGTAAATCGGATTATCAGGGGGATGAACAGGAAGGGATGAACGAACCAGGTGCATCTGCCAACCCAGCCAGGCTGCTCAAACACCACCTTCACTGTGTGCCTGAGTGCTGAGTCCTGTTCACACCTTAACACTTGTCCTATGCTGCATTTCACTCTGCTCCACAAGGACCCAAGGAGACGAGGTCCCCACAACACAACAGAGGTCATGCAGGTCACTGAGAGAGTCCTATCTCCCCACACTCACAGCCCAGAAGCTTTCCCTAGAGTGGAGCAGTCTCCCTATGATTGATGCAATATCTTACTTTCACTGTCTGGCATCTTATACCATAAATGAGGAGGAGGCTCAGACATTCCCTGAACATAAAAAAAAAAAAAAATTAAAAAACCCAAGAGAAGTAACTCACAAGACCCAAGATCTATGCTTCTCCACCCACAGGGGAGAGTGAGTACTCTGTTGTGACACTCTAGCAAGGACTTACACTTTGTGAAGTGAATACAGTGAAATCAAGGTGGCTTTCAATAACATCAGGAGAAGTACAGCCATTCCAGATTAACTTAAACCAGCACATCCAAGAGCAGCAGAGCCTGTTTGAAGCAGGGCTCCCAGGCTCAGGAACAGTCTTCTCAATCTGAGAAAGGACTCCAGCATTGGGGTGCTCTCTAGACTCGTCTCTCCTGCACTGCCTAGGCTGCTTGCTGCAGACTATCTGCCAGTGCTTTCCAGCCTGGAAAGGGTTAAATCTCAAAAGCACCTCTTGGGGTTTTGCTGCTTCTTTTCATCTCTGTTTAATTTCCACAAGGACAGAGATCAGCTGTTTGGATCTGGCTTGACCTTACAGCAAAGCCCATGGCCACACTCTGCAGCACAGATTGCCTGTCTGCAGAGGGACACAGATTTGCTGTGCTGGAGCCCTTTTGGAGGTGGACATGAATATTTCATTACAGGGAGAGGATGTTTCAGCAGCATGATGCAGATGTGGATTTGCACTGTGCTGTAGGGTACAAAGGAGAACAAACCCCAGGCCAGCATCTCCAGCTCCCAGGAGGTCCACTGAGAAGGCTCCCAAAGGTAAAGGGACCTCCTGGGCCCACCCACCTTTTTTCTGCAAGGCTAGTGGTACAACAAGCCACAGGTGGTGGCAGCAGCTCCTGCGCACACCTGCCATCCTTTACCTGGGTGCAATATCCCAGCAAAGAAAACTGCAGGTTGGCTTGATCTGGTGGGGGATAGCAGGGCAGCTCTATTGGTCCCCAGGGCATTCCCAGTACCTAAGACCCTGTCAGAATGCTGCACCAGCTCCAAAATACAAGAAGTAACCAAATGATCATTCTTAACTGGAGCCCAGGTTTCTAAAGAGGCACAATATCTAACTGGAACCAGAAAAGACGTCTCATGGGGGACTGGACTGAATTTGTACAAACTGTATAGATGGTCTGTAGGCACTCAATACAACTTCCTCCATTCAAAAGGAGAATGAGGTTTGAGGTTCTGTTTGGACTCTGCAATGTTTAGAGTGTGTCCTGTCTGAGAGTCTCTGAAAGTCTGGCACAAAAGGAGCGCTTATGTCTCTAGAGTACATGCAAAAGAGCAGAAAGAAAATGGACTGAACAACACAACACAGGACTGTCTATGGAAGGGCTCAGCTCGTCTCAAATTCTTGAGCATGATTTAGCAGCGATATGATCAGGGTCTACTACCACAGAGTGTTCCTATCTGTTGTCTCAGGTGGAAGGAACAATCAGCCATCCTGGTTCAAGTCCCCCAAAAATCCAGCCATGCAGCAGTGGATGCAAACAGGTGGATGCTGCTCTTGCTACCTGTGGCCAGACACACAACCCTTCTGCAGCTCTGGCTCTGCCTCCACCAGGGACATCACTTGGTTCTCAGTGTCCGTGACTCATAGAGGGCAGTTGTAAACTGTGTTAAGGTACCTGTTACATAGGTACTCAAGAAGGGTTATCTACGCAGGAAAGCATGATCTAACAGTCTAAAGGACATAGTCTTAAGATGCATGAGGGGAGGTTTAGGTTGGACATTAGGAAGAATTTCTTCAGAGAAAGGGGGATTAGACTTCAAAGGGTGTATGGACTGCCCATGGAGGTGGTGGAGTCACTGTCCCTGGAGGTGTTTAAGAAAAAACTGGCCATGGCACTTAGTGCAATGTGGTGGGGTTTGGTCATAGGTTAGACTCATTTATCTCAGAGGTGTTTTCCAACCCAATTGATTCTGTGATTGAAGTGCCAGCTGTACACTGCTGTTGCTGCTGATGGGGATGGAGGGTTTGTTTAGCTCCTCATATTCTAACACAGAGACAAGAATGGTATTGCATGCTGTGGAAATCCATTTCCTTGCTTCTACACCTGGGTGTTAAAGCCCCATTTGGCTTTTGTCACCGGAGCCATGGTTTCTTCTTTTCCTCTTAATTAAGACATCCCCTTCTGCTGTGCACACAATGCTCTTCTGTCGTGCACAGCCTCGGAGATGGNGCCCCCCGCCCCGGCCGTGTGTCCCCCGAAAGGGATCCGCCGCCCTCCGCGTGCCCCTAGGGAGGGTTCTGCTGCCTTCCGGCTACGGCCTTGCGTCCCCCCAATCGGTGGTGGCGGGAGGCAGGCTGTGCGCGCAGAGCAGCCTCCTTCACTGGGGGAGGTGGGGGGGACACCCTTCTGTCTCCTTCCTGTGCCCTCTCCATCCCTCTGCACACGCAGCGAGGGATGCACCAGTGCTCCCAAGGCTGGAGCAGCCANCTGGCTCTGCCTCCACCAGGGACATCACTTGGTTCTCAGTGTCCGTGACTCATAGAGGGCAGTTGTAAACTGTGTTAAGGTACCTGTTACATAGGTACTCAAGAAGGGTTATCTACGCAGGAAAGCATGATCTAACAGTCTAAAGGACATAGTCTTAAGATGCATGAGGGGAGGTTTAGGTTGGACATTAGGAAGAATTTCTTCAGAGAAAGGGGGATTAGACTTCAAAGGGTGTATGGACTGCCCATGGAGGTGGTGGAGTCACTGTCCCTGGAGGTGTTTAAGAAAAAACTGGCCATGGCACTTAGTGCAATGTGGTGGGGTTTGGTCATAGGTTAGACTCATTTATCTCAGAGGTGTTTTCCAACCCAATTGATTCTGTGATTGAAGTGCCAGCTGTACACTGCTGTTGCTGCTGATGGGGATGGAGGGTTTGTTTAGCTCCTCATATTCTAACACAGAGACAAGAATGGTATTGCATGCTGTGGAAATCCATTTCCTTGCTTCTACACCTGGGTGTTAAAGCCCCATTTGGCTTTTGTCACCGGAGCCATGGTTTCTTCTTTTCCTCTTAATTAAGACATCCCCTTCTGCTGTGCACACAATGCTCTTCTGTCGTGCACAGCCTCGGAGATGGCTGCCTCTCCTTTGCATCATCAGAGGGAGGAAGTGGGGGAAATACAGTAAGGTGCAACGTGTTTTGTGGTGTTTCTTGTCCCAGCTCGGCAGCACTATATAGAGGGACAGTCTGGCTGCGGTGAGAGACCCCCGCCATCCCAGCACAGGCTCGCGAAAGGGGCGGAACGTGTCCACCCTGCCTCGCCTGCCGGGGGAGCCCACGGGTCGCTGCCCGCGGCTCCCGGCGGCGGCGGTCCCGCTCGCGCCCGCCAGGTGGCGCCACCGGACCCCGATGCCAGCCGCNTGGTAGCATGAATGTTCAATAACGCTGACAGTGGACAGGAGGAATTTGGGAGGGAGCCAGCCTTCAGGAGCGAGCTCACCGTGCTGGGCACTGTGGCAAGGGCAGGCAGGGGTTTGAGACTTCCTCTGAGTCCATAGGGCTGCATGCAAAGGGCAGGTTGTCAGAGAAGGTGGAGATACTTGAAGCATAAGAGGACACTGAACAGAATTGTGAGTAATAAGTAGCTGCTGAGGGGTGGGGTGGTCTTGACAAGAAGGACCTTTTTCTTGTCCCAAATTCTGTAGAGTCCTCACAGCATTTGGACAAGGTGTTTAGCACTTTTGGCCTGGGACTGCCATCAGATCTGTGGAAATGCACATGTTTTCAGAGACAGAGGTACAGATTAAACAGGGCTGGGTGAAAACCTAGGAAGCAGAGCCTGAACACACAGGTAGAGCCTGTGGCTTCACTCAGATGGTCACCCTTGCTGAACATGCTGGGCACATGGGCCTAGCCAGGCAGCTGAGTGTTGATGCAGGTGAATCTGGCTGTGTCAGCCCTTTGTGCCACGGCATACGCCCTGCTTCCCTGCAAAACAGGTCTGCCCCTGAGATGCTGTGGGAGAGGTTCTTCCCCAAGCTAGAGATTTGTGTGGTTGAGGCATTGCACATGCCAAGATACATATGACTGTCTTAGGAGCAGAGTGGGGGAATATTGGGGCTCTCAAGTGATAGTCCAAGCTACCACCAAAATAAGTCCTTGTCATGCTGGCAGATGGCACAAGGCAGCAGCTTGCTAACTTTTCCTGTTATGACCCAGTTTGTAGAGTGGTGATTTCAAGTGACCCCAAATACTAATAGAGACATTCTATAAAATTGAATTTGTATCAGGCATATGATCTTTATGAAAACTCTCCTGATCTCCGCTCTCCAACTCATTGGCACAGGCTTGCAAATTTTGCAGTCACCAAGCTTCCAGGCAGCCTCTGGAGATAAAAGCACTGAGTAAATAAATCAAAGGGAGGGATTGCTCTGTTTCTAGTTCAGCCTTACTGTAAGACTGTAGTAGCAGTGACAGCAAAAGCTGTTCTTGCACCTTCCTTGACTATCTCCTTATTCCGTGGTACGATGCACCACAGACTGCTTGCTCTACAGTGTAGCTCTAGGGCTGGCGCCCATGTGCCGTGCTCTGTTCCTGATGTTTGTGGTTGCACATGCTTGTGCGTGCCTGCAGAACGTGTGTCTGCCCCGGCACAGTTGCCAACACCCATTCCGGGCTCATCTGCGTGATGATTTGCCCGTGTGTAATGTGCGTTTGCCTGCGCACGTGAGCACGGTGTGTGCTGTGCATGCCGAGGCTGCCCGGGGGTCCCGCCGTGCCAGGCAGGGACCGGGGCGGCGCAGAGCCCCCGGGTCAGCTGGCGGAGCGGACACGAAGCTCCGGGAGCCGCCGGCCTGTTCCAGCAGGCGCGGGATCCCGCGCTGCCCTTGTGGAGGCTGCTTCTGCCTGCGTGGCCCGCCGGGATGCCCCAGGATGGNGCCTGCCCCCGGCTCCCTCCCGCGTGGTTTTCGGGCGAGGGCTCTGCGTGCTTTGTGTCGCCAAGCGCCGCGGCCGCGGAGCCAGTCCCGCCGCTCAGTGTTTCCAGATCCGCACTCGGCGGAAGGCGCCGTATCAGGATAAGAGTCCCCGCCGCCGCCACCCGCCCGCTCCCGCCAGTCCGACCCCGGGGGCGGTGGGAGGCGCTGGCTCCGGAGCCGATGGCTGCATTTATCACGCTGGTGGCCTCGCCAAATGATTTAACCCTTCATGCCCCCTCTGCAGGCGCCGGCAGCGGGTGCGGTGCCTGGCCCCGCAGACTGCCCGGTGGGCTCTGGGTCTCCTGGCCCTACCGGTTGTCAGGAGCAGAAGTTCCCTCATAGCTCCTGCTCCAGTAAAGCTCAGCATTTTCTCGGTTTGCTGCTTGGCGGGGCCTACCCTGCACGGCAGCAGTGTCCCAAGACCAGGGACAGCCAAGCCAGGGCCCCATGCAGAGCAGCCCAATTATATCTGGAGCAGGTAGCAAAGGCCATCTGAGGCCAGGCAGTTGTGGTAGGAGTGAAGCTCATATCCCATGCCAGGATTCTAGCAACATCAGGACTATGTGGACCTGAAATGATTTCCCTAGGGCTGCAGTGAGTATCTGAGGTGTTGGGAGGGTAAGGCTGGCATTCAGGTGTACAGGAGTAACAAGAAGGGAAGAAGACTTTAAGAACTGCATTCTGCCTGCACCCATGCAGGCATCAGGAGTGCGTCAGGCGTCACAGCAATAGCAAGGCATCCAGGATGCTCAGTCTTGGTGTCTTTGTGATCCTGGAACCATGGCAGGAGTTTGTCTTTGCTAGATTACAGTCTGTCAGCCATGCTGTAGCTGCAGCAGCATATTTTCATTTGTAAAGAGGATGTCTCAGCTTGATTAAATTCTTCCTCAGTACCTTAGTGCAGGCTGTGTTTTGCCTTTAGGACTGCAGCAAAGGAAAATCCCTGAGTATGGAGGGGGCCAGTGCCCAGCTCTAGCATGAGGATGCTAAGAGGAGAGACTCTGGCTGGCAGGCTGGCTGCATTGCTTCATGTATTGTCTTTGAGCTTCTAAGTTTCTTTTGACTGCAGTGGGTGAGCAGTCTTGGTCTGCTGAAGATGTGATACTTTATAAGGAAAGGTGATCCTGTTTAAAAGGAGAAGCCAAACTGGGCACTTCTGATTCTGTCCAGGTCCCTCTAGACAATGGCACAGGCTGCCTAGGCAGCTGCAGAGGTGACAAAGGTAGCGCAGGCTCCTTGCAGTGGCCTGCCACTGGTGGCTGCCCTGCTCAAACTGCAGTGAGCATGAAATGAAGGAACCCATTCTTCCCCAGCTGGCTGCAGGATTGGGTGCAGACCTGGGGCCTCTCCTAGGCTGGCTTTTTTCCCTTTTCTCTGAGCAGTGGCTTTGTGGTACCATCAAATCAGAAGTGGGTTGGAGACCTTGCAACACAGTCCAAGGGAGATGAGACACATCAAGGACTCGTGAGACTATGGGATAGAATCTGTGCTAGTGTCTGAGCAGAAAAGAGGGCACTCTGGCCATGAGTCTGCATAGGGATATGCAGCACTGAGAGTAGCATGGGAAGTGATGGAAAGATGTTTTTAGGCCTGAGTCTACCTCAGCAGTAGCAACATAGCCTCTTCCATCTTCTTGCTGGACCATTTCCTTTCTGTGGGAGAATACAGATGAATCTGTGTGCCAGGTTCTGTGGATTTAATGCTGGACTCCCACCAGCTCCCGGCTCCATAGCTATGTGGATCAGCTAAACAGAGAGCTGCTCCCAAAACAGGCATTTCACAGCCCCAGACTTGTTTCCTTCAGCACAGTTCATCTGGACTCTTCTATCTCTGGGGCCTCTGCTGGGGATCTGCTGGAGTGATCCACTGGGAAAATGCTTTGCAAAGAGGCAGCTCCAGCTAAATGTGAGTCACATAATTAATTCCAGTATAGTTAATTGGACCTAATTAATCATATTCCTAAGTGTAATGAGGGCCTTGCCCACAGGGGTCTTGTGGAGGTCTAAGCTTAGGGCTGGTGTTGTGGAGAGTCAATGGGAATGAACAAGTCCCAGAGCCTTGGACATAGCTTAGGACTGGCTTCCATCTACTCCACATGTCCTTGTTGGCAAAACACAACAGGATAAGGCCAGTTCTTCTGATCCTGTAGCCCTGTATTCTCTGCATCCCACAGAGGTAGAATGTCAGGAGCTTCTAGGTGGTCAGTCCCAATTCTTCCGAGGGAAGGCTGGAGTCACTGTCACAGATGGCTCCCTCTTGGTCCTTAACTAGTTTGGGAGACTTTTCTGTTTTGTATATTGGATGTAAGTTTTGTGGTTCAAAGGTGGGACAACCCCATGCAAGGGAGGAACAGGTAACAGCCAAGTCTGGGCATCTTGGCTGAGTCTTGCTAAGGTGCTGCTGTACCAGGCAGCTCCTGGGATGAGCTGCTGCCGTGGTGGTTGTGGCTTTGGCAGAGAGAGGCTTTGAGGAACTCCAAGGAATCTGCTTCACCATCTCCTCCACTATCTGTCTCTCCTAGGGTGGGCATAATGACAGAGGAGGGAAGGGGAGACTGGAAGTTGTCATCAAGTGCAGGCAGGGTAGCTAGCCTGGCAGATGTTAATTAAAGGCAGAGGCTCAGTGCTGAATCAGTAGCAACTGGTCCTCTTGCTGACCTTTCCCAGTCTTGCTTTGCCACTTGCATGTGCGCGGGCTGGGAGATATGTGAAGGGTTGTGATGTAGAAAGCCCAGAAGGTTGCAGGGAAGGAGCGGGAAGAGAGGCAGCCAGAGGACCCAGAGGACAGGTGGTTCCATGTGTCCCCTGTGCACCACACCTGGCTGGAGGGAAGGAGCTCTACCTGTCTGCCTTTGGCACTGAGCTGTCATGCCAGATAGTGGTGTCTGGGCACCGTTTTTAACCCACTACACCTGTGCATGCTGTCTGCAAGGACATGAGCCCAGTGCTGCTACTGGGAAGGATGAAAGTGTGAAAATGTCACTGCTTGCTGATGGGGCACTTGGGAGCTCACCAGAGAGGCAGGGAGATATATGGTCTCAGCACTACCCTGGAGGGGTATATCTTCCTTGGATGGCTAGCGTGAGCAAACGATGCTCGATGCAAAGGGGCTCCCAGTGCCTGCCCACTCGTTCAGACTGCCGCCCTCCGAGGTAAAACCCAGAACATCCGCAACCCGCCCCTTCCGTCCGGTTCGGCCTCGGATGCTTTCCACAGGCACTTCTGCAAACGGGCGAAGCGACCCTATGCCAGGTGCCTGCAAAGACTGATGTGGCGTTCTTCCAGTTGGTGTTGGAAGCAGCCGGCGCTTCTCCCTCTCTCCCTCGGCGGCCGCCGCCGTTGCTTTTCGCTGGGCCTCGTTGCAGCACCGTCTGCCCGTGGGGAACGGGGGGGCTCCGCCGCATCCTCTCACCTGCCCGTGGGGAATGGGGGTGTTCGGGGTTTCGCCGCCAGCCCCCTCGCCTGCCCCTCTGGGGAACAGAGCCCCGTTGCTGCCGGTGCCGGGACTCGCCCACGCGGGGCGGGGCGAGGCGCTCGCTGCCCCGCCCCACCGGGAGATGTCCCCACGCCCTGGCAGGGGGCGCTGCCGCGCGCCGTCCCCGGTTTTGGGGGGTGACGCCCCCACCCCTGTCTCTCATCCCTGTCCCCCACCGCCGCCGTTCCCGCCTCTGCTCCCGGGACAGGCCGGCTCCTCCGCCCCGGTGCGGGCGCTGCAGGTGTGAGCAGAGGGGCGAGTCTGTTTTAATTTTCAACCAAGACCGCCGCCTCCCGTCAGTGGAGCTGGATTGCTTGTCCCGACATCACCTTGAGCTGTGCAACTCTGGAGATGCTGCCAAGTGGTCCCTGCCTCCAGCCCTCTCCTCTCAGCCCCACCCCTGGGCGGTTGGTGCGCTTCAGGCAGGAAGGTGACACGTCCTGGTTAGGATTCTGGTGGCATCGCCCAAGAGCGGGCAGGCTGCCTCTACAGCCTGGTATGCGTGTGCACTGTGCGGCTCCCGTCCGTGGATTCTGTTCAGGGCAGGAGGGTGGTTAAGGGCTGGAAAACTTGTTGGTAAAGATAGTAACATGCTGCTCTTCTCAAGGGCTGGAGCCAGTCCTTGTGCCTTGTGCGTAGAATTACAAAATATCCTGAGTTCGAAGTGACCCACAAGGTACACTGAAGTCCAACTCCGCATAGGTTCTGGGAGATGCGGCAAAGAGGGGATCAGGTGAGGGATCTCTCTGGTACAGTCAGGCTCGAGAGCAGGACACGCGGGGTGTCGGTTCGAGCAGAACGCGTGGCTTGCGGGCCGCTATTTCGGATGATAAAGGGCAGAAGGATGTTCAGCAGGAGCAGCACTCGTGCTATCGCGGGGAGGACTGAGATGCAATTCTGCAGGTCTCGGTGGTGCTGGGAACCCGTGTGCCATCGCGTACATGTCTGTGAGACGCGTGGGTGTGCGACATGTGGATGGCCACTCGCAGGGCGCCGGCTGCTCGCCGCGGCAGGTCCGGGGCGGGCGGCGGTGCCGATCCCGGTCCCCGGCTGCGGTGCCGGTCGCCGGCGGTGTCGCTGGGCGGCCGGCGGGGC
>VXAC01002449.1:62713-133287 GCA_013399225.1 Rhipidura dahli | reverse complement strand
CCGCGCCGCGCCGCCCCGGCGGGCTCGCCCGGCCTACCCTGAGCCGCTCCGCCGCCACCGCCGAGGTGAGTGCCCCGCCGGGCCCGGGCAGCCGCCGTCCCATTGTTCTGCCCCGGGGGGTAGCCGAGACTTCACGCCGCCCCCGCGCCGACCCCTTACCCCGCGCAGCCGGGCCCGCCTCGGAGCTGTCATCCGGACAGAGGGGCAGCCGGCAGCCGCCG
The DNA here is from genome assembly GCA_013399225.1 of Rhipidura dahli. Lineage (NCBI taxonomy): Eukaryota > Metazoa > Chordata > Aves > Passeriformes > Rhipiduridae > Rhipidura > Rhipidura dahli. The sequence continues at coordinate 133,066 of VXAC01002449.1, read as the reverse complement.
TCCGAGCCGGAGACTCCGGGCCAGCCGCCGTACCACCGCTCCCGGGGGCGGCGATAACTTGACTGGGGGACGGCGCCGGCCTCGGCTCGGCCTACGCGCCGAGTCCGGCCGGCTGGGGATGAGCTGTCAGTGTCCCTGCTTGCCTTGGACATTGCCCCTGGTCCGCGGGACCCTTCCCGATTCGCTCTCACGTCTCGGGGATTGCTGTTCCCAGGTCCTTTTCACCCATCGCTGCTGCGTCCGCAGGCGATTCCTCGAGGACAAGAGTGCCTCGACTGTGGCTTTTCTCTAGGTGCAAAGAACTTACTCGGGTTGCGTCTGGTTTTACCGGAGCAGGTCTGGATTTTGCAAGACGTTATCGGTGCTGTTAAAGCCCCACGGAGGATTTGAACTCGCCACGCTTCGCGTGGGGTTTAAACAAACACTCCTGTCAGACCTCATCCTAACTATCAGGGGAGACCTCTCCCCTCTCTTTGCGGTGTTCTGCTTGATAGGCTTTGGTTCCCTGTTGAGATAAATCAGGCATGTGGTTGGCTTGGAAGAAAAATTAGAGAAATACCACATGTACATATTTTCCTTGCACACGGAAAGGAACCGATGTAACAAAACCTCCCCTGCATTGTATTAGGGACGTGTCTTTAGCAGGTGGTGAACTTGTTCCAGCCCCGCTCTGCTAGCAACCACTTGCTGGAATAGAAATGCGAGAAGGATGCATATCTGAACACATAAGTAATGCTACATGACAGGGCAGGCTGTTGTGTTGTTGTGTGCGGCGGCGTCTTCACGCCTTGGGGGCAGCTCCGTTTGACAGGGTGTCAGGCTGCGGCAGCATAGGGTTTTGTCCTGCCTCTGCCAGGCAAAGGGCTGCCGAGGACGTAGCACAGAGGACAATCATGCACCTTTGGCTGTGGAGTGATGCTACAGGAGCCGTAGCTGCACACTCTTGACCTGCAGGATTTGTTCTGCGAATGTGGGTACCACTCATTATCCTGCCCAAATGCAGTTTCATGCCAGGCACACAGTAATGACAGGCAGCTCCTTCCATCCATCAGTCACATACAGGGGTTGTGTGTGTGCCTTGCTTTGCTACTTTGGTGGTAGGAGGGATAAGAACAGTGAGTCACCGAGGAAGTGATTTGCCCAAGGTCACTTGGCAAGGCTGTGTTGGTGCTGAATCAAGACCTCCTTTGACTCTGGTGCCTGTGGTAATGCTGGCTGCCACCACACATGGGTATGTAATACACACCCAAGACTGGTACTAGTGCAGAAACGTCCAAGTTAATGTTGTTGCCTGATTCTCCTTGCTGGAAAGGTGAGTGTATCCGTGTGCTGTCTCTACAACAGCTGTCTGCTCCATTGGGACTTTTTCCAGAGCATTCATAACCTAAGTGCTGAAGAACCTTTTTGTTTGTTTTTTAATGTGTGTGTTGCCATTTTAGCAGAGTAGATGGGATTGGTTGCTCCTTACCACCCTGACCTGCATCTTCATTACCTAGAAAATCCGTTTCATGGTGTTTTCTGTGGTGCAGTGTTGTAGGTGTTACTATGTCTCCCTGCCGTCGAAAGTCCATTTTCTCCTTCCAGAACCCCACCACTGAAAAGAAATAAACAGGCAGCAGATAAAGGAAAGCCTGCTTAAGAAACTAGAAACTACAGTTGTTCAGCTGAAGAAAGTAAAAGAGTTGTTTTTTGTACTTTTATGCCCTTTTGCATCTCACTGTGTTGCTGTTGGAAGGTGGCTCTCTGGCCACTGTGTGACAGAGGGGACAGATAGCTGCATGAAGCAACTGGGCCATCACAAAGCTGGACACAGCAAGCTCACTGGGCTATGCTGCTCCAGGGCAGCTGTCGAGGATGCGCTGGAGTTGCACTTTAGTTCCAGGCTATCTCCAGCCTGTGAGCTGTGGACTTTGCTCATACTGGCCTGGAGTTTCTGGAGTCAGAACTCAACTCAGCCTTTGACTTTTCTATCGAGTTGTCAACCCAACTGGCATCATGTCCTCCATACTTGCTGTTTTGGAGAGAAAAAATCTTTGGTTTTTCTTCTCTCCACTGCTGTTTTCTCCTGCTGAACACTGTGAGTGCTTTCCCTTCCTGGCAGCGCTTGCTGTGTGGAGGGATGTGGAAGAGAGGGGTAGCTGGAGAAGAGGCTCTTGGTTCCCGGTGGGGAGTATCAGCTGTGTCCTAACCAGTGGTCGCCGTTTCTTACTGCTGTAGAGATGTTCTTTGTTACTCCGGTCATCTTCAACTGGTTTCAGGGTCGCAAGATGGGTCCTGGGATTTTTTTCTGTCTCTTTCAGCCCCATCTCTTGTCAGTACAGTGTCAGTGTCTGGTTCAGAATTGGCATCAGGACAACCCTTGCTTCTTTGCCCTGTCTCAGGTGATTGCATCAGGCTTTGCTGCTGCTAGGAGGCAAAGTTCTTAGTGGTCTAAGCACTCGAGGATGTGTCTATGTTCCTTGGATGTCCAGATGTGCTGCTGTAATGGGTTTTAATCTGCTCAGGTCTAGTCATTTCCTGGAGATGGCATAGGCTGGCTTCCAGCTCTTAATTCCTTAGGGCTCCATCCAGTTTTAAATACCCTGACCGACAGATCTCTCAAGTTGGTCTCTTTTGGGAGAATAAGTCCCCTGTGGAAAAGCACAAGTTTGTTGTTCCTGTCTGAGAATGCATCAGCGGTCTGTTCCACCTGTGAGGCTGCTCCTGAGCTTCTGTCATTGCCTCCTCCCAGGGATGTCGGCTGTCCCCCAACAGCCTTACACGGGCAGAAGCCCAGAACTTGCTCTGAAAATCTCATTTTCTTTGTGCTGTTGCTCTTTTGGCAGAGACCCAGCATCATGCTAGTGCCCTGGACAGGGGATGGGGAGACGTGGGGAGTGGGAGAGAGGGCACATAGGAGACTTGTCCTGAATTTGACTACTTTTGACATTTTTAACTGGAAATGTGGTATGTAGATGCATGGATATATAATATAATGCAGGGTAGAGATATCATAGTGATATGATGTACAGATGCAGCAATATTTTGTCAGTGTTATTTAAACTGTATCAGTGAAGTGCAAGGAGGATTGCCAGCGTGACGCTTCTGGAAAATCAGAATCTTCATGCAGGTCAGGACTTGGTCTCAGTCAGCTCTCCTTTCCTCCCAGGAAGATGTTGACTGGCAAATGCATTTTCTGGTGATCTTGTGTGTGGTCCTGTGTTTCCAGAGGGTGGTGGGTGTTGCAGATTCTGACTTCATGTAGTTGATCTCCATGAGATTTAGCTACTCTATGAGGTTTCTCATAGTGCTGAAGCTGTGTAAAAATACACCCGTATTGGAGCGAGAGGCCTAGGAAGTGTTGTGGTGGTTTTGCTTCTCAGTTGTGCATATTCAGTAGCTCTGTGTGGTGCAGATTGTGAGGATGGCCACAGTGATATTCCTCAATTCTTTTTGACTTCTGTTTTGAAGTTGTGTGCTGATTTCCAATGAGCCGGTCTTTGCTACTTTGGTTTGGCTTCCTTTCTTCACTGCTCCTGGCAGCCCTGAGCAGAAGGTACCCAGGAACTGTTACTGGAGATTGGTGGGCATGGTTTCTGTTGTTGTATTTTGCACTTAATCAGCCTCTCCTGGGGAGGCAGCACCAGTCAAACCATGTGGCATGGATGAGAGACACCCTTCCTTCTTCCGTGGTGGCTATTGTGGGTCATCTACTTAGCGCCAGACCCTTCCTGGGAACTGGTTTTGTTTTCTTCCTACCTGATCTTCTATGAAACTCTAAGGTGGAAAGGGTGACAGATTTTGTTCTAACTGGGACCAGTTCACGATGGCATTTGCAGTTGCCACATGGTTATACTACCCTAGCCAGGAGCTAGGGTAGAGGAAGCAGTTAGAAGTAATTGGCACCTGCTTCTGATTTAAGAGAAAGCCATGCTGTGAAGGGGCAGCTTGTCAGGAGTTCTGCTCGCTCCCTGCATCCTTGGCCAGCAGATCAGCGCTTGTTGGTCCCTAGGGCAGCCTGGGCCATGGTGTGGCAGGAAGATGGAGCATGGGTCATCCTGGCATGGCTATCTGAAGCTTGTACCAAGCCTTGGAAATGGGTGTGCTGCTGTTGGGCATCCTGACTGGCTCCAAGTGCTGCTTGCTTGAGCTTGGATCTGATACTCCTGCTGCTTGTCTTCCAAAGTGTGAGATGGGAACATCTAAGACAAGATGACTCTGAAATGGACAGGGTTGCCTTGATGCCAGCTACAACCCTTTGCTGGAGAAAGCAGTGTGAGGATGATGGGCTGAAGTGCCCTGAAGAGAGAAGCAGGAATGTGTTCTGCTCTCGCTGTGTGTGTGTCCATGCTGGGCACAATCAGCACCCAGCCCTTTATGAAGAGGTGGTCTGGTTCTTTGGCAGCTACTGGTGTCTGGGCACAAGTGGCTTCCTTGTATCCTCATATCCTTGCTGAATTGTCAGATGGGTGCATTGCGCAGTGGTTTCTAGCCCCTTTTCCACTGCCTGTGATGGGAGGACAGTGCCTTCACCTGGCATCATCCTGCTGCATCTTTCTGGGCAGCTCCAGGCAGATGAACATGCAAGCTGTGCCCAGGCATCTTTGGGAGGCAGGACTTCCCCAGTGTGGGCAGCTTGTCTGGCAGCTTCAGCTGGAGCCACTAGAGAAAGCAGCACTTTGATGCTGGGTTTTTCTTCCCCTAAAGAACTGGAGCTGTGTTTGGGTGTTGGGTTTTTCAGCTCTGACTCAGGATGCCTGGAACCCCCTGAGCTGGGGGATAATGGGGAGCCTCTTCTGATGCTGGGGTAATAGCCTCAAGATGGCTTTAGGACTGCGCTATGCAGAGTGCCCAGAGGTGGGGCGTCACCCTGTTTGGTGAGGAGCGCTGCTGGAGCCAAGTCCTGGGCCAGAAGCCAGGTTTGTGATCCGTGCCAGAGAGGGCGAGACTTGGAAAGAGAAGCAGAGCTCCTCCTAAGTGAGAGATGGACTGAAATACTGAGCAAAACCACAGAGTGCTCCTTGTTCCTGCCTATGCCTACTCGTCTTCTTTCTTCCCAAAGTATGTGGGAGGCCACAGGACGGATCTGCTATGGAGCAGGAAGGCTGTGCTCCTCAGGCCTGTCTGCACCATTGTGCCTCTTCAGGGTGCTGGTTGGGTTGGTCTTTTGCAGTTTTATTTTGCTGTGGTTTTTTTTCCTTTTAACCCTGCCTCTGGTATTGCTGGATCTTCCCCATCCTTGCTGTTACTGGTTTGACAGCCACCTTCTTGCAAGGTGTGCTGTCCAGAGCAATGGTGTGTTTCAGTTGCACTGCTCTTTCTGTCATAGGTCAGCTGAACAGCTTTCCTTTTCCTTGCTCAGCTCCTGCTCCTGTGGCCGAGAAGAGGAATGGGCTAGGATATGGTTTGTGTAGAAGATGCTCTGTGGGACTGCCTGTTTACAGACTCTGTGCTTCTCAAAATGTAAGCACAGGAAATGCCAGGCTCCGCTGGGGTTTGTGCGAGCAGTGTGGCTCCTGCACGCTGGGTATCTTGCAGCCTCAGGCCGCAGCAGTCTTCTGCCCTGTCACAGGACAGAAGAGGTTTTAAGAACTCTGCAGAAGCAAGGGCTTCCTTTTTTTTACCTCCAAAATAAAGGCTGGGAGGAAAAGTGAAAGGAAGTGACTTAACCAAAGACAGGAAGGGAATAGAGCTAGGGATAGAAGCCAGGATTCCCAACTCCTGCTCATCACTCCTACTCTGCTGTCTCTTTGGGTCTCAGCCTCCTATTCAAGGCATAAGCAGGGTTTTCTACTCCTCTGAGAAGCTGGAGGTCAGGAGCTCCTCTCTTGAAATATCTTCAATGCTCGGTGCATCTTTGAGTTTTCCAGCAGGATTTGCCCAGCTGAAGTTAGAGAGCTATGACTCGTGTGATTACAGTGGAGTTGCAAACTGTGTTCTTGGCTACTGAGTAGAGCTTCTGATATCATTCCAGGGAGCACCGTGGTCCTTGTCCAGTGTTCACCCTGCAAAGAAATGCTGCTCTCCAAGAATGCTGTGTCTTTGTTTGGAGTGCCATACCCAACTTTCTCTTACGGGTTTATGCTAAGAGTCCTGTTTCTCTCTGCTTGCAGTGTATCCCCTGCCGAACTTTGCTTCATGAATGGTCTTCTTTGACTTGCCACCCAGGGCATGGTACCTGTCTGATCAGGTCTGCATCAGTTGCCTGGTTCTGCAGGCAGGGACTCTGGAGAATTGCAGTCTTCCTAATAGAAAACAAAATCATAATATGCTCTTTAGAAGAAAGATCCTGCTAAATAGTTGTGTATCAATGAATAGCTGTACTCTCCTTCAGATGGGCAGGGGCTCCAGCAGTGGGTCCCATTCTGTTGCCCTGCTGGGCTTCAGGCCTCTGGAAAGGCTGCATCTGGGAGAGAATGCTGGTTTCTAAAAAAGTGGCTTATGAAAAGCAAGGGTTCCAGCAACCCACACTGTAGGGCTCCCTGCTCAGGGTAGGAAGGAACTGGATGGGGAGCTCTGAAGGGTAGTAACTGAGCAGAAGGGCTGCACCTCTGGTCAACTCTTCTCAACATAAAGACGGCCAAGGCTGTGGAAACCCCTGCAGCACTGGAGCTTTCACCACTTCCTTGGCAGGTTTTGTTCCAGCAGTGATCTGTAGCAGAGGATTGGGCCAGACAGGGCCTGAATGGAGCAGGTCTGGCCACAGGCAAGCCTCAAGCATAGCAGTTGGGCTGGGCTGAAAGCTGCCTGTGTCCTGCCTCTGTGCAGCCTTGTTTGAACTTTCCTCTGGCAAAGAGTAAAAGGAATTGGGGAGACCTAGGGCTGGTCCANCAGACTGTCCTCCCAGAGAAGAGTGGTTTTGGGGGGGGGCTTTGGTCATGACAGCTTTTGAGCAAATGTTTCTTTGCCTCTGGTGTTCCCTGCCTCTTGGGCAGGGAGGGGGAAGTGAAACTGTGGTTCAGACCAAGTCCTCTGGATGGCAAGAAAATTGCTGAGTAGCCGGTTTCCAGGTTGCCGAGGTTCTAGCCAGGGCCCGGTGTGGCTGCCAGAAGCAACAGGCTTGGAATTTCCTCCGCCTGGTGCCAGCTCTACTTGGGCTGGCCGCAGCACCTCTGCTGGGGCCATTCCTCTGCTTGAGCTCTGCAGATGGGGCACTCCCAGAGCAGGGGTTACACTGGAGCTGGAGCTGCCCCCCTCATTCTCACAGCCTGGTTTCTATTTTCTTTTCCAAGGTCCAAGATGTTTTGAATTATGCAGCCTGTGCCTCCCGCGGGGCTCCTTGAGCAGCCGCCTAACGAGCTGAGCTCCTGACAAACTTTGCTCTGGCTTTGGCTATGCTTGGAAAATTTTACAGCCTTTTCAGAAAAAGGAAATGCCAGGAAAGGCCTGTCTCTTCTTACTTTTATGAGGGGGTCCCAGTAGAGAGAGGGTGAGATGAGTTTGGAAGAGAAGACAGGAAGGATTTTGTATATGGCGGTATATACGCTTTCTAGTGATCAGGGTGAGCAGACTCAGTGATCTTCCTGTAGTAGGCACAGTGGGGGCAAGACCTGCAGGGCACTTGGTGGATGTACCATGGACACAGGAAGCAGTGACTCCTTTGCTGCAGGGAGGTGGTGGTCTGTGTCTTTCCTCTAGCTGCCAGCATAGCCACTGGCTGTTTAATCTTTGCTAATTATGCTTTTTCTGAATGGCGGTGGTTTTATTTCTACTGTGGTCACAGGCCACGTGGACATACTGCATGTCAGTCCCCAAGGCTAGGGGGAAGGATTGTCACCAGGTGCTGTGCTGGTGGTTTCCTTATCAGGGGATAGCACCAGGCAGAGTGTTGTGGGCATAGGGGTGTACGAATGCAGGTGCTACCAGCACAGTGTTTTACCCTAAAGCGATAGTCTTGTGTAATTTCCCCCTTTGGATGAGAAACCATGTTACAGAAAGAGAAACTGGGACCCAGTATAAATGGTGACTTGCCTGCCTTCCCTTTGTAAGATGGTGCTGAGAAGGGAGCAAGGAACCCTCTGTTTTGGATAAACTGCCCCTTGGTGAGGTGCTGAAAGTCTGCCCTTGCATTTGTCTGGGTTTCCTTCAGGAGAGCCCACCAGTGATGTCATGGATCTCTCAACAAGTACTTCTGTCTGGAGAGGCACTGAGGGTATATGCTGGTTCTTGCGATCCTCCTTGAATATCCTCCCAGTGTCCTGGATCCCTTTCCAACGGTGAAAATGCATCTGTGGAGACTGGGATGGGTTCTTGGTTGGAGCCTGTAAAAACGCAGCAGCCTGGGGAGCTGTGGAACTTCTCCAGTGGGAGGGATTGAGGTTTCTGTGCGATCCATAGGCATCAGCTGCTGCCAGTCGTTGTGGATGAGCATCAGACACGGGCAGTGATTGCTCTAGGTGGAAGGAGCCTCGTGCTGGTCCTGCTTTGAGGGTTTTGCCTGTTACACTTGTCAGGAGTATGGCTCTGGATAGCTATTTGATTTGTCAGCCTATGCAGGCCTGGTAGCCCTAAGAGTGGGATGCGGGCACCAGAATTGTGCCCTACTCTCCCTTTTTTCATCACTCTACCCATCCCCTGCTTTCTGCTATTTTGGACAGGAGAAAAAGCACCTCCTCCTGGCTGTGTCCCCTCCTCCACCTGAGAAATGAGTGCTATATCCCCTTTCCTTTCTCAGGGCTCATGCACAGAAGCTGAGATTACATTTGACAGGAGAGGCCAAGCACCTTCACTCGGCTGCTGGGAATTATGAGAGTGGCCCTCCTGTTGCCTTCTCACAGTGATGAGCTTCTCCATCCCAGCTCATTCTCAGAGCTCAAAATGTGTGGGAAGCTGCTGGAGACACTGTTGAAAAAATAGTTAAATACTTTATTGTTACTTATTTCTGTGATGCCATCTGTATATATATGGTTTAGAATGGCTGAAGTGGATGGTTTTTGTACTCTTTAATTAGTTTCCTAATTTTTAGTGGGGAATCCTGTTTCATGTGAACTTGACATTGTGAAAGAAAAGACCAAGCTCTGTTTGTCCTCTTTGCCGTCAGAACAGTACAAACCCAAAAGAAGCACAGATAAATGCAGGGGCATGGCTGTGCTTCAGTCCGCGGCACCTCTCCTTCCAAAACATTTCCACAGGTCAGAGGTTCCGTAATGATTTGCCTAGACTGCCCACCTCCTTTGGAGAATTCAATGAGAGTTTTTTGCTCCTCTTTCTCTTAAAAAAACCCCAAAAACCAAAACCAAAAAAACCACCAAAGCAAATAAAAGCCACTCTAAAACCCAAACCTGTTTTTGCTCTTTAAAAGTCAGTTTCTTGAGTTGAAATTGTAAACATCTTGTTGATAAAAGTAGAGTTGCTTTGCCTAAAGCAGAGCTGCAGCAGTGTCCAGCCATTTGCAAATATCTTGATATCATTTTAGCCCTGATGTGTTATTTTAGTGAGAAGAGTGATTTTTCCACCTGTTTGTGTGGTCAGGACCTTACCTGTAAGCAGTTGCTTCTCACCCCACCTTGTGATTTCAGAATATTCAGAGACTCAGCTACTGGTGGCAAATGTGTATAATTTAGTTTATTATGCTTTTTAATCCAAAGCAATTTCACAAAGTCCTAGTCTGATTAAAATGTATTCCTTATATTAGTAGGGTTTAGTCTTCCTGGTTTTTTTCCACCATAGTATAAGAGCCCCAGACATTTCTCTGATGCTGTTGCAATAATAGGCTACCATTGATAAGTCCTTTCCCCAGAACTCCAGTAACAGCCTAAAGGCCCTTGGAGGGACCCATGGAGGTCCACAGTGGGTAGGTTTAACACCAGCGAAGCATACTAGCTACCCTGGGATTTCTGTTTCTGAGGCTGATACTGGCAGTGCCATGTTCTGAGCTCTTTCACTGGAAAGGGATGATGTTGACATCACTCAGGGCTGCTGATTCCTGTCTGGGTGATGACATTTATATTCATCTCACTGCAACCAGATGGAGAAGTTAATTGCTTGTCCCAGCCTCGGGTTGAAACAAGACTGCAGAAGAGGGTAGCTGTGGCTGGTGGTTAGTTAGTTGGAAGGGGAGAGAGAAGAGGTGAGCATATCCAAGAGTAATGCCATGTTTTGGCATTGTCCTTCCTCCAAGACCTGGTCCTGAGCATATTGGGTGGCTGCTCTTTCACTGTGTGACCTGTGGCTGTTTCTGTCTATGTGTGGTCCAGTGGCTGGGGCTGTGGTGGCTGTTGGCAGTGTTTTCGGAAAAGCTACCGGGGGGTATGCAAAGAATTGATCTTTCTTGGAAACTGATAGAAGAATCCCAATAGCAAGCACTCCAGGAAGTCAGGCTCCTACTTCTCTTGCTACCTTTTTGCCTCCCCAATGGGCACAGATATTGATGTGCCTGTACTTCAACTCAGAACGTGTGCGTGTGGCTCAGCGTGAGGTGAGAGCCCAGCAGTGCTTCTGCCAGACATGACATGTTGGTGATCAGGGAGGGTGTATGAGGCAAAGCTGGGACTTGGCTCAAGAAGAATATCCACGCTCTCTTTTGCACACAAGGTGTGCGTCTGTGGGGTCCTCCCTGCTCTGGTGAGCCATGGCTAATGGCTGACCTTGGGCTTGGAAAGGAGGAGGGGTGTGGGGGAATTGGGATTGACGCATTGAAACAGTGAGGAATCTGTGGATCGCCTGTGGCCAGTAGACTAGTCTAATGCCTTGTCTGATTTGCATATCAATTAATTTTTATTTTAAGAGGACTCAAGTGGACCCCAAGTGCCAGACTGCATCTCAGTATGCTGTAGGAAGAACTCAGGAACTGCTTGATTTGATCTGAACAAGCCTGTGGATGGTCTTGCTTAATGAGCCAAAGATACCCCTCTGGGTGAAGTCAGTTCCTCTCAGTCTGAAACGGGCAAATTACAATTTTTCTGGGGGTCTTCAGGTCCCATTGAACAGTCTGGGCAGTGATTGAGTGAGAGTCTTGTAGTTACTGGTGGTGGTCAGGATCCTCTCTGATGGCTTGCGTGGGACCTGCCACTGCCCTCGGGAGTCCCAGTGCCAAGGGGACACCGCTTGTGCTGCTTCCCATCATTGTATGACTGGTCAGACCAAATGCTGCTTGGCTGACCACATCTCGGGTTCAGGACAAAATCCACGGGAGAGGGGTGGTTGCAAGGTAGCTGCTGGTTGTAGAGCTTCTGGTCAGCCTCACTGCTGAGGGATGAAAGCCAACCTCCCCTGCCCAGAGGCAGGAAATGAGAACCACGTGGGCTGACTTGGAGCCTCACCGGCAACCCATGCTTGCAACAAAAGCTGTGTGGCTGGGATTGGGCTCACTGGCTGACTGCCATGGTGCTGGTGGCCTTATTCAGTGTCCTCCATTCGCAAAGGGGGGGGGGGCAAAAGGAGTGTCCCCATTTGGCTCCAGTGCTCAAAGCGGAAGGCTGCAGCCAGAGGTGGTCTTTCTTCCTCTTTCTGCTGTGCATCCACCCTTAGGCACTTGTCTGGGCTCTTGCTCTGAATGTCCAGCTGTTGCATATGCCAGGAATAAAGGCAGCTCATGAGCTGTGGCACGCTGCCTTCACCCAGGCCCCTGTAGACAGACTCGGCCCCAGCACAACAGCTGTGCTGGGGCTTGCAGCTGCCACTGCTTCCAGGGCAAGAAGGATCTTGCAGTTTTCATGACAGGGGTTTTTCCTCCTGCATTTGAGGTCTCTCAGCAGTCATCCTGAAGTCTTTCTCCTACCCCAGATGAAGTGCCAGGTCTCCCACTTCCCGTTGCTGAAGTAGTGGTTATCAGAGGGCAAAGCAACATAAGCTTTCTAGGTGGACCCTGTCATATTTGTCCTGTTCCATTACAGTGCAGCAGCTGTGGCACCAGCCACTGCCTTCCTCCCCTCACTGGGCTGGAGCGCTGCAGGCTCTCAGCAAATGTTGTCTGCGGACATCTGCTGCCTCCTCCCCCACTGCCTCCTGGCAAGTGGCAGCAGCTTCCCAGCAAACAGCCTGCTCTTTGCATCACCCCCTGCACACCCGACCGAAGCTCCCTTCTGCTCTTACAGGCACCTTCGCAGGACCTTGAAATGGTGGTTTCCCTTGTGCTGGCTTGGCTCCAAGCAGCCTTCTGCTTCACAAGACCATAGCTGAAAAAAATCAGGGTGCCTGATGGAGGAGAAAGGCTTATTAAAGGTGATGCTTACCGGGTTCTGGTTCATGATTCAAACAGGCAGCCCTCTCTTTGGCAGGGCTCCAGCCAGTGCCTGAGGCAGGCATGAAGTCTGGGGCAAAAAACTTGGAGCTGTTTGACTGGAGCAGATGTGGCAAGGTCAGCTGTGAACTGCAGCCCTGGTGCCAGAGTTGGATGCTTTGTGCCGGTGTTTGGCTTGAGTATGTCATGTGCAGCTAAGGGAGGCAAAGTTCACTTTTGCAGGTATTCATGTGGACCCTCCCAGGAGACAGGAGCTTTGTTTCTTTCTGCTCTGGCCAAGTAGTGGGACTATGTACTCCTTGGATGTAGACAGCCACAGGGCTGTGGGTTTCTGTCCCCTGAGAGTAACCCCCAGACTTGATAATTCTGCCATCTTGGCAGTAGGAAGCACCCGGAAAAGTGGCATTTCTGTGGGTTCAGTCTCTCAGTGCTGCTGCACCAGGTTCCCATCTGTGGGTATTAGTGTTCGGCATCAGAAGGTGCGGCAGTAACCTAAGAGATCTTTACCCCAAGCCCAGGCAGTCCCCTAAGCCACAGTTGCCAAGATGCCCTGGCTGCATCTTGTGTGCTTCTAGCCTGGGGACTTCTCTGGAGAGCAGAGGAGCTAGGAGGGATGGAGCAGAAGGATTTAATGAAGTGGGCATGAGAAGCGTAGCAAACTCCTTTCTCCTGAACCAGTGAAGCAGCAGCTGGGAGCATGAAGGCAATGCCTGTCTGTGATCTTGGGGAATGCCCAGAAGGAGGGCTGAGGTATGTGGATTAGTCAGAAGAGACGGTAGATGATGAAAGAGAACTCAGCAGCTCTTGACTGGAAAGGCAGTTTTGGAAGAAGGAGCTGGAGAGATTGCAGGTGGGACACATAAACAGGAGCTTGGAAAGATGGGATTAACAAAACCAGTGGGGAATTTTGCCATTTTGTACCTGGATCAGAAAGATGTGAGCACAATTTGAAGTGCTTTAGACAAGAAGGCACAGCTTTGTGTTTGGAGGGAGAAGGGATCGTCATCTTCACTGTGATCGTCTTTACAGTGGTGGAGTGCAGAGGGACAGCCAGATCCCCCCAGGCAGCTTGGAGGAAACTTGGTGTTATGTGGAGAAATACTGCTTGGCACAGAGTTGACAGTAGGTTCTGGCCCCCCTGTTTAGTTAGTAAGGCTGTGGTCCATGGCTGTGCCTGGTGTCAGAAGAAGTGGTAGTGGGAGAGCTGTGTGGATGCCATATAAATGCTGCTGGAGGAGCCTGCGGAATCATCTGAATGCCTGTGATGGATGTGGCACAGTGGTGGGAGCTATGGGACAGGGTGTCTGGCTGACAGCAAGCGATGAGACCAGGGGCTTCACGGCAAGCAGGGCCAAGGCTCTGTGGTGTCACCAGCAAAGGGCCCTGGTGCACCTGTTGGCACACTTCTGGGTGCCAGTCTGTGGCAACTGGGCCCAGTGCTGCTGCACGGAGGGAAAGAGCCTGGAGCAGATCCAGCAGCCAGACCCAAGTCAAGTGCTTGGCTGTGCTGTGTGCCTGGGCAGTAGCCGCAGGCCCCTTCTCCTTGCTGATGTGGTGCTGAGCAGGAAGGACATGAAGCAAGGGAAGGATGAGGCATGTGTTTGAGAGGGAGATGACAGATGCCACTGAGAAACAGATTTGAGCTCTCTTCTTTTTGTGCGGTCAAATACTCAGTGGGATGGGAGCAGAGGGGCTGGGCTGCAGGCCAGAAACACTCGCACACATCCCTGAGAGGGGAAGCTGAAATGCTGCAGAAAGCCATGCTCTTGCCTGCGCAGGTGATCCACAGCTGCTGCAACTCAGGAGTGACACAGCAAAGCCATGCCTCCCCCGGCCATCTAGAGCCTGTCCCAGAGCCTAGGAGGAGACGGCTAAGGAGATAAGAGGACTCTGGCAGGCCGCCTTTAAAGCCCCCACTGGGGAATAGGGGTGTCATCAGCAGCTGGAGGCAAGGACTGGTAGGTTCTGCTGTTTACCCAATGCTGAGGAGAAGCAGAAGGTGCACTGTAGAGGCCAAATGTTGCCTCCCCTGAGAGATCAGTGCGTGGAGTGCAGGGGAAGGCAGCTGGGCACAATGTTATCCTGAGAAGAAAGCATTGACAATTAGAGACAGAGGGAGTGCCAGGGCCCAGGAGATTGCTAGGGAGGACATCCTTCCTATGAGCAGGGAAGGGCTGCCAAGGGCCCAGCAGGACCCTGAGCATGGGAGTGCTCTCTCCTGTGAGTGCCTCGGTTAGTGCCTCTGGTTGTGACTTTATGCCCAAAGGCCTCCTGGAGGGAAGTGGCATGGCAGGTGCAGACGTATGAACTGCAGGGACTGGTGCTGGATTCAAGGAGAGTGGTACCTGGCTCTTCTCCCTTCTCTGGTGGTGCTGGGTGCGTTGCTATGAGTTACCGTTCCCTCCGTGCCAAGGCTGGTACAAGACTTTACCCCAAGTGCTTGGCTGTCACTCTTCTGGGCTCTTGTTCCTCTGCAAGGAGTCCAACTCCTGGACTGGGCCTGCAAGCAGGACTCTTGTCACTAACGGGTCAGGAGCAGGCTGAGCCAACACACGAGGAGCTAAGCACAGGCCCCAGTCAGCACTGAAGCGCCAGCTGGCCCTTTTGGGAGGCCAGTGGCCTCCCTAGCCCAGACTCATGTGGGGTGGCCCCAGTGGGCCTGCAGCAGCTGTCTTCCCTGCACTGGAAGGATGGAGCCAGGAGAGGGGGAAGGGAGAAATCAGCCTGCAAAGGGTTAATAGTGGCTCCAGCCTGCTGCTCAAAGCCCAGGCCCTGCTGCAGGAGTGGTGTTGAGCAGCCTGCTCCAGTTGGCATCTGTCCCAGAATGCTTTGGAAAAGCACTGGCCTCTGACCCCCAGTACAAACTGAGCCCAGCACGTGGGAGGGAGAAATTACTCCCAGACCTTCAGGCTCCAGGGTTTACAAGCTGCCTGCAATAAAGCAACCATTTTTTCCGACAGTTATTAAATCTCCCCTTTTAGCTCACTGCAAACCTCTGCCTGTCGTTCCCCTACCCTATCCACAGCCCCATGTTGTGCTTCTCCTGCTCAAGCTCAAAACACCTCTAAAAGGTGAGGCAGGCCTTTTTGGGGAAGGCTGAAGGCTGGGGAGAGCTCCAGCCACTGGTTCATGAGCAGTGCCCCTCACCCTGCCAGCAGCGGGTCCCATCTGGCTTGGCTGCTGTACTTGCTTCTGTTTGACTGCTTCCTGCATGAGCCAGCGCAGGCAGCAGCAGCCTCCCCGGGTGCCTTGCTGCAGCAATCCCTGGGGAAATCCTGCACCTGCTTCCCCCACTTGCAGGGTGCACATCTGCACCTCTCTTCTGAGCCTGCATGTGGCCAGTGGGGCTCTGCTGATGGACCTCATTTCAGTGTTGTCTTAGTGTCCATACTGGGGACTGGGAACCAAAGGGCAAAAGTTTTCTTCTTGATCTTGCTGATGGCTAGGGCAGCTATGGACAGGGCTTTGGTTTTTCTTTGCCTCAGTTCTGCTATCTTGAAATGGGAATAGGAGCAGGTTTTGCGCTTACCTGTCGTCAGCTCCTTAGGTAACTTACTCTGTCTGCACTCCCTGCAGTGAGCGACAGATTAATTGCCAGGGAGGCTGGCCAGTTTCTATGGGAGATCACTGCGTGGGAGGCTCACGAGGCTTCCTTCACCAGCTAGTGTTTGTAATGACTGCTGCAGCTGCAAAGTGCCAAGAACTGCTTATTCACATAGGATTTTGTGACCATTCAGTTGTATGGAAGTGCCGAGTTGGCATGGAGCAGTGAGCACTGCCTGTCTGGTGCTGTGCTGAACATGCCAGCATGTTGAGTTGCTGCAAAGGGTGTGGGGAGCTCGTGTTTTTGTTTGTACAATACTTTGGGAACAGAACACTTGTTACAAGTAGCTACCGTGCCATGGGCACTGTGGGAGCCAGATAAATAAAATGGGAGCTGGTATTTCAAAACAACCTCTTCCCTGCTCCTCCCACTGCCTTTGCACATTCCTCTGGTGAGGAGCAGGCGAAGGTGAGGAGGTGCCCACAGAATGCAGCCGTAGCCCATGGCCCAAGAGCAGCAGCAGGCAATCTAGACTCCACAGCTCTCTTCCCAGCCAATGTGGGACACGTTGAATGGAGCAGGTCACCTTAACCTTGGCTATGCCACCCATCAGGCAGGTGACATGTACCTGGGGACTCAGACTGCAGTCCCTAGCCCTTGAGGTAGCTGGAGGAAACCAGCTCTGAGGGTAGCCCTGGAGCCCTTAGGCTTTCATTGCACTTCTTTTTCAGACCCAGTGGTTTGCCAGGAGGAAAGTGCCTTAGTGGGAGTCTCGCACTGCACTGGCATGGGCACTGGCAGACCTGTGCTGCGCCTTGCTCTGTGCTGCACCTCTGGGCACAATGAGGCAGGAAAGTCATTTTCCTAAATGTGTCTTGGGCCGGTCTAGGATTTACTCAACACACAAGAAAAAAGCACATTCATCCGAATCGCCTTCTCTCCTCTCTCTGAGGCCTGGTTTTGTTTTTAAATCTATATGGCAAGCGACCAAACTGGCTGAGTCAGTCAGCTGGCTGGCCACCAGAAGTAAAAATGCGGTTTTGTCCCCTCCCTTGTTCCAGCCCCCTTCCCCCTGGATTTTTTTCTCCTTCACTTAGCGACAGTTTCATGTATTTACAACAAACCTCTTTCTGCCTCCTTCTCTCTTGGGGCTGGGACAAGTGGAAGCTGGTTTTTATTTTCAGAATCAGCCTAGGGAGAGAAGGTGCAGGAGGGCAGCCTGGCTTTGCCTTCTTGCTTCTGCTCACAGTGATGCTGCCTGGGAGGAGGGGGAGCGTCTTGCTGTGTTCAGGCCTTTGCAGGCTGATGGCAGCATCTGCTGTCCTACAGGCAGTTAGATAGAGAGGTGAAGTGCCTTGCCCAAGGCCATGCAGGCCAGGCCTGGGAGGACAGGAACTGAGAGTCAAGTCTCCTTTGGACACTGACACCCGGAAGCCATGCTGGCCATAGGATGGCTTTCAGTGGGCTGGAGGCTATGTGAGGTTCCTGAGTGTTTACCAATGCTCCTGGCTGCTGTGGTGTAGGGATGGTCTGGTTGAAATGTGCCCTAAAGTTGTCTCTTCCACTGGGAAGATGGGAGCCAACAACACTCCTGTGTGAATAGCCAACATTTCGTAGAGGGGCAAGATGCTCTTTTGTCAGCGGGGAGCCAGGGATGTTTGGCCGCTCTGCTGGCAGTCTGCATGGGCAGCTGGCCAGGTTTCAGGCACCTCATGCTGTTGGGTTGCTCATGATGCCTGTATCCCGAGGACAGGAGCACAAGGGGTGGTTTTCTTGGCCTGTGGTTTGGCCATTGTTACTTCCTAGGCATCCAAATTCTGTAGCCCCATCTGTGGACAGCCTTGTGACCCATTCCCCGGGTGGAGAGAAGGCGCAGGTGGTGAAGCAGGTGTGATCCGAGTACTCATTCTACTCCTTCCCTCCTTCCTTGTGGCAAGCCTGTGTTCCAGCCTGAACTATGTGACAGATCGTGACAAGTCATGGGATCTCAATGTGTGTCTCAGCTCCCAGCAGGTCACTGGGACTGAGTGTGTGGCACCCCACAGAAGTAAAACTTACTGAGCTGTAAATAAAGGACGCCTCTCCAGCGAGAAGTTTTCAGATGCAAATTGGCCAGTTGGCTTTAGAGACAGATTTTCTTAATTTCTATGGTGATTTTTGCTATTTCAAATGCATACAATACAGCAAATTCTCCAGTCTGCCTTTGGCTTCCGTGTACTTCAGCAAGGGGGCTGCATGAGAGTGAGCAGCTGGCCGCCTGCTGTGAGCCATGCAGTAGCTGAGGATACCCACATTGGTCTGAACTAGTTTGCTGCTTCCTCTGTCATGTATCACAACTTAATCACGGGACATACTTCCGAGGCAGCAAAGGTGGGAAAGGGGATAAACTGATTTAGTGTTTTTTATTTTAGCAAGGATGTGATGGGCTAAGAAATGTTAAAAAGCAGAATTAATCCTTCACAATATTTTGCTCTGTTGAAATGAAGGGAACTGTAAGATGGACAAAGAGGCTTGAAAACACAGTGGGGAAAGGTACCCACAAGTTGCTGGTAAGGCTGAGCCTCTTTGCCACATGTCACAGGGGGAATGCAGACATGAGGGGAACAATAGCTATATTACTCCCCAAGAGGTATGTCTCTGCACATGTAGTTGTGCCCCCACCTCTTCTCTGATGGCTGGTGGCCATCTTTGATGGTCAGCTATATGGTAAAGCCGGAGGTGGCTGTGAAAGTGCTGCAGTGTGGAGACATCTGCGGTTCATACAGGAATTGTGGCAGCAAGACAGAAGAGGTGAGGAAGAGTGAGAAGCAATGCTGGGATCTGGTGTTGGCAAAGATTTCTGGGACTGGAAATTAGTAGAGGGTAATGGATGCTGCACACTTGCTGGATGGTAAGGGGAGCTTTGAGGTCAGGAGGATGCTGGGGATGTATCTCCTGCCTAGTGCCTCGTCCTCAGCCTGTCATCACTTCTCTTTCCTTTCCCATCTCTTAAGAGCTTATGCCCGTGGGCTTTAGGGGGTGTGGGAAGAGGAGAGCTCTGTAGTGATACCGGAGTGTCTCTCTGATGGAGTCACTGTGCCTGATAGAGCCACCCTTTTCCCTTAAACTTACTTGTAGTCACTCAGCAACCATCCAAGACAGAAGAAGAGGAGGAACGGTTTGGAAAGGAATACAGTGGTCTGCAGTTTGCTGGCACCTGTGGCCAGGTGCTAAAGTGGATACCATTGTTTTACACCAAACATGGAGCACACTGGGGACCTGACCTGGTACAGGAACTTTTTGTGTGCAATGCTTTTGGAAATTGTCTGCATTAGTGGATGTCTACTTGATCCTGGTACGTAACCTATTTGCTTTTGGTTTTGCCGCAGAGGAGGAAACAAGACTTGTCAGTTCAGTTTTGTCCTAGTTGGTATCATTTTTCAGTCCTTGCCTAGCTGGATTGCAAACCTGTGGGGATCTTGAAATCGCATTGCTCTTTCTGACAGGTAGGGGTGGGGAAAATAATCCTGAAATTGATCTGCTGTTTAAATCCTTTCCAGCTCATGGTCTGAGACCTCTGATGAACTGCCTGGCCTTCAGCCCCCCTGTCTACCCTAGCTGGACTCCTCAGAATGCTGGTGCTGCCTTACAGCTGTTTGTGGTGATCCTCCACCCAACAACAAGGTTTTTAAAGTTGAGGGAGTGGAGGAGAGAAGCATCCCTGAGGGACTACTTAACTTTCAGACTTGCTTGCATTCTGCTCCCCAGGCAGGTGACTGGAGTTTGGCATGGTCTGTTTCCAACCTCATCACCAGGAAAGATGCTTGTAATAAGGTCTGACCCATGGGCAAACTTCTAAACAAACACAAACTCCTGTAGCCAATCAATACCTGGATCAATGGGGTTTTTTTCCTCTCAGAAATAGAGTACAGCTGTGTCGACTCAGTCTGCTGAGGCTATTTCCTAGGTCATCTCCCTGCCAAAGCCTGAAATGAAGAGCTGGAATTTCAAGCTCTTTTCCATTTCTGTTGTCACCTGAGTTGAAGGAGTACCTGCATTTTAGGCTTCACTGAAAGTCTTGCTTATAGTTCTTGAAATTAGCTGGCTATCTCCAGTACATCAGAGGGGTGAAAGGCACCAGGCAGCTTGGCAAACCCTGAGCAAAACTGTGGCGGTATGTACTTTTTGCCTTCCGACCTTCCTACTTGTCAGGTGCCCTTTTGAATGCACTCTGGAAAATGGTGAATGACACTTAAGTGGTCTCAGTCCTTTCCACCTATAGGGACAGTTTTGAGGGAGCCCCCCGCAGTGTTTCCCCCCAGTGGGTGTGGGTGTGTGTGCACGCATGCGTACCTGTGCTGGACGAGGAGGCTTAGCACGACACGTGCTCTGCTGTGGCAGGTGTTCGCCATCACATCATCATGGGGGTTTGGGACTGGCAGAAATGGAGCAATGTGAAACAGCCTGGCACAGCCAGGCACTTTGTGTTTGGAGCTTTGTCTGTAGTTTTACTTGGTCTGGAAGGGAAAATCACTCTTGTGGAAATAATTAGGGATGAAAATGTAGCTGCTATGTGATCCTTGGCCCGTTGTCACTATGTGGAGGATGGACACTGCATGTTTCCTCCCTGGGGCTGTGCATGCTCACCATCCTATGGTATGGTGTCAGCAGGGCCAGCAGCCAGGGCTGAGTTTCTTTGTGATGGTCTCCAGTGAATAATGGGTGTTTTGAGTATCAGCTGTGTTTGGCACAGCACAGGTGGACAGCACTGTGTCCTGAGGATGTTCAGGAGGATGGTCTGTCTGCTCCTGGTCAATATGTCTGGATTTGGACAGCTCATTTCCTATTTTGCATTTGACCATGAAGATGATTGTTGTCCCATGTGGAGTGAGGCTAATGGGCTTGGCAGTAAGACAGGTGAACCCATTCATGTCTGTGGTGTTTGGAAAGAGCTATAGGAGATTCATAGCCCACTCTGCTCCAAAGCTTTATTTATCTGCAGCCTTGCCCAGGCTCTCTCTGTGAAGTGTTTGAGAAAATCCTGCAAGCCACAGCTGGATGTGAGAAGGGTGGTGTATCCCGGGCCCCATGCATATCAGGCTTTACTTGCTTTTGCAATGAGGTTCTGGTGCCCAGAGGTAGGACTGCTGAGCCAAGCATTGAACAAGAGAACTGGTGTCCTCTGTTCCCTGCTGTGCTGTAGGGTAGGCCCCCTGTATGGATTGGAGTGCCAGGGCCTGGGTACAGCGGGACTTCTCGTGCTGAGGCCAAGCAGGGCTGGGCTGCAGGAGGAGAGGTACCTGGCTGTGTCCTGCAGCACTGCTGTCCCACTGAGGAAAAAGGCACAGCAGGACTTCATCACATCCACCAGCAGAGAGGCTTCTGCCTTCTCTCTCACCCACGCGCTGGTGCAGACATGCACACGTGTACTACAGATACAGGTTCATACCAGCATGAACACGCTCGTGCGGATTCACATGAACTCGCAGTTAAGCAGGCACACCCACACCAGCACAGATACAAACAGACCCACGCTGGTGCAGGCCTGCTTGCTGTCATAGAGGCAGACATGTTCATATTTGCACGACTCTATGCTTGTGCTGGCACAGGCATACATGCTCCTGCGCTCACAGACACTGGCAACGGAGCTAAGCCATGGCACTGGTCTATTTTTGGGAGCACTCCTAAGAATTGTGAGCGTGTTTCAGATGTTAGAGTCTTACATGGGGGAAAGCTAGAACAGATGGCTGGAGGGTTCAGAGCAGCAGCCCTGCTGAGAACAGATATTTATAGGCAGATTTAACCCTTGTGTGGTCTCTGGAGCCACGTTTAAAGGGGCTGCATCTGGAGCAGACGTGGTAGAGCCGAGCGATGACCTCTGAGGGTGTGCTGTCCTATCTCGTTTCTGTGAGCCGATTATCAGTGTAGTCTGGAAATCCCGTCTATTCTCTACCTCTTTCTCAGGGGACGCAGCTTTCCCTAGACCATGGAGCCTTGTTTCTGTAAGCCTCGGTGAAAATGGACTGGTTGTGGTTATTATTTGCTGACCAAGCTGGGGCAGCGGGTACTGCGGCTGCCCTGTGCTTGCGTGACCAGCAAAATGAGGACAAAGATTGTTTTGTCCCTCTTGCCCTGATTTTTTCTTTTTTTTTTTTTTTTCTTTTCTCTTTTAGCAAAAGGTTACCCAGATTCTTCCTTTTCCTTGCTGGAAGCAGATACCGTGTTTTGTTTCAGGAATGCCATCTCCTAAAGAGAGACAGATTAAATAAAGCCTGCCCTGTCTGATCTATCAGATGTTTTTACCTGTCCTCATCTTGGACTCTTGTGCTTGAGCATTTAGGGAAGAGCAAAACCCAGCTGGGGGTTCTGCTGCTTTGTTGGACAGAGTTGGCTGCAAAATGAGGAGCATGGCAGGTTTGCAGTGACAGCTCTATTAGCAGTCCTTTCTTTGAGACCATCTAGCCTACGTTTTGGGGTCTGAGGTAGTGTTTTATTGAGCTTGTCTGGCATGTCTTGAAGTGGCCTTCACAGAGCTGAGTATCAGACACAGGAGAAAGTGATCGGGGGGGAAGGAAGAAAGCCATGCCCCCCAGGTGGGACATGTAAAGAACTGACAGAGTAGTTATCTGAGAGTTGCAGGGAAGAAGGCACTGGCTCTGAAAGCATGAACTGGGGTGCAGACCTGGGGAGCTGTGTGAGTCTGCTCAGGCTGCTTTTCAGTCTGGCTCTGGCAAAATTAGGGAGCAGTGGTGCTCCTGGAGCTAGTGCAGGGTACCAAGAGACTGGATAAAAAAGAAACGGAGGTGGGTGCTACTGGCAGAGTTGGTGGTGCCAGGTCAGAGAACAATGGCCTGTATTTGCGCTCCTAAAAATTGGAAAATTGAGTCTAATTGTGAGATGGGGGAAGCAGCTGCAGCATCAAGTGGAAAGGAACATTCCTCCCTATAGATAGGCACTTAATCCCATAGGGTTTGAGCTGTGGTGGTTGTGCACAGTGGCACACACGGCATGCACCTGGGCTGCACCTTTCCTCTGTTGGGACTTCAGCTAATCCAGATATTTGGAGCTGCTCTCTTCCTGCCAGCTTGTGCCTAGCATAGAGATCCCAGGGAGGCAGCGCTGAGTCTTATAGGGCTGTTTTCCACTTGTCATTGCATTGCTATGCCAGCCAGAGGTGTTTGCAATGTTAGAGGTGGCATGCAGCAGCCCTAAGTCGGGCTATTAGTCCAGCATCAGGTTCTCGGCCAAAGGTTTCATTCAGATGCTCAGCCAGGTTTGTGGTTGTATACCCCGACACCATGCCCAAGGGAGCATGAAGCTCTGCTGGAAAGTCAAGGAGTGTGACATAGAGTGGTGGTGTTGCCTTGGGGATCAGCTCTGTGCTTTGAGGGTGTGAATGAAGAGCATCCCCTAGCTTTCTGTACACTGATGTGCTGGGCATGGGAGATGCAAATCTGTAGAGAGTGGGAGTATGTTGGAGCTGCTTGCTTCCTTGCTTATTCATTCCACTTTCAGACTGTGGAGGCTTGGAAAGCAGTCACAGTAGTCCCCCCACGCGCAGTTGTGTTCTCACTGCTCGTCTGTGTGTCACATGGAGGAGTTCTCTGGTTTCCCAGCAGCTCTTGGTCCCAGGTCAGCACTTGCACCCACAATAGAAATGTGACTTTACGGTGAGAAAAACTGGTTTCAGCTCCTGCAGCACCCCCCCGCCCCCCACCATATCCCGAAAGCACAGCTGATCCTGCTGGATACCCAGGTGTGAAGCTGGCAGTGCTGGCAGTGTTCAACCAGCTCACAGTCTGGTCTGCTGCATGGTGGTGTCATTGTCATGGTGGTGCTTTGTGTCCGTGGCTGTTGGACTGCATTTTGTACCCAGACAAATTGGTAGGAGTGAGGTTGCTCGGCAGGGCCACTGGGCACGCTGACTTGGTGTTCCTGTGGCTGGGCTGGCCAGTGTTCTTCCAGGGCCCACAGGAAGGACTGGCAGCCACCCGCTCTCCTCCTACCTGAGGAGGCAGAGAGAGAACCTGGCAGGAACAACTTGCGCCCAGCTGGGTAACTGCCAGTCCTGAGATCTGCCCACACTTGCCTGGCCTTCCACAATGGCCCCATTGTTCCTGAGAGGGCAAGGAGGAGGCTTCCTGCAGCTCCCTGGGCATCGTTAACCCTCTGCCTGCCAGGAACAGGCTTGCAGGATGGGCATACATGGGGCAGGAGGCCCTATGGGCAGGTGGAGGAGCTCTCACTTCCCTTGAGTGCAAGAAGGGGAGCTGCCGGGGGTAACCAGCCTGTCTCTGCCAGCTGCCTCTAAAATTGCCCCTTGCTGCTGTTTTGAGGACAGCTTGCATGTGCCTGTGCTAAAGACACACACTGGAGAGGCAGGGCCCCATTGAGCTTTGACTTCCTCTGACAAGGCATAGGGAGGCTCTCTGCCTTCTAAGCTGCTTTCTGCCATGACCTTTCCTTGGGAGCAGCCACCAGTGGCTGGTTGCTTGGGCCACAATGTGCGTGCCAGAGCAGGACATGTCTTTACGCATGGGACATTCAGGGTGTTGGGGGGCTAATTCCAGTGGCTGAGATATCAGTGTGGAACCTGTTTAAAGCAATTCCAGGCTGATCAAAGTGCCTTCTTCCTTCCTGTCCTGTAATGTGATCTCGGGCCAATGAGCTGCTCGGGGTCTGCTGTGGCTTCTAGTTCCTGTTGTTGTGGAGACAGAGCCTTGGAGGGCACAGGCGTGCCTCGCTGCGGGTGCAGGCTCGGAGCCAGAGCACAATATCCGTGTGCCGAAGAGTACAAGAAGTACCCTATCGCTGGCCAAAGGAGCTGGACGATCGTGTCCCACTCTGCTTGCTGGCTCTGCATTGTCCATCTTTCGATAGAAGTTGTGCTTCTCTGCAGCTTTCTGCTATGTGTGTTTCCTGATCAGCTGGTTGCAGGGGTTATAGGGCTGCCTCAGCATCCGTGATCTGTCACAAACTTCCCCTCCAGAATCCATGTGACGAGGGAGAGGAAGAGGCATTTGACTAGCATGCCAAGACATTCTGTATGGGAAACTTTCTGGATGTCAGTCTTCAGAGACATTTACCCTGATGTATCTCATGCTAGCTCAGAGACTGGAGAATTGGCTTGGTAATCCAAACAGCCGAGGACTTAGAAATCTAACCAGACACCTTGTGAAAGTCACCAACTAGTTCTTCTGCAAACCCCGATGCTCACTTGCTTATATCATTATGTAAACGGCCATCCTGCTTCCAAAAGATCTCTTATTTCCTCCCACTCAGTAGCCTTTGTGCTCTTCTCTCCTCCTTTGTACCCTGGTCTTTGTTGTCGCAATAACTTTTCTTTTTAATATGTTCTGTTTCTTAAATAAGGGCATAACTAAAGTTAACTGTGGAGGGCCAAGGGCCGAGTTGGGAGCACTTGATCACCCCAGCTACTGTACCTAGTGCAAACAATGCTGCTTCAGAGCTTGATCTGGCTGAATCTGGGCACCTGGCCTCTGGCCACAAGGACCACTGCAAACCCCAAAGCCTCCTGCAAACCTCAGAGCTGAAGGAATGTCAGAAGCCCTTGCCCACTTGGCCAGTCATAAGTTAACAAGACCTCTCTCTCCTGGTGGGGAAGAGGGGCTCTCTGGGGGGAGCCCCAGGACAGGCTGCCTCTGGGCCCTTCTCTTTATCTGTGGCTGTACATCTGCTGCTACACAGAGGGCTCATTGCCTCCCCAGAGGGCTGCAGTTAGTCAGATGGGGCAATTCCTAGCTCTTTCTGCCTGTTTCCTTTTGGGTGGTTGGAGGCCTGGCCAGGGTTAGATCACTGTGTCTCTGGAGGAGCTCTGTCAGTTGCATGAGTGTTTGCGTAAGGGCAGAGTAGCCCCTGAGACTTGGGACCAGGTGTGTGGGGAAGGCGGTGCTGCTTTGCACCCATCGAGTGGCAGAAGCTGGGGAGTTTTCAGCTTTACACACGGGGGAGGCTTCTGGGGGTAAAGGTGAAGCATGGCGAGGAGGTCGAGCAGCTGCTGTCTTGGGGTGTGCAGGGGGGAAACCCCTCTCCAGATCGGTGCTAGCCCAGACTCTGATGGTAAAGTCAGATGGGGAGCAGTGGCTCTCCTCAAGGTCTCTCCCGCCCTTTCCAGCCCAACACTGGAGCCCCGGTACTGCCTGCAGGTAGCTGCCACCACGCAGCTGCAGGATCTCTGCTGCCCGTGCTGATCCTCTCTGCACTGGGAAAGGTGAAAGGTTTCCCAGGGTGGAATTTCCTGCGAGGTCGTTGCATAGCCTCGTCCCCTATGACCTTACACCCCGATGTGCCTTAGTCATGATGGCATGCAAATGCGAGGCAACGGGGTGGGGGCTGGAGGGATCTGCTGGGAACAGGAAGTGACCTCAGCTGTGGTTTAAATATAGAACCCAACGTTTGCTGCTGCTGGCCCTGGTATTTATAATCTTGGAGGAGTGCTCAGCAGCTCTCTGCATCTCTTCTACATCCAGGCTGGCAGAGGGCAAGATGTTGGGGCAGCCACCCTGCTTCTCCCTCTTTCTTGCATTTATCTGTCAGCTCCCTCTCCCCAGGTGTGCTGGGGTACATACATGTGTGTGCCCAGTAGCACAAACATGGTGCTGCAATCCAGGCAATTTGCAGGCCTGGAGGTGTTGCATCCTCTTCCTTTTGTGCAGGTGTGTCATTTGCATGTTGCATTTAGTGCCAGGATTAGACACAGGAAGAGTCCAACTCTTTCCCAACTCTCTGCCATGAGCCTTCTCAAAGGCAAACAAACTTGTTGCACTGCTGGTCGTACAGCAGGGTGCAGCTGGGGTACACGGTGCTGAGAGAGGTGGTAGGGGTGTCCCTGCCACAAGGGTTTCCTGCTGGGACCCTGTCTGCAAAGACTGAGCTGTTCTTCAGGCTGGAAAGTGATGCGAGCTTGCTCAAAGGGAGTGTTTTGGGGAGGTTTTCTGCAAGGTGGTATGGGATGTCTAGCCCTCTCTTGCAGTATGCAACAGGCATCTCCGTGCTGCTTTAATCTGAAAGAGTGTAGTAAATATCTGCTGTAGGGATGTGGTGCATGGCTCTGCTCCCCAGCACAAGCCCCCGCACGCTGCGGAGGCCCTGTTGTGAGGGCTGAGTTGCCAAGGAAGCCTGGGGTCCGCGTGCACACACCGTGCCCCAGCCCAGGCGCCGCTGCACTGGCAGGCGGTGCAGCGAGTTGCCCCGTGCTCAGCCTTGGCCAGGCTGTGAATGCCCTGGGTGACGGTGACACCTAGTGGCTTCGTCCCATAGGCTCCACCTCGGGCCCAGACGTAGGGCACCCGGAAAATCTGATGGTTCTGGACAGCTGGCATGAAGCTGGACAGGCCATAGGCAACAGACCCTGCAGTGCTCAGGAGCCCTTGTGTCTCTTGCTTGGAGACAGGGGGCAGAGAAGGCACCCAGTGTGATGGCCCTGCTGACGATGGCTAGTCTGTCACAGATCCCTGCAAAGAGACTTTCTTCTAAAAAGAAGAGCAGAAGCTGTTGTGTTAAAGCTTGGAAGCGCCCTGTGAAGTTCTGGCATTGCTGGGTTCCAGTCCTGAACACTGCTGGCATTGCAGACTTTTACTGCCAAAGGATCCTAAAGCGGTTACTGACTCCTAGATGCAGCTGAAAGACTGTCCTCATAGGCTCAGCTACATCAGCTGTTTACCTGACATGTGTGACTCTAGGCAAGGCTTGTCTCCTTTGTGATTTTTGTGAAAAAGTTGGGGTTTTAAGGTCTCAGCTGTGAGCCCTGCTGCTCAAGAGAGCTGGTGTACCAGAGGCAGTGTGAGGCACAGCTCACTAGCTAGGCTTTTTAGCATTACTTGCCCAGTCCCAGTAACCCCAGTGCACAAACACAGTGGAAATGGCCTGAGGAAGTCTCTTCATCCCATGTAGCAACTGTCCAGGGAGATCTGTGTTGTGGTTTTGCAATGCAACCTGTGGTGTTATCTGCCAGCAGGGTTTTCTCAGGGAAACGGAAACTGCCCCTGTTTCAAGATGAGCTTGTCTTTGTGCATCCCAGCATAGCCAGAGGCTGTGTGGGGATGCCCAGCTGTCACAGCAGCCCATATTCCTGGCCAGATTTCATATACTGCAAGATGAGATCCTGCCTCAGAGGAAACTGAAGCTCCCTGAGCAGCAGCAGCACCTTTGGAAGAGATTTCTGGCCTTGCTTTCTGACCTACTAGATGGTGTTACTCGACTGCAGTCTGCCAGGCTGCAGTGCACAGGTGGCTGTAGTGCCTGGCATGTGGGGCAAGTCTCTCACTGACCCATCCCCAGCAAGTCGCACTAGCCAGTGTATGAAGCAGTTCCTTGCTATCATCCCAAGGAAGCCACATGTGACTGCCTAGTAATGTCTGGCACATGCAGGGTTTCTGTAGGGAGCACACCAGTTGGACTGGTCATCGTGGCTCTTTTATCCTGGCTTTCTCTCTTGTGCCTTCTTCCAAGAGCGATAGCGTGGCAGCAATGCCAGCCAGCTCCCAGATGTGGAAGCTGCAAGGCTGGCAGCAGGCATGGGCTCCACATTCTTTGCAGCCGTGTTGGGAATCCATGTTTTCATTCTTTGGAGAGAGCCAGGAGCATGATTCACCAGAAAGTCCTCTGGGAGCACAGCAGGGTTTCAGGTTTCTTCAACTATCAGCTAGCAATTCCCGGATTGCAAATATGTCAGCCCAGTCTCTCCTGCCCAGAGCTTACTCCTTCTCTCCCTCTGCTGCTGTTCAGGCTGTACTGGAGGAAGGTTATTGAAAGCAGTTTTTGTTGTTTTGTTTCAAGATTTCTTGTCTGCTGAAGTGCCTTGAAAGCCTCCCTCCCTGCATGAGGTTGGCTGGGTCATCCCCCTGTGTAATGATGGGGAAATCAAGGCACCCAAAACCCGGGCATCTTGCTTAGGGTCACAAGTGGAATTGGTGGTAGCCGGGAGCAGAAGCCAGGAATCTCGTCTCCTTGCTTTAACCACTGGGAATTAAGTTTGCTATTGTCTTTAAAACTGCCAGGCTGGAGTGGGTGTGTTGCTAAATTGCAGAGAAAGACAGACTTCTGTGCAGTCTTCTTTTTGTCATGTTCTTTTCAAGATGGTTCGAATTGTTTGTCTCCTGGTGTCAGTGTATCTACTTTCTAACTAATTGTCTTCCATGGCCCAGATATACGGTGTGCCTGCTGAAATCTAGTTTGAATCTCAGGGTATGTGGAAGGAGCTTGCAGCAGTCGAGATGCCTATTGTCATGCTGCAGCCAGACAGATGAGAGGCCGAGGCGGATCCCTGCTATCCATCTGCAACAGAATCCAGCTGTTGCTACTCCTGAAAGCAGAGCAGAATCTTCAGGCAGCTGCTTCTGGCATTTGTCCCATTAGGAATTGTGAAGCAAGTGTTACCCCTCTGAGTGGGCACTAGAAGAGGAGGGCTTTCCAAAGTTTAGCCAGGTCCCTCTGTCAGCCCAGGGTAGCTTTCCATCCTGCCTCAGGCAAGGTTTCGAATGACCTCCCTGGAGCACCAGCCTAGTCCAAAATAAAGAAAGAAGATAGGTGCCCCCCAAATGTTACATTTTGGAGGAACTTCATAGCTGGTGAGGCTCATCCATTCTGCAGGCAGTGCCTGAAGGTTTTGTCATGGTGATTGCCAGGTCCTTTGGAATCGAGGTGTTTGTTCCATGTTCCTGAAAGGCATGGGCTTTTCAGGGCCCCGGGCTTCTTCCTCCCTTGCTGAGTTATTCACTGTGCTGGGCTGTACTAGGGTTGTGCTGAGGTGCTGCTGAGCATTCACATTTTCAGTGAAGCATTTTGGGATCTCTTTCAGACAGGATACCATGCCCATGCAGATGTGCCACAGGCAGACCTGGATCTCCCATCCTACCACTGAAATGGAAGCACCTCCTCAGCAGGTGTAGCCACACAATGGTGTCAGTGGGTTTGTGGCCCTCAGGACTATGGTGCAGCGTGTTGCAGGGATTGCAAGTGCGGCAAAGCGGAGGGTGGGAGGGGGGGCCTCTGGGCCACCAGCAGCAGGAGCTGCTACAGGGCTTGCTTTCTGGAATGCTGTCTGGCAGCAACCTCTTCCAGCAGGGCTGAAGGCTCCATGTGGCTGGCCAGCCAGTGGCCGCAGGCAGCATGTGTGCTTAATGTTGCAGCTTGTGCCATATGGACCTTCTCCTCCTCCCTGCTTGCCCTCTCTGTGTCTCCTTCCCCACTGGGCTCCCCTCCCCCTGCAAGCAGTTTGACAGAGCAATTGGGCAGGCACTGGGACAGCAGCTCTGACATAAATCTCTCCTGGTGTGGAATGAGGGGTATAAATATCCAGAGAGTGATGTGATCTTTCCAGCTGCTATTAATAGGTCTCTGGAGAACAAGAGCAAGCAAGTGAGACTGGCTGACACTTAAAGGGCTAGCAACTCCCTTATGTGCTGTGAAAATTAATCAGCACTGTGGCTCACCATCTTCCTCCAGGCTAGAGCAGAGCCCTCACCGTGGTGCATGGGGCAGAAATGGAGGAGGAGGGAGCAACTAACAACTCCTAGTTAGGAAGCAATGATATGCCAAGCTGTGCAAGAAGGATCCCACTAACTCAGGAAGAATGCTTGGGTGGGCTGTGCCTCAGCACTGTTTGCATAGTATGCCAGCAGCCCCCGGCTCAGCTTGCAGGGAGGCAGGTGCTTAGAAGACCCTTCTGCCGAGAAGACCCTTTCTGCAGGCACAGAGCTTGCTCGCGGTGCATGACAAGCTGCAGCCTGTACCTTACAGCGATCACAATCTTTTGGGGATCATGGGTCTGCCAAATGTGCTTCACTCTGCTTTCTTAGCAAGGGTGCAGTGGTTTGCCCTGGCAAAGCGAGCACTTGGCTTTTGCTGGTGGTGTTTCCAGGCTCGCCTTCAGCAAGCCAGGAGCAGCATGTGTAGCGCTGCTGAGCTCTTGCGGTGCTATTTAGATGCACGGGGTTTGGTCTGGAGCCGGTGCTTCCTGTCCCTGGGTGGCAGAAGTAGTCTGTGTGCAGCATCTGGCCTGCGTGATCCAAATGGGAGGAGCAGACCACAGTAACCTCTTCCTTGTGTGCTGGGAAATTTCTCCGCCTGTGCACAGGAAAGCTTGTTGGGTGCATCGTGGGGGTGTCACACAAAGCGTATAGTGGATGTGAGCAGAGTAATACCTCAGCTTCCATGTACATGTAGTTTACTCTTTTCCCCTCCTGCTTCCCCAAGAAGTAAAAATGATTGTGACAGGGTTAGGCTTAGGGTGTTGTCTGTTGGACCAAGGGTTTGTAGTGGCCTTCCAGAATACACATTGTGATACAGAGCTGCATCCCAGTCATCTCTAATGCCTGTGCAGAGCTCCAAGGGGAATATTCCCAGTGTGAGTATGAGACTGCCAAGGCAACTAGGTCCTGCAAGGAGGGCTACTGCAGCACTGTTTAGCTGCATGCACTTCCCTCAGCCCAGAAACCTCTGTGTTCTGCCCTAACCTCCTCTTCTCTGCCAGGCTCTGCCTCAGCCTGTGGGGCTATTCAGAAAGCTGAGCTGGGTTTGGAGCAGGAGAGCATCACCCTGCTATCCCAGCAGGCCTGTGGCACATTGCATCATCCTGCTGGGCTGGGGCTCCTGCTAAACTGGACACCCCCTCACCCTGAGCCTTAAAGCAGGAGCTGGAACTGTCCCTCAGGCCTCTGGGAGAGACAGAGCTTGTCTGATGAGTGCCTGCACTTCCCAGCTCTGCCCTTGCCTTGCAACCCACTGCCTCCTTCTCAGTTGCCTCAACCTTTGTCCCCTGCTCTGTTCCAGTTTTCTCTTTATAGGCTTGTGTCAGGACTGTGTGCTCAGTTGTCTTCTGTGTGTTTTGCAGGGCAGAGGAAACTTACTTAGCAGCAAAAGGGGTCCCTGAGAACATTAGGGCACCAGATTTCTTTCTGGGGTCACAAAGTTGTATAAGCTCTGGGAACACCTGCAAAATAGCTCTGAGGATCCTTCTGCTCACCAAAGGGCCAGGCTGGCATGGAGCACCCATTTCTCGTCATAGCCTTGGAAATGAGGGCTCTCGTGTCTGTGGCTGTTCTTTGAAGTACTGGCAAGTCTGCCATGCCTGGGTGAGAGTTTACAGCTTGTCAGCATGTGAGTGAGTAACTGCAGAACAGGATTTTTTTGGTCAAAGGGCCCAAGGCTAATTCCCAGCATGAGCAGCTCTGGGTTGTGCCTTGCCATGGGCTTTGTCTGGCCCTGTGACCAACTAGCAGCCCCAGTGCACTGGCCCTGGGCTGTGCCCCCGGCAGCAGCACCCATGTGAGGGGCACTGTGCTGACTTGCTGCCCTTTACTCTTGCAGGTTTCTGATCGAAGGGCGTGGGAGCTCCCTCCACTGGCACTGTGGGAAGCTTTAGCCAAGCCAATGCACCCTGACAACAAACTGCCCAGCCATGGCAAGGCAGGCAGCAGCAGTGCCCTGGCCCAGCACCACAATGTGAGCCAAGCACCCACCTGTAACTTGGGCTCAAAGGGTGTGGGGGCAAGCAGCCATGGCAGCAAGGCCACTCAGATCTCCCCTGGCAACTCTGGACTGAAAAACAGCCAGAACACTGTCCCAAACTTCAGCTCCTTGAAGGGCAAGGTGAAGCGGGAACGAAGCATCTCGGTGGACTCTGGAGAACAGCGAGAAGCCAGCACCCCATCACAGGACACAGAATCAAAAGGTAATGCTCTCCTAGACCTTGCCTCAGCATGTCTTCCTCTCAGTTGCTACAAACATTCTGGCTGGATTTGAGATGGAAGCATCTTTGGTTTCTGTCTTCTGTCCAGGCTTGTCCTGGCTGCCCGTGTGACACTGCATCACTGCTTGTCACATCTGCAGTTTTTGGACCAGAGTGGCTGAGTTCTCTTTTGCTTTGCATTTCATTCCCCAAACCATTTGTTGCACCCAGAATCTGGCACTGGTTTTCATAGGCTACTGAGGCCATCTAAGCAACGGCATGGTACACTGAAACTACACCAAATGCCCCTGCATGTGCAATGTGCAAACTTTCAACTTGAGACTGAGTTGTTTTCTATCTCCTTGCTGTTGGTAGAGAGCTGCTTTGTGGTGTTCTTACAGCTGCCCAACAACTCAGTCATGGTTAGCAAGGAGGTGCTGTGAGGGTCACTATCTGAACAGTTCTATGGTTTCATCAGCAATGGATAACTCTTGTGTTACAGCATGTGGCTTCTGGAAAAGGGCTGAGTCAGTGCTTCTAAACCTCCTTAGCGGCCTTCCCTGTAACCTCTTGCATTCCATCAAGCTCTATGCTCAATGGCTGTGTGGGATACTTGAACATCTCACGGACGGTTGTAGGAAGAGAAATTCCAGTGGTGCCCTTGGTTCCAACCAGGACTCACACCCGATCTGCAGACGCAGAGCTGCTGTTCTGGCTTGTGCCCCTAAGGATTTAACAGTCAAAGCCATGTTGCCTGATTGTCTTAGGCCAGAGCTGTGCCATGGAAGAACAGGTAGAATGTACCTGAATGGAGTTCCTGCCCCCAGGAAGGCTTTCTCCCCATAGCGTTACAGGGGTAACTGTACACCACCGATCATAAGCATTTGCAGGTTTATCCCAGAACTGTCTTGTAACCATACTGCCACAGGAAAATTATTAAAATAGCTTGATCAGAAATGTACGAATCTCCTATGTTCCTAATGTACTGACAGATCATGTGAATATGGTCATGATGTAAAAAAGATGATGTAAAAAAGTAAGGCTAGACAATGTTTCATTAGTTAAAGCATAGGACTGGAAGTTATTCATCTTGTGTCTGATTGCTCTCCCCGAGTCCCTAAGTGCCTTTAGGCAAGCCACTTCCTCTCTGAGCTGCATCAGTCCCATCTCAGAGGGGGGACACGTGGAGGGACCATATGAGTTTATAGAGAGCACAAAGGCCCCTGCCTGATTGATGTCGACAAAGGGCAGAGTCTGTCTCTTGTTCCTAACAAAAGATGTGAATGCATCTTCCCATTCTATATTCAAATTTTAATTGCTGAATCACAGACCCTTTAAATTTACAGGTAATCCCCAAAGCTTTTTAGTTTGGAACTGCAGGTAGACACATCCTATGTTCATAGACTCCTTTCAGGCAGTAAGAAATACATGTCATCTGCAACTCTGGCTCTCACAGGGGCGTGTCACTATATCTGGCTGCTAAGACAAGGAGCCCAGACTGAGCAGATGTTTCGGGTTCTTAACCAGTGCTGGGCAGATGTTAGCATAAAGCTTAATTGCCCAGTGCATCCTGGTTGGGTTGGCACTGCCAGCATGCAGCACCCAGCTGGGCAGGACTCCAGCCTTTCAGGCCCTTGCACATCTACTCAGCACCTCTGATGGCTCTGTCCCTTTGCAGGTGAGGTGGCTCCCCGTAGTAAGCGACGGTGCGTGCTGGAAAGGAAGCAGCCATACAGCGGCGATGAATGGTGCTCTGGGCCAGACAGCGAGGAAGAAGACAAACCCATCAGCAGTGCGCACAGTGAGTGACTGCCTCCTTAACAGCTCTGAAGCTTGAATAGAGCTAGGTCCTTCCTGCGGCTCAGGAGTGCTGATGAAGCTGGCACCTCTAGCTTTGCCTGTGTGTGCTCAGCTGAGTGTGTGGAGGGCCACTGCAGTTGGTGGTCATTGTGCTGTGAGAATATTTGCTATGCAATGAGGTCTGGGACCTGGTTTGTGGAGATGCTACCGAGATGCTGGAGGAAAAGGTGTTGAGGTTGAAAATCCCTGCTGTGTGTTTCTGTGGCCACACTGCCCTGGTCATAATGGCAGCCAGAATGCAACGTGTGTTGCTTTTGTTGCAGCAGCTAAGTCTGTGCCAGGCCATTCACCCTTCTCTCTGCAGTTGTCTTGTAAAGACAACTGAGTCTAGAGAGGCTCTTGGTCTTGACAGTGGTTCAGGCAGAGCTGAGCTGGCCCGAGGTACGCACTTTTTGGGACAATGAACTGTAGGTCTCTTTGGTTTTCCAAAAGCATGAGCATTCTTTGACATTTTCTATCTACAATTCACTTTACTCTCAAACTGTAACAGGGAGAATATCTGAGAGATGGGGCAAGGTCCTGTGAGGCCCAAGGAGATGCTCATGTTGTCTGATGGAGAACATGAACATGTAGAAAAGCAAGAAGAGGGTGGCCTTTGTGCCGGCCAGTGCATTGTCGCCATCGTCTCCAGAACATCCACTTGAACTTCTCAGCGCAATCCACAGCCTGTGCAGCCTGTGTGGGAAGGGATAGTGCCATTTCCCTAGTCACAGCCTGCTTCCAGATCTGCCTGGCGGGAATGGGTCACGGTGGGGCTGCCCAGGGGCAGGGGCTGGCAACGAGGCAGCGCCCGTGTCCCCGCACCGGGTTCCCAGCGATGTCTCCTGTGTAAATGCTGCGGTGGCAGGGTCGGGCTGCGGGAGCTGCTGCGATGGGGAGAGGCAGCTGGAAGGGAGCAGAGAGCCAGCTGAGGCAAGGGGCGAGGGTAGAGGAAGGCAGGGCATGCCTCTGGTAATTGCAGTGCTTATTTATATTAATTATGGATCTTATTAATAACGGCTGACGATTGACAGTCACCTCTGCCGTGCGCGGCGGGGCCGGGCGGGCCAGTGCTGCCACCTGCTGGCGGCTCGTCCCTGCCGCCCGCGGGCTCCGACCCGGCGGCGGCGCCCGCCCGGCAGCTCGTCTCCTCTGCTCCCGTAGGCTGTAATGTAGCAGATCCTGCGATGTCCACAGCGCCACAACTTGGCCCAGGGTCCAACCCGCTGCCGAACCTGAGCGAGAGCAGTGCTTCCGGCGTGCCCCATGGTGCTGCCCCTGGCTTGCGGTCAGAGGCTGCAGGAGGCGGAGGTGGCGGAACAGGGAAGCAGCCTTCACAGTTTGTTTATGTCTTTACAACGCACCTTGCTAACACGTAAGTGGTAAACCCTATACCTCCCCCACTAGTATTGGCTGGCCTTGTCACACCTGCCTGCTGCATGCAGCAGTTGAGCACAAGAGAGCTGGAGAAACCTGTGTGTCTCTGGTTGCACAGAGTGGGAAACCCCTGGCATTCATGAGATATGCTGGTAGCCACTGCAGGTGGGCAAACTTGGACTTAAACGCCCACTTTCTTCCAGTAAGGCCTGGTTCTGCGCTCTGTGTCACCCATCTAGAGTGATCCACACGTGTAGAGCCCATCTAGTTAGCATCCAACAAAATTATTCACCCAAAGCAGTGTGGGTTGCTGGTCTGATTCGAAAGTATCTAAGGGACGGGTGTCACAGGGAGTGTAATGTAACAAGTGGTATTATTCTCCAGACAATTCCTCTCTTCTGTTCTGCGTTGTCTCAGCCGTAGAGTCTTAGCAGTTAGTTTAGTCTGTTTAGCCTAGTCTGTTAGGTTTAGTGCTCTGCTGTACCACAGGTTCAGTGTGGGAGATCCCAGAGCATCTTGGTGACAACCACCTCAGGGCAGCAGACACAAAGCAAAGCCTGTCACAGGACATGGGAAGAGAGAAATTGAATGGCAAGTGATCGTCAGATGGAGATATCCTCACTGGGTGCTGTGCAGGACAGATAGGAGGACTCTGAGAACATGCCCTCTTCTTGGTTACCTCCAGAGATTTTCTTCTTCCTGCAGGACTGAAAAACAGAGGTGGCAACTGGGGCCTTGGATGGGTAGTATGGGGCACAGTGCCTCTTCTCAAGTGACTTGTGCTCTCTCCCCAGAGCTGCAGAAGCTGTCCTGCAGGGCCGAGCTGACTCCATTCTGGCCTACCATCAACAGAATGTCCCACGGGCAAAGCTAGACCAGGTATACCACCTGTGAACCAACTGCTCCTGTTGGCACATGCTGCTGACTATTACCCTTCCCTTCTGATGTAGCCATTCTCCTCCAGCCCCTGGCTCAGCTGTGAAAGAAGGGGTTGCCAGAATGCCCTTTCAGTGGAGTGGGAAGCTGCTTTGCTGTGAAATTTCTTTGGCACAAGTCCTTGCTGTTGTAAGCTGTGAAAAGTTTTGTTATGGGGCATGGCATGTTCCCCTGTAGCCATGTGTGCAGAGTACCTGCTTGTGCATTCCTAGATCATGTAGTAGGGCCTACATCTTTCCTGTAAGGAATGAAGGTGAACTGCCATGAAGGCTTCATTTTGAGACAGAGAGGTCTCCTGCAGGGTGCAGGGAAGAATACCTTCCTCGGATCTTTCCCTGCTCAAGTTTCTTTCCCTTTTCTCTGCCAGGCACCACCTGCTCCTAAAGTGCTGGGCGTTGCTGAGCCACTTACAATTAACCCTTCTACTGCCAACACTCCACAGTCCCAGCCACTGGCCCCTCAAGCAAGTCAACCACAGCCGCAGCCTCCCCCACCACAGCCTCCAGCCCCGCCACCCCAGGCCATCAGTCAAACACCTTTACCTGTGCCCAGCAGCCTGCCCCAGGAAGGGACAAGTGAAGATGGCCGGAGAGATCTGACTCCCAACTCTTTGGGGAACAGTAGCAGCAATAACCAGCCTGGAAGTAACCATCCAAACACACCCACTGCGTCTGCCAGCACCACGCAGCCTGGGCAAGTGGACTCCTCCGCCACGCCCAGTTCCAGCCTCCTTGGAGAGGGCCCAGGCCCAGGGATGCCAGGGAATGGGCAGGCAGGCCTGGGCCCCAGGAACGCCATGAACCCGGAAGGGCTCTCAAAGGAGCAGCTGGAGCACCGAGAGCGCTCTCTGCAGACCCTGAGAGACATTGAGCGTCTCCTGCTGCGCAGTGGGGAGGCTGAGCCCTTCCTGAAGTCCAGCCAAAATGCGGGTGAGGGGGGGACTGCCCCTCAACCACAGGCTGCCCCTGCCCAGCCCCCTGCACCCCCTGCCAGCATGAAGAAGTATGAAGAGCCTCTGCAGTCCATGATCTCCCAGACCCAGAGCCTCGGTGGGCCTGGCCTGGAACAGGAGGTGCCCCACCACCCTAGCACTGACATGGGACAGCAGATGAACATGATGATGCAGCGGCTGAACCAGGACAGCCTGACACCAGAGCAAGTGGCCTGGAGGAAGTTGCAGGAAGAGTACTATGAGGAAAAGCGACGGAAAGAGGAGCAGATCAGCATCCATGGCCGGCCCATGCAGGAGATCATGATCCCGCAGTCAGTGGGGAGCATGATGATGCGTGGGCCTCCACCACCCTACCACAGCAAGCCTGGAGAGCAGTGGCCACCAGGGATGGGCAGCCAGCTGCGCGGACCCATAGATGTTCAGGACCCTATGCAGCTGCGGGGAGGGCCACCCTTCCCTGGGCCACGGTTCCCTGGGAATCAAATGCAGAGAGTCTCTGGCTTTGGAGGGATGCAGAATATGCCCTTGGATGCTCTTGGGCCCATGAGTGCCATGCAGAGGCCAGTCAGGCCCGGCATGGGATGGAGCGACGATATGTCTGCTATGGGAGGCCCTGGGAACTTTCCACAGGGCACCTTGCCCTACCCACCAGGGCAAGGGGATCCAGAAAGGTTTATGAATCCCCGCGCCAGAGAGGAGATCTTGCGGCATCAGCTCATGGAGAAACGTCCAGTGGCAATGCAGAGGCCAATGGGGATATCCAGCAACTCCATGAGCCAGGGCATGGAAATGGAGAGGATGATGCAGGCTCACAGGCAGATGGATCCATCCATGTTTGCTGGGCAGATAACGGGTGAGAGCCTGAGCAGTGCCCCAATTGGAATGGATTTTGCAGGCACTCGGGGGATGCTGAGCCCCCCTATGAGTCAGTCAGGCCTTCGGGATATGGACACACCCATGGGCCCTGGCAACCTCAACATGAACATGAATGTCAATATGAACATGAACATGAACCTCAATGTCCAGATGACCCCACAGCAGCAGATGATGATGTCGCAGAAGATGAGGGGCCCTGAAATGATGGCCCACCAGGGCATGAACCCTGAGGAGCTGGCCAGGGTTAGGGCTCAGAATGGCAATGGCAGTGCAATGCTAACAGGACCCCAGAAAATGATGATTCCCTCCCAGTTCCCCAACCAAGGACAGCAAGGCTTCTCAACTGGGCAAGGGTCTTACCCCAACCTGCCCCAGGAGATGGGCAGTGGCTCAGACATGTTCAGCCCTGAGCAGGGCACCATACCCGTTGGGAGCATCAGTGGTACCACCAGACTCAGCCACATTCCTCTGCCTCCGGCCTCCAATCCCACTCCCACACCAGGGGGAAACCTGGCCAATATGCACCCAGCACCTTCCCGGGGGCTGGGCCGCCGGCCCTCTGACCTCACCATCAACATCAACCAGATGAATTCACCCAGTATGGGTCACCTCAAGTCTCCCACCCTTAGCCAGGTGCATTCACCACTGGTCACCTCCCCATCTGCCAACCTCAAGTCCCCACAGACACCCTCACAGATGGTCAGCATGCCACCTTCAAACCAGTCTGGACCTCTCAAGTCCCCCCAAGTGATGAGTTCCTCTCTCAATGTCCGGTCTCCAACTGGCTCACCAAGCCGCCTGAAGTCCCCTTCTATGGCTGTTTCTTCCCCTGGTTGGGTGCCATCTCCAAAAGCCACCATGCCCAGCCCAGGAGTCAACCAGAGCAAGCAGACTCTCAGTATGAACTCATCTGCTTCCATCGGAGCACTGGATCAGGGTATGCTGGGTGTCTTGTATGCGAGTGCATGTCTGCTTAGTTTTGGTGAGTGTGTGGACTGGGTTTCTCTCCAGCCCACGAGCTCTCTCTGGAGCGGGAAGGCACGTGTTCCTGTGCCTGGCCCTGCACCTCACAGAGCAAGTATTTTTTCCCAGGAGTCCAAACATGGCCTTTTCAGTTAGATCTGTGACACAGGCAGCAAATGCTGTGTATGTGCTGGGCAGTCAGGGGCAGGTTTAAGTGGAAGTCTGTCACTGCTCTGGAGCAAGGTCTCTGCATGAGCCTTCTCAGAGTCCAGAGAGTGCTGGACTGTGCCAGCTCTGTGCTTTACAGCCTCCTCTGGTAACTGCTGTCAGGAGAGGACAGGGGTGCTCTCTGGTGAGAGCAAGCCACAGTGTGTGGACAATACTGAGTTGATCTCTCTCTTGCTTGCAGGTTCTCTCCCTTCTGGGCCTCGGAGCAGCTCTTCCGCACCAGCCAGTAACACCTCTAGCACCATGAATCCAAACATGCCTTTTACTTCCTCTCCAGATCCATCCCCTTCCCAGAACCCCCTCTCACTGATGATGTCCCAGATGTCCAAGTATGCCATGCCCAGCTCCACACCACTTTACCACAATGCCATCAAAACCATCGCCACCTCTGATGATGAGCTGCTGCCAGACAGGCCTATGCTTCCACCTGGAAGTATGTCAGGTATCTACTTCTGGAGGTGGGCTTGCGAGGGGTCAGACCGTCTTGTGGCTGACAGTGAACCTGAGGCAGCAGGTGGAGGAGGCATTAGAAACTCTGATCTCCCCATGACTGCCATGTCATGTAGCTTAAATTTCCCCTTGTTTGCAACAGTCTGTGCACTTCTCTGCCCTCTGCCCAGGCTGCCCATCAGCTTTTGGCTTGGGTGGAAGGACGTGAGCTGGTCTGGCTTGAGGAGTCCTTCTTCCACAAGACCTAGAAGTCTTTTATCTTTACCCATGTAGATGTATTGGGCCCAAGTTTTCATGGCTCCTGGCGTTTTCTTGGGTCCAGGACTTGGAGGCAGAGGTCTGCTGCTTAGAGCCCTCGTGTTCCTGTACAGTGGGACTGGGATGCTCTGAATGGGGCTTGGGAGTCTGGTGTTTTGAGTGGAGCCTGCACAGGCAAGGCTGTGTTGTAGCACAGTTGTGATTTCAGTAGGCCAGATATGCTCCACTAGCTAGTGGCACTGGTAAGGACATTTAGGCAAATGAGTGTTTTTTGTCACGTGGTGACCAGCCCAAAGGGGAATTCCAGCGTGCTCTACCACTTGATTTAGGGGTTTAAAGCTGTCTGATAAATATTTTTGGCAGTTTTGAGAATGAAAAATCAACTTTTTGAGTGTTGCACTGCTGAGCAGTCACTTAGGTTGACTGCAGGCATGCAAATGCGTTGGCTGCCTCTGCAGGCACTGATGGCTGCTCTGCTTTTCTGATGGGCACAGGCCTTCCCACCCAGACAGCACCTGTGTCAGGCCGCTGACTCTTCTGCTTTTTTCCTCCTCACCACCCAAGGTGGTGGTCACTGGAGCTCGCTGTGTGGTAAACCCCGTGGCACGCAGTGGTGACAGGTCACTCCTTGCCGCCTTTCAGGCAGCTGAGAGCCCTGCTGGGACCACGGTATAGGGCACACACCGAGCCAACCAGGACTCTAAAATCAGGGGACTGCAAGAAATTACAAATCTAGCATGTGACTGGATGAAGCTGGAAGAGCCCTCTGATGATTGGGGAGCTGGAGTCTGGGGCACTTTTTTCTGATGTTGGTGCTTTGCAAGCCCATCTTGGAGCTGCTTACTGAGCATCATGCTCCATTCTCAGGGCATTCTGAGCAGCACTGCTTGGCAGGCTTTCAGGATGTGGGTTTTTTGCAACACTGAAAGGTCTGTGGGAAGGCCTTAACTCTTCTTTCTTTTTCCTGTCCTTAGGTGTGACGGGGAATCAGCCAAATCAACTGCACTTGAATTCTGTGGGGCCTGGATCCTCTCAGAGCCCCATGGGAATGAACCTGCCTGGTCAGCAGCCCCTTTCCCATGAACCTCCCCCCACCTCCATGATGTCCTCCCCAAACCCTCTGGGGTCCAACATTCCTATGCATCCGAGTGGGCCAGGTGCAGGTGTGCCCCCCCAGAACCCCATGATGCTGCCCCCAGGTCCCCAGGACTCATTGAATCAGCAGTGTGGCCCTGTGCACAACAGTTCACAAATGATTCCTTCTAATCAGCTCGTGTTCCCTCGCATGCAGCAGCCCCACAATGCCATGCCATCTCCTGCCGGAGGCATGCCCATGGCCCCCAGTACGGGAGGTGGCCCTGGGATGCAGCAGCATTACCCGCCAGGGATGCCCTTGCCACCTGAGGACCTTCCCTCCCAGCAGCCTGGTCAGATGCCTCCTCAGCAGCACATGATGGGCAAGAACATCCCTCCTCGGATTGGTGACCCCTACCCACCCGTGCTTCCTGGGGTGGCGTCGGTGCTGAACGACCCCGAGCTCAGCGAGGTCATCCGCCCCACACCCACGGGGATCCCGGAGTTTGACCTGTCCAGGATCATCCCATCAGAGAAGCCAAGCAGCACCTTGCAGTATTTCCCCAAGAGCGACAGCCAGGCACCCAAATCTCAGCCTTCCAATCTCCACCTCATGAACCTACAGAACATGATGGCTGAGCAGCCCCCTGTGCGTCCAGGTATGAATGCTCCCAGCCTTCCCGGGCAGCAGGGCATGCAGAGAGGACTGAGCATGCCTATGTGCCATCCTGGACAAGTGCCCATGCTGGGCAGGACAGGCATACCACCCCAGCAAGGTATGATGGGCAACAGCATGCACCAGGGCATGATGTCTCCACAGCAGAGCCTGATGGCCCAGCAGAATTTCATGCTAATGCAGGCCAAGCAGAGAAGCATGTCTGTGTCCGGGGAGATGTATGCCCAGACAGGACATATGATGTCACCTCAGGGCTCTCTCATGGGGCCCCCGCCTCAGCAGAACCTCATGGTCACACACCAGATGAGGCAGAGGAGTGTCTCCCTGGACAGCCAGATGAGTTACATCCCCGGACCTGGGAACATGGCGAACTTGCCTTTCTAACCCTGACTGGTGCTCAGGGCTGGGGAGGGGATGGGGCTGCCCCTACAAACCAAAAGGTTTTTAAACCTTTCTGTGGGGGAGGGTTGGGGGCCAGTACCGGTGGAGGACACCATGTGGGATGCTTTACATATCGGATTCGCCTCTACACAGCAAACCAGATGTGCAGTAAACTTGATGTGAATTGGGTTTCTTTTTCCTTTCTTTTTTGGGGAAGGGGAGGGTGGAGAGGCTGGGAATAGGGCTGTTACTTAGAACCCTGTGTGGTGACCAGGGACATCCAGACCTTGTGGCAGTTTGTAAAGTTTTCACTTTTGGTTTTCCTCCGTCAAGTGTTTTTCTTGCCCTTTTTCCCCCCCTCTATTTTTTTTTCCTTCCTTTTTAAGCAACCAAAATGTGCAAGAGGGTTTTTGGAACTAGCTGTAAATAGGTCGCTGGGAAAGGCAAAACTTGTGCTGATTTTTAATTGTTCTGTATTTCTGTGTTTTAATAGAAGCCTCAAAACGTGTTTTAAAAAACAGAAAGAAAAAAAAACATGCTAAAGGCAACAGTGTACAAGGATTGAAGACTCTCCTTGGGGGAAGCAGGAGGATCCCCAGGGTGCACAGGGTGTTGAGAGATCCCATTGTAGAGTGACTCTGTGTCAGACCTGTGTTGTTCACGCATCTGAATGGTTTTGCAGGTATGGGAGAGGGGGTGGTGCAGCATCATGCAGATCTCGGGTTCCGTGGATACAGGAATCCTATGCCGAGTGCACAAACATAACCACTGACCAAGGGCCATTGCAGGGGCAGAGCTGTAGCCCCAGAGAAATGCTGCTGGTGCAGTGCTCATTTGGCAGGGCAGAGGCCACAGCTTTACAGGACACAGCTGTTGCTGCTCTCTGGGGAAGCTGCTGTGTCTGGGATGGGAAGGATGCTGGCCCTTCAGCTGGAAAAGCATCAAGAATCTGGGCTTTGCAGATGATAATGTGCTGGAGCTGAAGATCTTGACCAGCCCTTTCACCTCTACTCCCTTCTCTTTCCTTTCTGCTTTGTCCCCTGTAGGCAAGGTGTTGTGGTGTGTAGGGACAGATGGGCTTTGAGGTGAGTGAGGTGATGCATTCCAGTGCTTCCAGGAGAGGCTAGCTCCTCCTGATCTTCTTCAGCCTCCCTACACCAGTCTATTACCCATCCATTACCTTTTGCCACTGTGTCACACTCCCCCGCCATTGAATGCTCTCCCAGGTCTTCCTTCTCCAGAGTTTTGCAGGCAGTCTTCATTCCATCATAACCTGAGCTACTGGCAGCAGCCCTGCCCTATGCACAGGAGAGCACAGGAGAGCTGTTGAAGAGGACCTGTCCCTGAGTGTAATACTCCACTTCAGCATTCACTGTCAGCAGCATGGCCATCCTGTGCTTCAGACAGAAGAGGCTGAAGTTGAGTTGCAATCTCTCATTCTTAGGCTGGCAGAAGCATGCCATTTGGACAACTCTGGCTTTTCTGGATGCGCTTCACCCTCTGCATCCTGTACTCCATAAGGTCTTCCTGCATGCAGCCCTGATGGTCTTTCCCATGTTTTTTTCATACAGGGAAATGTGGCGTGATGCATATACATTTCTGCACACATCACGGTATCTCTGGACCTCTGTGGGGACTGCATTCCAGCATCCAGTGGTGAGCCTGGGGCACACAATTGCTGGAGGAGCACCACTTGGAGGATTATCTCTGCAGAGCCAGGCTTAACACACTACCTCTCTTACAACAGAGCTCACCCTTCCCAACTTCCTATAGCAGGGAGAAGAGGGCTTTGGAAAGGGAGATTGCCAAGTAGTGAGTGAACAGCAATACTTTCTAATCATGTTGCAAG
Organism: Rhipidura dahli; assembly: GCA_013399225.1. NCBI lineage: Eukaryota > Metazoa > Chordata > Aves > Passeriformes > Rhipiduridae > Rhipidura > Rhipidura dahli. The sequence continues at coordinate 88,834 of VXAC01002449.1, read as the reverse complement.
CTGTTTGGAAAGGCTGGTGGGTGCTGAAATGTCAGCCTAGCAGCTGTCTTGATCCAATCTGTGAGAAGATGGAGTCATAAAGTCCAGTTAGGAATACACTGAAGCTTTGGGGCATTTTGTAGTGAACAGTGCTGGGTGAGAAGCATGGGTTTGGATCTGAGGAAGGATCTTGCTCCAGTCTCTTGCTTTGGAGTTTGTTGTATACAATGTGAGCAAGTAACATTTTTTGAAGTGGTAAAACAGGAAGAATCACGAGAAGTGTTCCTTCCTGCCTTGTCAGTTGGAGCAGAATAATAATCTTCAGCCCAGACTTTGGACCTGACGTGTTAGTTGGTTGGGTTCTCGATCCTTTCAGTGTGTGTTTCATGGGGGAGGATGTGGCTCAAACAGATGTAGCTCTTTCTAAGCTTGACTTGCCTGAAAGGCTGTAGCTTCTCTTGGCTGCACTTCAGGGTGTTGGCTGCTGGTAGTTTCTTGTAAACATCCAAATACCAATTACAGTCCCAAACCTTGCTCATCATCCACCAGCAAGTCTCGGCTAATTTGAAGCCATAAAATTTTCTACGTGGAAGTTTTTTTTGTTTGTCCATAGATAGCTGCTGTTTTAGCTTGGTTGAGATCTCCATGTGTTTGTACTTTCCCTGTTGTCCCTTTTGCCCAGCCTGACGCAGAAGTTGCCTGGGGTTTGCCGTCCTCACTCTGTCAGCAGTGCATTGTCCCTGCATCAGCAGGAGCCTGCAGGCTGTGACACATGCAGTGCAGCATTCAGGAGCCCAGTGCTGAGCACTTACAGGGACCTGGCAGTGGGATGCTATTTCTGCCTGGCGACAGGAGGAAGACCTGTCCTTCAGTGACAAATAAGAAGCTAAGCCTTTTGACTCAGCAGCCCTGGATACAAAAGGGAAATCCTGATGCTAGGTCAGAGCTGAGGATTCTGGAGCAGCAGTCGGTGCTCTTCTGCAAAATCCCACTGCCCTGGAGCCAGCCCTACCCCTACCACTGTAATGGCTGAACAATGGGGAGAAGAAATGCTGCCTGACACCCCTGTGCCCTGGGCGCTGCTCCCAACCATATCTGTGAACAGCAATGTGGCAGGAGTTCCTTTGGAGGCTCAGTGACAGCCAGTCCTTGTTAGGCCCAGGTAAGGTTTGCCATCAGCTGGTTGCCCGCTGCCGTGACCGTGTGTCTAGTCTTGTGTCTTGTAGTTTATTGCTCGGCTCCTCACCTTGAGTTCTGTGTACTGACTCCACCTAATCACAGTAGAAGGTTTGCCCATCTTTTAGCCATGACTTTGCCACGTTTTTCCAGCTCCAAAAAAGCGAATGCTGGGAAACTGCATCTTTCAGTATGTCAGATAATCACAGACCTGGAATTAGCTTTCACATTGAGGTAAAGGTGACTGACCTGTTCTCTGTCATCCCATGGAGAAACTTCCCCAGTCATTTTGTACCATTATATAAATATATATATAAAAATATAAATATATAAATACAATATGTGAAGACATCTTATTGGTTTTTATTTGAAACAATTTTTAGGCTTGTTTTTGGGTATCTGTGCTGCCTGTAATGTATTGACCTGTTTTATAGGTGCCTTTTTATTAAAAAGACAAATTTCAAGACCTAACCCTGTGCCTGTCTTTTTCCACGTGGTTTTCCCCAGGACTTGCAGTGGAAGACAGAGAGTGCAAGAGGTGCTGGCAGGGTTGTGTGGGCATTGGGGGAGCCCCTTCTCTACAGCACTCCCAGGCACACGTTCATTCATGCGTTCCCTTACTCACACTCCCCGTGCATGCTCCACTGCCTGCCATGGCCCTGTGATCACTGTGTGTGTATCAGGATGCTCTGCTGAAATACCTCAGCTCTGTCTCTTGGGAGACTTGGTTGCCCTGCAGGAAATGCAGAGCAGCGTGCTGTTGTGAGGGTCGTGTTTCCATATTTGGGGTTGCCTTCATCAGAGACCAGGGCTTCCTCTGGTTTGTCTGCTGGAGCCTTGTTTGCAGAACACAGTCCAGGACTAGGGGTGCAGAGGGTGTGCTGTGGGTGATGGTGACATTGCCTTCCCACACACCATCTCCCTACTCTCTGCAGGAGCCACCTTGGAGCTCTCCTTAGCTCAGTCCCCCTCCTCAGTGGCCTGGGTGGGCAGAGTACATCTGCTTCACTTGGTAGTGGTGGGATAGCGGCTGAGCAGAGCTCCCTAGGAGAGGCTGAAGGTTTGCCCGAGGGCTGCAGGAGGGACTTTGACAGCATGAGTATTTAGTGGGGAAGCCCACTCTTGGGCAAGGTGTTGTGACAGCCATGACATGTCTCCTTGAGGAGACAGCAAGGGTTTCACTGAATGGAAAGCAGAGCTTCCTCTGCGGTGAAGGAAAGTTCCTCTTGCTTTCTTCTTCTTGCCAGTCAGCAGGCTGGCTGCAGGCAGCTGTGGAAGCAACAATGGCAACCCTGTGGGGAAGGTCTGCCAGCTCTGAGCCAAGCCATTCCCAGGCTGTCTGAGCCAAATGTAGTTGCAAGGGCAGCCTTCCAGTCAGGTTAGCAGCTGCTGTAAAACCGGGGCAGGAGGTGCTGCAGTTGGAGAAAGAGGCTCTGTAAAGCAGCGAGGCAATGTAGGTCTGGAGTGACTCTGAACACACCAGAGCCTTCTGTGGCATTGGTGAAGGGGAACCTCAGCAAGGTGCTCCTTTGAGCAGAGCTTGTCAGAAAGATGCCGTCTGCCCACTTAGTGCTCTCTAATGCGTTTCCCTTGAAGAAAGTGACGTGGTTGCAAATGCTTTACAAGCACTATACATGAGAAGATGGTGTTTTATTCAACTGTTTATTACAGCTTACCTCAAACCTTCCTGAAGGTTTGTACATACCAGTGCTAAAAGCTATAGTAACCATAGAAGTTTAATCTGTTCACTCTCATTTGCGTGCAGATTTTCTTTTTACTTTGTGACCACTTTGTAAGAATTTTACACTTGGACTAATTTTTTTTTCAGTAACATTTTCATGTAGAAATACAGTTGTCACCATAACCTGGTGGGGAGGGGTTTACAATGCATCTGCAATGGGTTCGCTCACTGGTACAACGATGGAGAATACAAGTGCAGGCTTAAGAGACTTGCCCTTCTCTGCTGCATGTATGTGCTTGAACAACCACAATCGCCATTACTTGAAAGTTTCGTCTTTGAAGATGTGGTGCTGCAGGAAACGGTGGACTGCCTTATACGAGGTGAGTTTTCTCCTGAAGTCACAATGTGAGATCAAGCTATTGAGATCTCTGCCTGAGTCAGGCTGAGGTAATGTGACCCCTTCCATAACGGCTGGTCTTTTTAGCAGGGCCCTTGAGTACTGTGAAGTACACCTGGGACCAAGCTCTCTGCTGGTGGGATAGACTTCAGAAGTGAGGTTAGCGCAAAATTCCTGCTGCAGCAAGAGAACTAACATTGTTTCAACATTGCTTAAAATGTGAGGTGAAGGGTAGAGCAGATTTTAAAGTGTGCTTCTGCTCATGTGACATTGGTATGTATGGCTCTCCGAACGTTCAGGCCACAGCACTCTTAAGGAAAAGAAATGTCATGGAGCAGTGTTGTGGGCCCACTGCTATGTTAATCTGTGACAACACCTCCAAGGCAGCAGCAGACTGTCTTGAGTCTGCTGAGGCTTCCCTGCACACCAGTTTGCAGTGCAAGAATTAATGATGGGGAAAACTGCTGCTCTTATTTTGAACCAAATTATCATTAAGCTGCCCTGATCTGAGCAGTTTCTGCATACTTGCAGTTCAGGGCAAGATCACCACCCAGGTTTGTCCTCTGTACACCTGAATGCACTTAATCTCTGAAAGCCCTGTAGATGGGAGGGGGAGGAAAACTAACAGAAAGCAAAATGCCACATATCCTCTAGCCTTGCTAAAACAAAGAGAAATTATGCAAATGAGCTCTTTCCCTTACTCTGGGGCAGTGGGTCTCCTTGCTCTCAGAACACACAAACAGCCATACAACTAGCTACCAAAAAAGACAGAAGCCATCTCTTCAAACATTGTTCTTCCGTAAAGGAAAACTTTTGCATAGTCAGGCATTCAGTTCAGCAGCCACTCACAGGAGATCATAACAGCAGTAAAACAGATCAAATAAGTGGGGAAGGATGCAACCGGTGTCAGGAAAGGAGTCTGTGACAGTCAAATCTTGCAGCCTGTGGGAAGACCTCCTGGCATGAGCTGTGTTGGGAAGATGAATGTGTTATGGCTGACTGGGGGGATGTCACGCAGCAGGAAGACAATGTTGCAGTCAGAGAGTGTCCAGCACTGTGTGCCCATGCTATAGGACTGAGCTCTGCAGCCCCCCTCTGCAGTCCTACCTGCATCTCACCAGTTGCTATGGCCACTGAGTCCCATGGTTTCCTTTGGGCATGTCTGTATCAACCTGAACTAGTGAAATGGAGACCTGCTTACTGACATGACTAATTTACTTGGATGCCCTTTTTTCCTTGCCCCTGGCACCCCAGTCCCGTGCCTGGCTTTGTGCACAAGGTGCCTGCAGTCAGTTTTTTGAGGAAGAGGTGGGAATGTCAGGTTCAACCCACTTGAGTTCATCCAGCCCCACAAGAGTGACCATCAGACATCCAGCATTCACCAACAGCTGCCAGGTGGACCTCTGTAAGTATGAGAACCAGGAAGAGCCAAGCAAGGTATCTGATGGGATTTGGATGTTTGGTGGCTAATGGACCTGTTTCCTGAGGAGTGAAGAAAGTTGTGGGGATGCCTGTGAAACTTGTAACTGAGACCACAGCAAGTGTGCCACTGGGAAGGAAAGCCCCAGGCCAGTTCTGCCCTGCAGACAGCCTTTCCCAGCTAGAAGGTGGAGATGGAGGTGGTGTTGTCAGACTCTATCCCGCTAGCCCTCCTTGTCACCTCCAGGATCTCTTGCATGGTCTCCTGGCTTATGCAGCCAAGCTCCTGCAGGATCCTGAAGAAGTCGTTACGGAACTTGACCCCAATAAAGGCATAGAGGATGGGGTTGAGGCAGCAGTGTGTGAAGCCGATGGCCTCTGTCACCATGATAGCTGTGTCCAGATGGTCTTCCAGGAGGCAGTCCTTGGTGAAGGCTTCTAGCTTGGTAAGTGTGTTCAGGAAGATGACGATGTGGTATGGGCTCCAGCAGAGAAGGAAGATGCCTGTGACCAGGATGGCCACACGGACGGCTTTTTGCCTCTGCAGGCGCTGGGACTGACACAGTGCCCGGATGATGGCCATGTAGCAGTAACACATGACCAGCAGAGGCACAAAGAAGCCCACGGTGTGGTAGAGGAAGCGGGTTGCCAGCCACGCATTGTTTCCATCCATCCCAACCTCTGGAAAGTAGCAAATGCTGCGGTTGCTGTCGTCTGTCCAGACTTCCATGAAGATGAGATCAGGTAAAGTCAGAAGCAATGAGCAGAGCCAAACAGCTGTGCAGGTGAGGTGGATGGAGCGAGCTCTGCGTTTGCGGTAGGTGTGGATTGCATAGACAATGGCCAGGTAACGGTCCACCGCAATGCACCCCAACAGCATGCTACTGCAGTAGAAATTGATCTTGTGGACAGCACTGAGTATCTTGCAGAGGAACTTCCCAAATACCCACCCAACCAAACTCTCCACCACGCTGAATGGGAAAGTGAGCAACAGTGCTAGGTTGGCCAGCGTGAGGTGGAAAAGGAAGTTTTCTGTGGTGGTGCGAGACCGCTTGAACCTCTCTAAAATGACCAGGACCAGGGCATTGCCCACAGTCCCCAACACAAACATCAGTAGATAGATGAGAGGCATGAAGACCTTTCTGAAGGGGTCTCCCTGATTGCCAACCACAGATGAGGCTGGGTTGAAGCAGAAGTAGCCCTCCAAAGAAGGGGTGGTGTTCTCAGCTTCGTAGTAACCGCTCAGCTCCACCTGGCTCTGGGGAACAGAAAGAGTCTTGTTAATGGAGGGGAGTTTCTGAACAGAAGAACCCAGTCCCTCAGCTGCACCTGGCAGACCTAGAGTGGATGACCCCCATGTCCTGTAGCCCACCTGCCTCAGGAGGAGATGCTGTCTGCAGTGTGATGACCTTGGAGGCCCCTCCACTGCCAGAAGGTGCACCAGCAGGTAGAGAGGGTTTTCTCCATCTTTGACAGAGAGGGCTGCTCGGTCTGTAATCATTAACTGGAGTATTTGGGGATGTTTTGGTGTCCAGTCAGATGATCTGTTTCATCTTCTGGTTCTTGCCCAGTTACCTGCTGGTGAATTTTGCTTTCTCACATAGAATGGAACCCTCCTCCACCAGCTTTCCTGATTTTTCTCACCCATTTCTGACATGGACCACTCCTGTCCTGCCTGCTGCCTGCTGTCAGGTAGGTCTAAAGATGGTAGGATTCACCACACAGCACATGGGTACCTCAAATTCTGTGCAGTAAACCGGCCCCCTTTCTTTTCCTCCTCAGAGGCCTGAGAGCTGCCTATGGCAGAGCAAGGCGAGGTGGGGACCGCAGCAGCTGTCCTTTGAGATCACTTTCCACACACTCAGAGGAAGGCGTGGGGCAGGTGTTTAACACAATGGGAGGAAACCCTCTGAGGCACTATGGTGCAATAGCTACAGGAATAGATGATGGAGAGAGAGATCTGTTCTGTTGATAAACCTTTCAGTCCTGAATTAATTGCAGGCAGAGCAGGAAAGGGAAGGGAAAACACCACTTGATCCCCAGGCTGATAGCCAGTAAGGGAAGTGCAGTAGAGCTGCTGTAGATGTAATTCGCCCTTGGCTTGCTGTATCTTCTTGACTAGCCTGTGTTCGGGCTGAGGCTGTGGTCTTGAGTGCTGGGAAACTGGAATTTTGCTCAGGATTGCTCCAGCTGGCCTTGCACAAAAAGAGAGTGGTGGAGGAGGCTTCTGGCAAACTGAAAATTAGTAACAACTGGGAAGAGCTCAGCAGCAGTCACCCTGAGGTCCCCCACCCACACCCTCTCTGGAGACCTGTGCAGTGTTGACCACAGCGGAAGTCTCTGCTCATGCTTTCATACCTTTCACTGCCAGCTGCAGCCGTTTGCACCTGCTGCTCCTTCCCTCATCAGCCAAAGTTCGTGCCTAAAAATACCAGCCCTGCTTTACACTGTTTTAGATCTGATTTGGGGGGTTTTTGCTCACCCACTGGGCTACTAAGCAAAATTACTGTTACCAGCCTGGAGTCTTGTGTTGTGTCTGGCTAGGGAAGGGTGATTTATGTTTCTTTTTCTCTCAGGCAGCTTTCTCTGGGTAATGCACTGGGTGCCTCTGCACTTGACTGTGGGGGGGAAAGAGGTCACTTGGCAGCAGCAGGACTCATCTAAACTTCTCTGCAGATGAAACCACCTGCGTGGTTCCAAGAGGAGCCCAGGCATGCTTATGGGGCAGAAGCCTATGGAGCATTACCAAATCACGTAGAGCAGACAGCTGGCACAGGCAGTCCCCAAGCAGTGGAGGGCAGGAGTATTAATGAGTCTTTGGGAGAAGTGTGGAATAACCCTGCCCAGCTCTTGCTAATGTAGCTGTGGGACTGCAAGCCTTTGGTGAGAAGCATTTTGTATTACCCAAGAACTTTTCTTTTTCTGGTTTAGGGTATGATTTTGGAGACCTGAGATTGCTGCGAGAGACAAAAGCCTTAAGAAATCCCTCCCAGTTATTTCTCTCCCCAGCTTGAAAGTATTTCCTGCCTACTCTGTACCTAGACCATTCATCAGGAGTTATCAACACACATAGAAATCTGTGATGTGCTGGCCAGGGCCAGATCCTTGAACCTCTCTGAGAAAAACAAAACCAACCTAAAAACCTTGGCAATTTGGTGCAGTGTCCAAACCAGGCTGCTCAGGCTGTGCAGGTGACTGTCCTGAAAACCCCAAACAGACTGTATGTTGGAATGGGAAATTTCACTGGGAAGAGGCTGGACGATTCCAGCTTTGAAGGGAAAAATGAAATGATGGAAAATGACTGGGTTTGCTGGCTGTAGTGTCAGTCCTCCCTTGGAGCCATGCCAGCACCATCGTTGGCAGTGGATGGGCAGCTTGGACAGTGTTCAGTGCCTTTGGCTGCTGACCAGTTTCCAGGATTGCCTTGCATTTGGAGCCAGAAGTGCAGAAGCTGAGTGCCACTATCAGCCACCATCTGATTGCTGATGGGGAGCAGGTAGGGAGGGCTCTTACTGTAAACCACTTGCTGTGGGTAGGGGAAGTGTGTGCAGAGCTGTGTTTGAGTCGTCCTCTCCTGCATCTCTGAGCAGAGCAGCACATGTGGGTAGGAGCAGACGGAGATGAGTTACGGACAAATAAAAGAGGATGAAAAATCTGAGACAGGAAGGGCAGGGACCAGAGCTGCAGCAGATGCACTTAATTTGACAAGCTGAGGCTTCTGGGGGCTCTGCTGCAATTCTCATTTCTAGGACTGGAAGTGGATGACTGCCTGATACGGCATGGGATAAGTCAACAGCGTGCATGCAGAGGGACCTTTGTACAGGTCTCCTGCAAGACAATTGCAGATTTGGGGGTGGGAGAAAAAGTGGTGTCTCTTTCTGTAACAGAGCAGTCAAGTGCATGCCTGGGAAGGCTGTTCCTGTGTGCTTTTTGTTCAGGGATCCCTTTACCCCTATAATCTGCATCACAGAGTTATTCCAGTCTCCATGTGTCAGCCGTTTCTCTCAGTTCCCCACACCTGTCAGCAACCAAAACATTAGGCTGCAGAAGTGAAGCAACTTGTGCACTGTTGCAGATTTTCCATGCGAATCATTCCTTTCTAGTCGATGCCAGGGCTGGGAGCAGCACATTTCATTCCCGAAACCTTAAAACTCTAATTGCCCACATCAGTACAATTTACTGACAGAGCTTCTGCTCATGACTTCTCCAGGGGCTGAACCAGGGAAATCCAGGACTAAGACCAAGGCCTGTGGAAATAACCATGTTACTGTAGTGTTGGTGCCTTTATGCTCTTGAGACATGTTGGTTCCATTGCAAGGAAAACCGGCATGAGGAACCTCGGGGAACCTGGTGTAGATCTCAGCGGTCTTTCTGCAACTGTATTTTTGGTTGCCTAGTGTGCAGCTGAGGAAGGTTAGCAGGCAAAGCAATTTTTGCTATGGAGAAATGGGGTTATCATTTTGGGCATGGTACTTTTCCACAAGGTTACAGAGTCGAATGGTCTCATATGGAATCAAAATTTAGGTGAGGCCCTCACTGCATTCACTGTGTGATACTGAGATAAATGCCCCTTTGGTGCAAACATTTTCATAATTTTTCCTTCCATAATTGCTCAATTGATCAAACAATCCTCTCTGCACAAGGCAGGGTTTGTGTTGTCACTTTGACAAGATGCTTTGGAGGCCTTTTTTTTCAAATCTCTGTGGGTAGGTTGCTGCTACAAGCACCGAGTAGAAGTAAAGCAACATATGGCACCACCAAAGCAAATATAGTGATGCTCATGTGATATCTGTGGCCTCCCTGCTCCAGGGAGGGAGCCAAATCTGGGAAGCTGCTAGGGGACGGAGGTGGGAAACAACATACGTCAAACTCCCAACTGCAGAAGTCTGAGAAAAAGTTTAAAACTCCTCCTGCCACGGCACCTGACTGTGGTTGTTTAGTCCCAAAATCAGCTGGGTTCCCCCCTTCCCCACCCCCCCATCACATGGGGTCTTCTTTATGATGTAATATAATTCACAGCAGAGATAAAATCACTAAGCTAAGGATTATGGAAAGTTTTGTATGCAAAGAAAAGGAGGTGAAAAAGGCTTGAGTTTGGTTTTAACCTCTCAGCAAATTTTAGCGCTGCCACTGAACTTCAACAGAGGTCAAGGAAAGAAGTGTCTTCTCCAAAAATGTTTTAAAGGAATGATCGCCATTTGCAAAGGATTTTTATACTGGATGAATCAGAAAAGAAATAAGGAGGGTAGGGCTTGCTCCCCCGTCTAATTGCTCTTCCCTGGTGTGTAAGAAAAAAGGAGGAAAAGAAAATTTGGTAACAATTCAATCCAACATTTCTCCTTTAACTAATCCTGAGGTCTGCTGCAGAGAGCCACTGTAGTAAAAAATAAATTCCAAGATTCAACATTTGAAAACCAGGGTAATGATAATGCTGCTGTGTGCTTCCTGTTGGATAGCACAACATACTCTAAAAAGTGCAGCTGCTCTTTTTCACTTGTAAATGCTGGGAAGAGAACTGTGAGGTAGAATACCTAGTGTCATCACTCCCTGTTAGAAGTACTTGCAATTTATCTTCCATTCTTTGAAATTCCCCTCTTTTAAATACACTGCATATTCCCTTTTCAGCAGAATGTATGACAGCCTGTATGTGGAGAAAGCAAGCGGCATGGTCATATCACAGGTTTTCACACACGGAGAGAGAACACTGGGTTTGCTTGGGTATTCCAGTTGTGTAAGGAGACCAGATAAGGTGTACGGGGCTTTGCACACTGTGTACAGTCATTTATACCACCGAAGGCTGGTGCAAAAGGTGCCTGGCTCAGAATAAGTGTTTTACGCCCACATGGTGCTAATGGCTGTGCAGACAGCAGGGCAGCAGGGAGCAGAGGCTGGGACAGGCTGGCAGCACAGGATGGGACTGCTGGAGCCCCGCGATCCAGGTGAGTCACCTGGCCCTTTGCAGAGACTCTGGTCTGTGTCCTCAAGCAAGGACAGTACTTGAACTTAGTGCTTGCCAGTACATCTGGTCCCAGTAGCTAGGCAGCTTTCCCTAACAGAATATTCAGCACCCCTGGATCACAGTGGCTGCAGCCACACTACGCTGGCTCTCTGCAAGCAACAGCATTGTGCTTATGGTCAAGTCTGGACTTAAGGAATGCAAGGACTGATTACGCTGGCATAAGAAATGGCTCAAGCTCTGCCTCTGCCAACAGGAGGGTGAGAAGATGGACAGCCAGAAACCTGACCTTTCAGCCCACCCCAGCTCTACCTGCCATCCCTGTTATCAAGCAAAGCCAGGCCCAACTCACCAAGTCATAGGTCTCTGATGAGTAGCTCACAGGCCCCATGGTTTGAGGGTAGGATCTGTCTCTCCTCCAGAGGTTTCTACAAAAGTTCTTTTCTGGGGTGGAGTTAATCATTTAAGTGAGTAGGGAGGGACACAGAGTGTAACAATACAGTATTTGCAAGGCAAATGATTTCCAGGCATAGAGTGACCTGATTGATGTAAAGATTAGCATATAGCTTTATCATCTTTTTACTAGTTCTGTAAGTTGATTTTTAAAGTACAATTTTAAGAATCCATATTCCTTTAGTCTGTAACACAGAAGATCCAGAACATCCTGAGGTCTTCCCTGGAAACCTTCAGGGCTTTTGCCCACAGCTGTCCTTGTTCCCGGTAGTCTGAAAGGCTTTGAAAAGTTCTGTGCCAAGGACCACCCTTACCAGAAACCTCCTGGATCCAGGCACTTCTTTGGAGCTGTGCAGGACTTTGAAGCATGGGTATGGTCTGTATGATCATCGCCCTCTGCCTTGAAGTCCTCCTGGCTGCTTTAACCCCAGTGACTTGTGGTTGTCTTCTGCTCCTTCTCCTGCTGCTTTGCCCCTCGTCTGGGCTTGGGGGAGCGTGAGGTGGCTTGCACAGGAAAGCAAAGCCTTGGCAGCCACTCTGCAAGCCTAGAGCAGGGCTAGCAGGTGTCTGGGCAGCTTGATTTCACAGGGGTAACAAAGGAGAATTAACATGGGAAATCAAGATTTTCTCTGCTCGGGGAAATGGGTATTTTGTTCAGTGATGTCATAGCACTTGACTCACGGTGAAAATGCCCCAGTCTGGGTCAGCGGAGTAGGATGACATTGCAGCTGGCAATGCTTTCTGGCAGAAAGCTTTTCCTTTGTGAGGAGCTGAGGTGGTTTGACAAGCACAGTTCTTGTCCTCCCCTTGTCTAGGCACAGCTGCACCAATGCCTCTCTACCAGCAAAGACTCTGGTGAGACTTTGGACTGGTGAAGAAGGAGGTGGTGTTATTCTCGTGGGTGCTGCTGGATTACAACCACTCCTCCTGCTTCTTAGATCCCGACTTGTTGGGAACCCGCTGCCCCGAGGATGTCACTGTTTTCCCCTACCTTTGTGTGCACCTGCATGTGCTCATCAGCCTCTGGGCACTCTCTCTCTTGAAAGTGAGAGAATGGAGAGCAGCAAAACCGGAGGGAGGCCACAGGGAGCTCACACTGTGCCTCACTCACATCCCCCACCTCACAGGGACAACACAGATTGAGCAAGCCCTGTCCTGAAGCCCTGTGTTGCAAGGGCTGAGGGGTAATGCAAGGGGTACCACTGAGCCTGGGAGACTGGGAGGTCAGGAAGGATGTTCTCAATCAGCCAGAACTGGAGGGTGGAGCCTGTGCCTTTTGCTGCTGAGGGTGGAAAAACAACCATCCAGAAACAGTTGTAGATGAGAGGAACGAGATAAAACCAGGAATAGTCCTTGTCCTTTTGCATGTATTTTGGGAAAACATTTGAAGAAAAAATTGGCTGCAAAGCAGTTTTGGATCTACCAGGTCTTTAAGTGCTAGTGTTTACGATTACATTCCCATTGTGTCTCGGTTTAATCAAAATCCATGTCTAAGTAACAGTTGTCTAAAAAGAAGTGCAAATTCCCACCGTCACGATGGGTGGTTATGACTCCTGCAGGGTGTGGCTCAGTCTTTCATTCCTACGTTTGTGTTGGCTCTGTTTTAACGACTACTTAGCGAATCCGCGTTAAGTTTCCAGGCGTTTTCTTGCGACACAGGGTTAAAAGGGAAGGGTCACAGGACCGAGGGAGCGGCCCACGCTGAGGGACAAGAGAACAGTGAGAGGGGCTCGTCCGACGACCCCGGTCACGTGGGCACCGCACGCTGGGTGTGGCGTGACGCGTGGCGCACGCCGAACGTACGTATGTACGTAGGTACGTGGTGCGTGCAGACCGGGGCGGTGCCGCCCGCCGGGAGGGGGAGGGCGCACGGGAGGAAGGAGGAAGCCGCCATCTTGGAGCGTCGAGTCGCCATAACAAGGCACCGGGGGAGCGAGAGGATTTTGTACCTGGGCGAGGGGGAGCGCGGCTGGTGGCGGTGAGAACGGGCCAGGGTGGGCACGGCTCTGTGGGAGCAGGGCGAGGGGGCTGCTGCCGGCGGGCCGCGCCTCGCGGCCTNCGCACCGGGCACATTGAGCATCTCGAGGGCCCCCTTTGTGCCGGCCCCAGCCGAGGGGAAGGGAAAGGTCCGAAGCTACTGCCCCCGCCGCCCACCCGCGCCCGGAGAGCACAGAGAGGCGATGAAGGCCCTTTTTGCTACACTCCGGCAGTTTGCGAAATGGTGGCGTCTCTTTTATCGGAACGGGGAGGTTTGTTGGGTTCCATGAGGCTGTGCGTTATTTTTAACCTCTGTTCTTCTAAAGGATAGTTACGAGCGTGAGGGTATAAGGGACTGAGAGGTTTCGTTTCCTACACTATTGGAGAACTTCTCGGTGGTGGTATTCGGGTCTCATTGGCGTCTCTGGTTACTTTCGTGACTCGTCTGGTTTTTACGAAGTTAATGGTCAGGAGAGATATCTCTTCGAAGGTGCCTTGAAAGTTAACTAGCAGAAAATCCTAGTATCGCAAACTTTAAAATTCTGCTGTGAAGCCAGAAGTGACACAGCTGAGAAGTCTGAATTCCTTTTCCACTCTCTTGAAGTGTTCTTCAGTGTGCCTTTTTATTCACAGGAAAAACATCTATTTTGTTTTGAATGCTGAGGTTAGGAAGCAGTAGTCTGCTGGTTTTTCCTTTGTGTTTTCCCAAGATGCAGATGCTTTATGGCGAGAAAGCACAGGCAAGCCTACTTTTTGTTCCAAAAGATTTTGGACTAGGGACGTTTTGTCTCCCTGGGACCATCGTAAGGAGTCTTTAGCTCTGGTCCGTGCTTGCTTTATGTAAGGGGCAGACTTCATATTGTCTTTCCACGGTTTTGCAACCTTTCTGTTACATACAAAGCCAATATTAAGTCATATGTATGAAATGTTATCTTCTGAGCACAGCATAAGTTGTCGCTGACAGCAGGAAGGTAAGGTCACGAGCAGGAAGCTGGATAACCAGCAGTGTTACTGCCTCAGTTCAAGCTCAATCACTTACACTCAAAGAGGCAGCTGCTGTCAGTTCAGCGTAATGGTGTTGTTTGGTCACTGTTCTCAATAGCCTTAAATGAATACCCGGTTGAAAACTGGGGATAAGCTGGTTGAGCTAACGTTTTGGGTTGGAGGAGGGTAAGCTGTTGGTTTGGGTTTACATAATTTATATTTTCCTTTCAAACTGAACAGGGCAATCGGAGTAATGTAGGGGTTTTGTCCTTTCTAGCTGGAATGTCCCCTTGATATTGTAGTCTTGCCGCCTGTCACAAACTTATGCATAATATTATTGCTCAGCATTTTAGGGCTGGTTGGCTGCATCCCGGAAGTGGGTGAATTTGTGGGGGAATTGAAGAGCCATCAAAGCAATTGATACACTTAATGGTTACTTTATGGGAGGGGGCAGGTAGTGAAAGGTTGCTGGAAGTACAATTATTTAGGAGGTTTTCTTTGGTGGCTGAAGATGGTCGGCAAAACTTTATGGAAAGGCAAAAAAAGTTTAATGTGTGTCTTTATGATTACCACTGAGGAAACAAAAATAGCAAGAACTGTTGTTGCACACTGCTTGGGAAGAAAGTTTTCTTAAAATACGAAAGTAAATGGATGTGATTTATGTAGACAAAAACCCACATACTAATTGTTATTGTCTGCTTTTCTTTCAGATTGAAGCAAGTGAATTCTGATATAACTCAACTTCAATAGAGGGCTTTTTTTAAAAAAAAGTTGTTCCACAGTGCATCAGAGCAAGTTACTGCTTTACTTTTGAGTGACTTACAGGTGCTTGCCTGCATTGCAATAAAGGACTCATATATTGAGCAAGACTTATTTATCTCTTCATTTTGGAGAGTCTAATAAACTGTTATTACAGTTTCTGTACTGACTTTCAAAGTTTTGACGTCTAAAAAGACATCTTTAAAGATAAAAGCATGAGCACGGCCAGAACAGAGAACCCTGTTATAATGGGTCTATCCAGTCAGAATGGGCAGTTGAGAGGCCCTGTAAAACCCAGCGGGGGCCCAGGAGGTGGAGGCACACAAACTCAGCAACAGATGAACCAGCTGAAAAATGCCAACACAATCAATAATGGCACTCAACAGCAAGCACAGAGTATGACCACCGCTATTAAGTAAGTGTTTGTATCAGCTGCCACGAAAGGAATGTTTTGAAGTTATGTGTGGGAAAACATTCTTGCGTTCCCATTTGGAAAATGTTGTCTTCTGTTGTTTTGTGACATGGGTGGTTAGAAGTGTCCTGTGATGTATGTTACAAAGCAAAGAGCTGTGTTTCCATGTGCAAGCTTCTCTGCAACAGTGATTGTTGTGAAAATCCAGTTTGATGCTGTGCTTTTCTGAGTGTGAGCTACTGTCAGAGGCAACCCACTGAGCATTAGAATCCTGTGGTTTTTGCTTGTTGCAAGTGGTGCAAGAGGGAAGTAGAGGAGTGGGAAGGAACTGAACTAACATTTAAGAGCAAGAAGGAAATGCCACCTGGTCTCAGTCTAGTTGTGTATGCTTTTCGGTTTGTTGCAGTTCTTTCTCATGGTGGGAAATGCTTTAAAGTTTTAAAGTATGTTCTGTGATTGATCTGAAATAGCAGCACCTGATCTCTCCTCATTGTAATGCCCTGGCCTTAATTCATCAAAGTCTGAGCTGAGAGGATACAATCCCACTGTGATACCCTGCTCCCATCCAGCTAGTTTTGGAAGTGTGCTGGTTGGAATTTCTGAAAGATGTAAAATACTAGGATGGTATGGTAATGTGTTGCTTTTCTTTTTTCTTTTATGGATCGTTCTCCCCCGGGACAGCATTGCCTCTTATTTTGTTAATTATTTGCGAAGGTGTCCTCAGAGAGAGCGTGATGGAACACTCAGGTTCTTAAAATCTGCCTAACTTGCCAATCCCTGCCTTTTTTGTATTTATTACATGGTTGCTCTTATAAATGTCGTGAATTAAGCTGATCAAAATTCACGCATAACTTCCTGGGGCTGGTGAAGAGAAGGACTTGCTCTCCTCTCTACAGTGGCTTTCAAGAGAGGATGGGTATCTAAGTCTCACTGAGAGCAAATGACGCGCAACAAGTGGAGTGATTGCTTACTTGATTTTTTTTCCCCCAGAAGTTTTTTTTTTTACCTTTTCACATTCCTTGGAGATTAAGATTGGACGTTCCCTGGACAAGAGAATTTTTCTTACAAGTCAAGAAATATTCTGGTGTGGATTTATTACAGCCAGTCTCTGTTATGTGACTAAGTCAATGCTCAGTTTTAAGTCTGTTCTGCTGTTTGATTCAGTGCCCTAAAAACGGGACTTGAATCATGACTGGGTAAAGACTTCACAAATTTGTTTGGCAGACAGCTGATATTGTCTGTTTGCAGTTTTCTGCATGTTAAATCCTGCTTAGCTCAGAGAAGACTTGAGCTCATATATGTAGGTGCTTTTAGCTTTAAGGAGGTGAAAATATTGCATGTTCATCACTCTATCTAAGAAAATAAAATGCAAAATAAAAATACTAATTGTTTTAAAATCTGTTTTCATTTTATTTTGCTATAGACCTGGTGATGACTGGAAGAAGACTTTAAAACTCCCTCCAAAGGATTTGAGAATCAAAACTTCGGTAAGGATAACTGAATTGTAAGAATAAATATTAAATAAAACTTGTGGGAGGGCTTGCAGTGGTAAAATACTTGTCCTGAGCAAAGGCTAAAAAGTAATTCAGCTCCTACTGTTTTAAATGAAAAATTAATTTGTTCTCCCAACTGCTTGTAAACGATGCTTCTCTTGGAAAGCTCAAAAATTGAGTTCACCATGGATTTCTTCCTTTATTAGTATTATAGCATGACACAGGCAGCATCTTGTGTTGTGCAAGGCAGATGGGAAGGTGTCGCTGTACGGACTCAGGAGCTGTGTTTGGCTCTGAGAAAGCGAATGTTTCCTTTGCTGCTGTAGGGTGTTGCATGGGTTAATGGGAACTTTTAGTATAGTAATTTGTGGTCTTCCTGTACAGGCTATTTCAGACCAATCTACAGTTGCAGGTTGTATGACCTAATCTTATGCATCTGCTTTATTTTTTTATTATTTAGGACGTGACCTCCACAAAAGGAAATGAGTTTGAAGATTACTGTTTGAAACGGGAGTTGCTGATGGGAATTTTTGAAATGGGCTGGGAAAAACCATCTCCTATTCAGGTTGTTAGCAAACAGAAACTACTTAGCTGCTGCTTTTAATTTCTGTAAATGTATTGACGTTCTTAGGCCTAAACGTCCAATACTTACGCCATCACTGGGGAAAACTGAAGCTGTGAACCAAAGAAGTTGGTGTCCCTTGGGAAAAGCAGAAATTTCTAACCCCCGACTAAAGCACTAGAGTGACTTAATGATGGGACTGCCTTACACTTTGGAGAAATTAACTTGTATTTTCCTTTTCATGCTGGAGGTGTTAATTTGTTAATTCTCTGTTCAGTACTGTCTTTCACATAATTAGTCCCAGGGCTCTGTTCTATAAATTTTCTGGAAAACTGAGTTACCATTGGCTGTGTAACTTTAGTTGTTAAAAATATAATTATGGCTCTATTACAGTGGTGGCTCTTTTTACTGTAATCTTGTGGAAGAAGAGTAATGGAGACTGTGGGAGAGAGATTAATATCTTAGCAAGTTTTACTTTTCTGTACCTCCATTTTTCTTGTACTTCTAAGGCTTGTTCTATTAAGAGCTGTTCATATGTAAACTTTAGGGGAGTGGGTGTAAGGTTGAAATCTCTTTTAATTGGTCTTTCAAGTCTTATCGCTGACACAGCCCTGCCACCTTGTCTCTTTAAGGCATGAGAAAACTATGGCTTGCTTTGTTTATAAACAGATTCGCATGATGCCACCTTTCAAAAAGGCTGAGATTTCTTTAGATGTTGCTGAAAAAGTTAGTAAAATTAAAAATACACGGGGCCTGTATTTGGATAGTTGAATATTTTTTGAGAAGTATATCACAGGAATATGGAAGTTGAAATTACATGGGCTGAGGTGGTTCTGAAGTTAAGATGTAGGTGGGAATCTTCTTCCATAGGAGGAGTTTGCTAGTGACTGTCACTGTCTCTCCACTTACTTTTTTTCCCCATTTTTTCAGTTTTTTCCTAATGTGTTAGTATGGGTTTACCTGTGGTACCCGATCCCTTTCTTATGATCAGGCTAGATAAGGATTTCTAAATGGGATGTGTTGGGGAACTCTTTACTGATGGTTTTAACTTCTTCCTGTTGTGAGTCTGTCATGCTTGTATTTGCAGGATGATAATAATAGTAATGGTCATGAAACAGTCAAATTTCTTGTGATACTGTTAGTGAGGGGAGTTAAATTTGGTCAGCCTCTTCAGTGAAGCATGGCTTATGGTTAATTGCTCGTGCACTGTCTGTTCTTGCATTTCAGGAGGAGAGCATCCCCATTGCTTTATCTGGTAGGGATATCTTGGCTAGAGCAAAAAATGGAACAGGCAAGAGTGGAGCCTACCTCATTCCTTTACTTGAACGGCTAGACTTAAAGAAGGACAATATACAAGGTCAGTTGAGGTGGATCTCACTTAGCTGCAGCCAGGTAATGGTGGCAGTCACTTCATAAGAGACGTGAACCTAAAACTGGGTAATGAAGTTGGGCAGTGTAGGTTATCTGCTTGTACTTCCAGAGAAAGCTAATGGGGAGTGGTGGAGGGGAGGTGGAATTTGCAAAGTCCCACAGTTGCTTTCAAAAGCTTTAAATGGAAGAAGGCTTGTACACTTTTCTGTCTTGCCCTGGAAAGTGGATGTGGAGTAATAAGGAGGAGCGCTGGCTGGGACAGTTGTGCAAAGGAAGCATCAAGGGCTGGAGAATCCTTGCATGGAATTCGCCTTGTCAAGAGCAGTTCCTAGATCTTGCTAGGATACCCAGAGTGGAATTCCTAAACTCTGCTTTTCATTATTTTACTTCACAAAGTCTCTGTCTCCTCTGAGGATGAATATTTAAGATAGAGTGTTACTAGTGACTCACAGTGATGTTTTTAACTTTTAGCGATGGTGATTGTTCCCACCCGTGAACTAGCCCTGCAGGTCAGTCAAATCTGTATCCAAGTCAGCAAACACATGGGAGGTGCCAAAGTGATGGCAACAACGGGAGGAACCAATTTGCGAGATGACATAATGAGACTTGATGATACAGGTCAGAGCACTTCTGCTATACTGGGGTTGCTGCTTCTTTGTGGCTTTTACAATGTGGTTATGGAATTTCTGCTTGTTACTGTTTGCCTGTTACAGAACAGACTACAATGTCTTGTTTGCTGTTCATATACTATTGTCATTCTTTCAAAATGTTCATATGAAACATGGTCATGAATGCTGGAAGGAAACGCAATGTTAAATCACCTTAACCTTGTGGGGTTTTTGTGTTTCTCTCTCTTTTTTTTTTTTTTTTCTCTCTTCTAACCTTACAGTGCATGTGGTGATAGCTACCCCTGGGAGAATTCTCGATCTCATCAAGAAAGGAGTAGCAAAAGTTGAGCATGTCCAGATGATAGTATTGGATGAGGCAAGTTGCTTATGTTAAAATGTTCTGAGATTTTAACACCAAGTTAAAGGAATGATGTGTCTCAGTGAGTGTCCTTCAGGCACACAGCAGTGATTCAAACTTGCTTGGAGACACTGTAAGGTCTCCTCCATTTCTCAGTATTTTTGAGAAACTTTTTTGACAGTAGGACTTTTTTGCATGTAAATCTTTTAAGAAAACAGCCTAGGAAGATTTGCTTTTTCTGTCTTTGCCGATGCTAAAGAGTAGAGTAACAGTCTATTCTACAACAAAGGAATTCATTTTATTTGTTTTCTGTTAATAATGAGTAATCTGTGCTTACCATGTAATTGTATATAAAATTGATTTATGAACATCCAGTAGCATACAGTCTTCTGAGTGAGGGAGAATATAGTTGTGTGAAAGCTCTTGGATTACGCTGGTAGGAACCCTGGTAACTGATTTTTTTTCCTTCCCCCAAATGTGGAGCTACTGAAAGACTGAAATCTTCCACCATTATTTTAACTTGCTGTTTATTACTTCCATTGTTACAGGCAGATAAGTTGCTGTCTCAGGATTTTGTTCAAATAATGGAAGACATTATTCTCACGCTACCTAAAAACAGACAGATTTTGCTCTACTCAGCCACTTTTCCTTTAAGTGTGCAGAAGTTCATGGTGAGTTGAGATGTATCCATGTAGGTATGGTGATGGTGCTGACATTGCGCAGGAAGGGTGTGTATGAGTGGTGCATAGCTGTTAGTGCTTGTTTTTTTAAATACGTCTAAACTTCACAGGTTTAACCTAAATCATCCTAAGTCTAGAACAGAAGTTGGAAGGCAGTTGTGTTAATGGGAAGCTAGGTTTGTGCAGTTTTAGCCTAAAAGGTGCTGTTTTCTGCTTTGTGTATTAGTTACGTCATCTGTACGGATTTGCTTCTGGAGGGTGCACCTGTTTGGCCTGCTCAGTCACCTCGGATTTATAAGTAATCGTTTGTGACAATTTACCCACTCTGATTTCAGCATAGCATGAAGAATGTCTAGGTAGTGCATCCTTGCCTTGGAGGAGGTTAACTGTGGTGTAGAGTGGGAACTGCTTACATTGTTTTGTACGTAGATCTGCCTGCTTTATCAATATCTTTATTTTTCAGAATTCCCATTTGCAGAAACCATATGAGATTAATCTGATGGAGGAGCTGACCTTGAAGGGAGTTACTCAGTACTATGCCTATGTCACTGAGCGTCAGAAAGTGCACTGCCTCAATACGCTCTTTTCCAGGGTAAGGCGTAGGGCTGGGTCAGGAGCATACCAGAAACTTTTTTCTTCCTGGAACCAAGAACAAGACAGAGTATTTCAAAGGCAGCTTAATGAAATTTTTTCTTTGTCAAAATGTGCTATATATCTAAGGCTAAAACTGCATGTTTCTTGTTCTGCATCTCTGTGTTATAGAACTTTATTAATTTTTTCCCCTTTCTATACAAAACTATGTCTGGTGAATCGCCAGCAGCATACCTGCTGTGCTTTCTTTTTTGGAAGGGATTTTGACATGCCTGGGATCCTTTGTTAGTAAAATGCTGCATTTACTGAGAATACTGTTTATTTGTTCAGCTCCAGATTAACCAGTCGATCATTTTCTGCAACTCCTCTCAACGGGTTGAATTGCTAGCCAAAAAGATCTCCCAGCTGGGCTATTCCTGCTTCTATATCCATGCTAAAATGAGGCAGGTGAGTATGAAATCTACAGTGGTGTATTCCACACCACCCCAGGCTTCACTGAACAGCTGAAATAAGTGCTTTAAGTTTGCAATGTTCTTCATAAACTGAAACACATATTGCTTTGCTCTAGGTTTAGTTTTAGATAGCTGCCAACCTCCACCCCCAGCCTTCCCCCATCCCAGCCCTCTTTCCCTCTTTTTTTTCTGTCAATGTGTGTGGCCAGTTGGTATTTGAGTACTTCAGGTCAGATTAATTAGTCCCAGTCCCAGTTTGCAGCCAGAAGGCGCAGTTCTTAGTGCTGCTGCCTTGCTTTGGCAGCATGGGGAGCCAGGGTAGAGCACACAGGGTAACTAAAACACAGATGAAAACGGGTCTGAATCAAAACAGGTGACAAAAAACCCCAATACATAGTCCAGTGAGTGCCCTGTATGGCTTTGCAAACAGTGATCTTGCACTGTGTCTGCAGGGGAATCTGAGAAGTTGAGGAGGTGGGTTGGATCGAACCTCTTGGTGAAAGCTGTGGCTGGTGTGTGGTGACCAGACACTTGTGGCCTTGGTGTAGCTGGTGAAAAATGCTATTGCGGCTTTGCTGTTTCAGAAGTTTCTGTTAATTGTACAGTAGCTCACACCTCCTCTAGCTTCACACTGTTGAAGGATGTCAGAAGGCTGAAGTGATGCATACAGAACAGGAGTACTTTGAAACTTTTTGTTTTGTTTTGTTTGTGTGTAAACTAGTCTAGCTTGCTGCTCATGCAACTGACAGGTAAATGCTGCCAAAGGTTTGCTGGGCCAGATGCAGAGCAATAATTAATTGAGCAGAAACAGAAGTGGTATTGTTATTGAGAACAGAGAGGTATGCAAGTGAGTTCCTCAAAGTCTGATTTTTGTATGCTTTTGATCAGTCAGTAGATGATCTTGTGGCAAAATGCAGCTGTGTTTTTGCAGAATGCTTCAGCTTGTTCATTCCCTCTCTAAATTTCACTTAACAGTGATAATCTTTGTGTGGCACAGAGTGAGATGTTTGTGAGAGGAGAGTCTTCACAGAAAATTGACTCATCCCACCCCTAATTCTGAATCAGTAGTGAAAAATGTTTCATACTGGAAAAGGAAGTTGCTGCCAACTTCAGTTGTTAAGGGAATGAATAAAACGTGAAATTTGGCAAGGGGAACCAGAGAGTGACAACAGTCAAAATACCAGTTTAACTTCCGTGATTTGATTTCATGTAATTGTAACCCTAGATAGTCCTTTTCTGAGATGGTTTTAATGCCACTGTAGGAGGTTTTAAAATGCAGTCAGTTAATTGTTTTTGTCAAAAAGTGGGATCAAGACCCTCTAGAGTTAATCTTCAGAATATATGGTAAAGAATGCTAAAAAGTATGTACTGGCATCTTGTTTCAACTCAGCTGTTCTCTAATGAGAAATTCACATGATTCAAGTTCAGTATTAGTTACCTGAATATACCTGTAAGTACCAGCTGATAGGTTTGTGGACTTAGGTTTTTTTGTTTCTCTTTGTTTATATGTATGTATTTCCAGGAGCACCGCAATCGTGTATTCCATGATTTCCGAAATGGCTTGTGCCGCAATCTCGTTTGCACTGGTAAGAGTTCCTAAACGTTTTCCTGTTTCTAAAGTTTGTGATAGAAAGCGCATTAGCCCAGGTATCGTAGATCAATTAGCTGTAATAAACCAAAACAAGATGTTTTGGTAAGATGTCTTTTTCAAGCCTGCATGTAGCAGGATGCAGCACTCCTTTTAGGCATGTGGAGTTTTGTCTTTTGTGAAGGTGCAGCTTGCCAACAAATCCTTTTAAAGCAATAGTGTTTTCTGTTTATTTTCATACAGGAGGGTTCCCTGAGTTGGTGGGTTGTTAACTTTATGATATATCAGTAGAACTGTTACGGTGATCATGTGAAATTTTGCTGATTCTTTTAAGTGTTTGTAGCTCATTTTTTCTAAATACTTTTGTAGTTTTGACTGGCCTGTGTATGATCCAAGTTATTTGTTGCACGGCCTGTATGGGCGATACCTGGCACTGGGCCATCTTAACAAAAATCACTAGAAGCAGAATAGAAGTAGTTGAGGTAGTGGAATGTAGTTCAGGTCTCAACTCTGTTGTTGACACTGGCAATGCACAATTCTGTGTGAAGAGGTGCTTAAGAAGATCCGTTCCAAAATAATGTATAGTGGAAAAAAATAGCTTTGTGGTTATTTTTTCTGCATAGATGTGCAGATCTGGTGGTTTTGGTTGTTCTTGCATTATTCATGTTTATAATGTATACAGAGCAAGAGGAAGCTGTAACAGGATTGTGTGTAAACTGTCTTTGATACAAGGAAAGCTTGTATCTGGAAACTAGTGCAAAGCAATGTTCATCACTGGTAATCTTTACACCAGTAAAGATTACACCAGTAATACTGTCAGCATTTGAGCTCATCAGAATTAATGTTCTTTGTGATCTGGATTGTCTTTCAGATCTGTTTACCCGAGGTATTGATATCCAGGCTGTGAATGTGGTGATAAACTTTGATTTCCCAAAGCTTGCAGAGACTTATCTCCATCGCATTGGCAGATCAGGTGAGAGGAAAAACCTGTTTTAGGTGCAACTTGGCTGATGACTGTGATGTTTTTTAGCCTTGAATTGGCTTTTGTTTTTTTATTACTGTACCCAAGAATAACCTTAGGTAGCTTTGATTTTTCTGACAAATTTGGTTTTGGGTGTCATCTCAGATGGTTGTCCTCACTGAAGATATTATCTGAATAAAGGGCCATTCTCTCAAAACTGGCCGGACCAATCTAATGAAAGAAAAAAGAGGCATATATTGCTTTCATCTCAGGAGACTTATTATTGCCCCTGTTTGCAGTTTGGGAAAATTCTGTACTAAAATCTCAGCTTCTGGAGTGTCTCAAGCCTAGAGACTTATGCTTTCTTCTGCATGTGTTCTGGGGTATGTTTCTGCTGTCTGGGAATCAGCAAAGTATTCCCTAAAGAAAGGCAGTAAACAAGGGAACTTAGTGTAGTTGAACTTTGTAGTGCAGGTTTGTTCAAGAAATCTTGAAGACTTTTTGCTGGTAATTATCTTGGAACTTTGATCAGACCATTTTGAGCCTCCTGAGTTTTCTTATTCCTACAGCACTACAAAACTCCTTACCAAAAACTGATGTGAAAGAGACCTGTGACTGGATTTGTTTTTATCATCACCGAATGATACTAACTTCACCGTCTGCACACTTCTTCTCTTTTGCTTACAGCCCCTTGTGTTAACTCAGTTCAGTTCAGGTGTGTGGTTTTGTTTTTTGTCAAGGTCGCTTTGGTCATCTTGGCCTGGCCATCAACTTGATCACCTATGACGATCGATTCAACCTGAAAAGTATTGAGGAGCAGTTGGGAACTGAAATTAAACCCATACCAAGCAACATCGACAAGAGCTTGTATGTGGCAGAATACCACAGTGAACCTGTAGAAGATGAGAAACAGTAAGCATGTAGGTATGTAAGTGCCTTGTTGAATAAGAGTGTGTTGAATGACAGGAATATGGTCGATGTGTCAGTGTTACCTCAGGGGAAGAGGGAAACTGATGTGTTGAAAAAGCTCTGAATGTGAAAACAAGGGTTTGAAACAATGTCAGTGCAAGGAATTCCATGGATGTGCTGAGGTGGGAGGGGAGGGATGAGTATTTTCCACTTGTTTTAATTGAAATGTTGACCATACGCTAAGGAGACCAAAAATGGGAAAAAGGGGGAGTGGGGAATGGTGCTGGGAGAGGCCAGGATGGAGTACTAGAAGCCTAATGAATTCTTTCTATATTGCTAAGATGAAATGAGAAATGGGTGAGGGACAGAGAGGAAAGTAGTCCTCAAAAAGGTGAGGAGATAAAATGGATAGCTGTGAGAACAGAGCATCAACAGAAGAGTAAGCACCTCACCAGCCAGAAGGGATCAGTAAAAAGTGCTGCCTCTTTTGTATCCTTTGGTTCATAGAATTCTTGGAAGTGAACTAAGTAGGGAGTGAAGCTGTAATTCATCTTTGCTGCCACTTGAGGTCGTCTCCGTGGTTTGAAAAGAAAATGAGGTTTCACTGTTTGAGATTCGTCTAAGTGCTCCCTTTCTGGTCATTGTCTCAGGAAAAGCTGCTGAGTCAAGTCCCTTTATAAGGAAGATGACTTGCCCTGGACTGCAGTCAAGCTAAATGGCTGCAGGATGATGTTTGATCTGATGACCTTAGCTAAGATGTTGTTGTGCAAGATCCATCACCATACAGTTTGGGCTGAAAATCATTCTTTTGTGTACTCTTCTCAGAGGTCATGAATTAGAAAGACAATACCAGTGAACCTGCTGAAACTCTTTTCAGATGACCAAAAATAAAAAAGTGGCTATAGAAGCAGACTGCTCGATAGCATTAAAACAAACCTATGGTTCCTTCTTTGAAATCATGCAAGGATAACCCTAGATAGTCGTACCAAGCTGTCTTGAAAGCTTCTGCTTTGCTGGTTGAACCTTCTCCGTGTTTATAAGTAAATAGAATACAAAACGGGCGATGAATGTGGAACAGGCTTTTGGGTGACATTCCTAAGGGGAATGCTGTGACCTTCCCAGGGAGCAGTTTGCTGCTTCCTAAAATACAAGAAACCAGGAGGTTTCATGGGTACAGAAGAGCATTAGCAGCACCTCTTTCTACAAAGCTGAGGTTGGGATTGAACTGTACAATATGCCCTTTGCCTTTTGAGAGCTGTTGCAGAGTTGTGTGTGTCATCACTTATGTTCAGGTTTAACTGTGAGTGTTGTGGTTGTTTGTTTTGTTTGGGGGGGGGGGTTTGGGGGGTTTTTCC
>VXAC01002449.1:27280-62696 GCA_013399225.1 Rhipidura dahli | reverse complement strand
TTTGGTTTTTTTTTTGGTTTTTTCTTCTTGTTGTTGTGTTGTTGTTGTTTTGTTTTGTTTTTTTTTTTAGGCTTTGATTACACATGCCAGAAGGTGAAGCCCTATGATCCCGATCTGTGACACATCGTTTCTTTGGGGATACCCTTCTCTTTGTGGGTTTTTCTTCATCTTTTCATTTTGGAACTATGAAGACTAAAGAGCTTGGCCTTTTTTTCTCTTTAAATTTGGCAGTAAGGAAGAAAGAAGATAAAAGGAGGAATGTCTTTTTGTTTTTCCACTTGTTTGCACTGTGTGCTGACTGAACATTAGTTGCACTAACTGCTGGTTTTAAATTTTGTTTTCTTTGGGTGGGAGGGACAGCAAGGGAAGAAGAGAAACCCTGAAAAGAGAAGAATCTTGATGAACACGAGCTTGTCTGCTATTTCAAATTCTTTAACCATTGACTGAGTGCATTTCAACTTCTCCCTGGTTACTCATCTGTTTTTTAAGCTAAAGAGCTTGTTACTTATTCGTGCAAAGTGCCTTATGCTATGAGACCATTCAGAATATCACCTTTCCGACACAGCCCAAGGAATCAACATCTGTTTTTGGTTTCAGGTCAAAGTTCCCCTCTCTTCCCCTTCTCCTCTTTCCCATGTACTCAAGCCCAGGGCTGGGAGGTGAAATGTATTGGTTATTGGTAATACTACTCTTTTTTTCAACTTTTTTTTTTAAATTTTTTAATTTTTTTTTTAATTGGAGGAGTTGATATGCATCTGCAGTTCACCCAAACTGTAAATATGTGTATTTAAAATGAAACCACCATAAAATCTGGGCTGATTAGGTGCAGCATCATAGCTCCAGAAGGAAAGAGTAGCCTGTGATCCTTTGCAGGAGCCATAAGAAAAGCCCTGTGCTCTAGCAGAACACTAAAGACTGGTTTCCATGAGTCTTCATCAGTAGTTATAGCACTTGATAGGTAGACTTGTTTCAGAGCCATGGCCCTCTTTCTTCTGGTGCAGTGTGTCCCATAGAAAATCAGATGTGTATATTGTACAAACTTTGTAAATATGATTTTTTTTTTTTTTTCTGTTTGGGTTCATATATAACTTTTTCTTTTATGATGAAGGTTGCTGAGGTTAAAGGGATTAGACTGATTATGGGAGCAGCTAAAGATGAGAGGGGCTCAGTTTTCTGCAACACTAAACAATGAGAAGTGCTCTGACCTCTGTGAAGTGCAGGCCACCCCAAGTGTCCCTTGTCAGGATGGATTTGCTCTGGTGCTAGCAACAGTCCTGTACCTCTCGCGTGGAAGAGATCACTTGTGGGGCCTCCAAATCCGTAGCTCAGCCTCTTGGGAGATGCTCTTCGATTTCCCGCTTAGAAACTTCAGGAACTTGACAAGCTCTGAAGGAGTCCTGTGTTCCACCATGGTGCGAGGGAAATCCAGTGGGTGTCGCTGAGCCAGTATATGCTTAAGGTGTGGATTTAGGTTTGAGAGACCATAAAAAACCAATTTACGTGCATAAACTGACAGTTCTGGAGCTTTGTGGAATTGATTCACTTCCTGCAGCACTGCATTTTCTGCCCAGAGTGGCCTCTGTGCAGAACTGTGAGCAGGTAAGGGCAAACCCCTGTTAACGTCAGAAGCTGCAGGAAGCTGCTTGCCATCTATTCTGGTTTGCCTTGAGTTGCTGTCTGTCATTTTGCATTGTATATTGCTGAAAAGTGCTTTCTGGTCGAGTAGTGTTGCTTTAAATTGTGCCCCTCCCAACATGCTTGATGTTTGGCCTGATCTACAGGCAAAAGGAGTGAGACAAATCAAAAAATTACTCTTTCTAAAATCCCTTTTAGCCTGTTAACCACCACTTGTCAGGAGGCACCTGGATGAATGCAATCCCTTTTGCTCATTTATTGCATATACAGATGCTGCACTCACACCACGCTTGCTTACCTTTGAGGCAGGATTTAATTGTCTTAATTTCTCCCCATTTTGACCCTTTTTTGAATTGGAGTAAAATTGTTTGATATCACAAGGTGGACTAGCCATCCATTTCCTTGACGATCACAAGTAGAAACCGGGTGCCTCCTGACAACAACTTTACAAGATTGAAAGGTTTTTGTGTTCAGGATGTTTTTCTTCTTTTTGTCAGCAGTGACTCCATAATTGTAGCAAATGCTGCACTAGAGTACAAACTCAAGAGCTTGGTCTCTGTGAGCCACATAGCTTACTGACTGGCAGGTACTAAATGTAAACAATTTTGGGGTGCTTTTTGGGGGTGGGGGGTGGGAGCTTGTGGGTGGTAACTTCGACCAAAAGTAAAATCTTGCTCCTGTACTGCAGCCAGCTTATGATTTTCCAGACAGAAGAGGGATAATGTCAATGCAACAAAGACGTGAAAATGTAAATAAATTTTGTATCTTACCCAGGGCATGCACATGTAACAAGAACAGGATAGCGATGTCAAGTCAGGTGTGTGTGCTCTGCTTTGATTTGTGGTAGGTTAGCCTGATGCCATGCATTGATGGTCCCTCTTGAAGCACAGAACTTCTGAAAGTATTACTTCAAAATTGGCCTCTCATTGAGGATTGGCACTTACCTAAACTATCAGGGGCACCATTTTTAGGTGGCTTCTTGTCAAGAAGGAAGCAGCTTATTTTTGGTGCTAGTAGGCTATCTCAAACTGATGTGATCTTGCAAATGGAAAGATGCTCCAGAAGACTAGGATAATCCTAGTTTTGTTTTTGTGGGGGTTTTTTTGTTTGTTTTGGTTTTTGTTTGTTTGGGACTTTTGTTCTTTATTACTTTGGTTTGGGGTTTTCTTGGTTGTTTTGTTCCCTACCCAAGAGTTAGGAGTGTGTGTAAATCTTGGCTTCCCGAGATTTCTTGTGAGCTCCAGTTTTTGCTGGTCACCAGCCTTTACAGATGGATTAGTCGGAGCCTTTAGTGATGAGCCTTAGGTCAAATACTTCTCTCACAAAGTTGATGTGAATGAGAACCTGATGTGTTCTGCTTTTTTTTTTTTTTTTTTGTTGTTGTTGTTGTTGTTGGAAGTCTAAAAGAGTCACTCCAGGAATCTGAGAAATGGAGCTTCACAGCTGGGTGAGGTGGCTGTGAAGAAGGTGATGGAATCTTCAGCCACTTGAGAGAACTTACTGGCCATTCTCTGGGTGTCCACTGTCAGGTGGGCACTGCAGCGGCTGGAGGCCTTTTCCCAAAGGGAGGGGGGGTGGGTTGGTCTCAAATACATGTTTTAGTTTCCAGAATGAGATGGGAGCATCTTTCCTTTCCCTCTGTAACTGTTTTTGTGGGTAAGAACAGGGAAGCTCAACATGAATTCATGTTGTTCATATGGTGGTATCAAATCATCTCATTCTGATCTTCTGTTATTTTTATTTGGGATGGGGGGAGGGTGTCTGCGCCAAGGATTTAAAAATGCTTCACTTTTTTTCTTTACAAATAACTGATAGGACACAAACCTGAGCAGATGGCTGTCTTGCCTCAGTTTCTGTAAGAGAGGTTACAGAGCTGCCAACCTCTTGATGTCATGCCACATCTCTTGAGCTGCTGTTGTGGTGGTTCTTGCCCTGATGCTGAACTTTGTAGTGCTGCTGGGGCTGACTGATCATTGCTTCATGAGAACAAACTGTATTTTGTTCCCACAGACTCCAGCAGTACAGCTGCCATGGTAAAGGTTGGGCAATTGTAGTCCCTGTAGGGAGTTTTCTGTTTGCTGTGAACTTCTGGTCCATCTTTTTTGAATCACAGTTTATCTTTGTAATCAGCCAGGTCTCTGGACCAAAGAGCATGCATCTCAACTTCACAAGAAGGCTTTGGCAGATTATCCTGTAGGCTTTGCTCAGTTCATTGTTGTGTTGCTAAAATGCCTCTGCGTGGAAGCATTGTTAAATTCTACTGTAGACAAGTTGGGGAGGGGGGTGGGTGAGGGAGGCAGGGATGTGTTTATTAAGATACAGCCTTGCTGTATTTTAACCAGTAATTTTGGGGAAGGGGTGTCAGGAGAAGAAAATAGTCACTGTTCCCCTTATCGAAAGAAACTGGAACTTTTATTTCAAGAAAAGAAACTATTTGCAATTCAAGTGGAGTGTCATAATCCAGTAGACCCTAGACAAGGGGTTGATATTCTTACTGTTAACCAGCAAACAATATGGTCTAGTCCTTCAAAACAGTCGAGGGAGGGAGGGAGGGGAAAATTGGCTTTCTGTCAAATTGGCAATTGGCAAACTCCAGTGGAGCTCAGATTTTGTTGAGAATGCGTTTTCTCTGGCTTTTTATGTATTGCAGCACTGACTTGTGATGAGCTTCACGAGTTGCAAGTGCAAAAAAGATGAATGGTGAAATCCTGATTTTGTTGATTAAACTCAATAAAAGCTCCCTGGAACTCCCATTTGTTCTGTTTATTTCTTTTAACTGTGCTGAGTGGAAAGAATGCTGATGTCCTTAGGGAGCCTTGACCAGTGGTTTGTGCCTAAAGGTTTAACAGCAAATGTAACAACACCTTAATTGATAGCTTAAGTTAAACAAAAGATTAACGCAGAATTTACCACAATGGTAACTAAGTACTTCAGATTGTAAACAACAAGGTCCCACTTTGAGCAGTGCCTGAGGCACCTGAACGCTAAAAGTGTCCAGTTGCAGTGAAAGTAAATACTACGTGAGTACATAAATGCTGAACGCATTCTGGTTTGCTGGTGTTGCATTGAAACTAACTTACACATGTATCCAAAGGTATGGCTTTATTTTTAATACACTTACTGCGTTGCTTTTGTTAAGCCAGGCAGCTCAGTCTGTCACAAATAACTCACAAATACTGAGTCATATCCTGCTGAGCTCACAGCAAATATCCAGATTTCATTAGTTCTTATCCACATTTAAATGCCAAACCTTTTTGTATACACTATTGAGGCCTTGTTGGAGAGAGGCAAATTAAAAAGATTATGCAGTCATTACTGTAATGCAAGAATGTTACTGTAAAATGACTCATTTAAGGTTGTTGACACCGTTCTGAGTCTTAAATCCCTAGCGGGCTCTGGGATATCTTTTCAATACGTATGTTCAAAATGTAATCTTTGAAGTCAAATTTCTTGGCCTTGTGACTGCCCCGCCCGCTCGTCCTGCCTCGCGCTGCGTCACGTGACCCGAGGGGGCGGGGTCCAGGTCACGTGAGGGGCGTGCGTGTGGGGTCGCCCCCAATATGGCTGCCTACCTGCAGTGGCGCCGGTTCGTCTTCTTTGACAGAGAGACGGTGAAGGAGCCGTCGGGGCCGGATGGGGCCGGTGCGAAGCCCTTCGCGTTGCCTCCGGGCATCGCAGTCTGCGACTCGGGTCGGGGAAGCCTCGTGTTCGGAGATATCCTGTGAGGGGCCGGGCGCTGTGGCCTGCGCGGGGTTCGGCCGAGCCGAGGCTCCGTCGCAGGCGAGTCGTGGGCGCTGTCTGGCGCGGGTTGGAGGCTACTCCAGCCCTGGGTATGCGACAGCTTTCTGTTCTCGGCTATGCTTTGTTTAAAAAAAAAAAAACCAACCCTAACCCTAACTGGATGTGTTGGTGCTCCGGCGTTGCTCTGCAGGAGTATTTGCTGCAGCTCTACCAGGAGTCAGCAAAAAGCATGCAGATTCTTGTATGATCGGAGGTTTGGGGCTTTTTTTTTTTTTTTCCTTTCTCCTTATGTGCCTTAACTGTGATCTAAATATGGAAGGTCAGATTTGGTTTTTGCCTCGCTCCCTTCAACTCAGCAGTTTCCAAGCTTACAAGCTAAGGGTCACGCATCTGTACCAGCTGAAGCAGCACAGTATCCTGGTTTCTGTTGGTGAGGATGAAGAGGGTATTAATCCTTTGGTAAGTTAAATGACAAAGAGAGGAAAACACATTTGTAATGTGGGTCATAAACACTGTTGTGATGATCTCAGCTGCCCTTTCTTACCTTATGTAGCTTGTTCATTCTGGGTAGTATAACATTTTGATGCCAGGTTGTGGCCTTCTAATACCCTGTGTTTTGCTTATGCCACATTGTCGTTGTTCGTAGGTGAAAGTCTGGAACCTGGAGAAGCGAGATGGTGGTAATCCTCTTTGCACACGAATTTTTCCAGCAATACCAGGTAACAAGCCCACGGTTGTATCCTGCCTAACTGTCCACGAGAATCTTAATTTCATGGCTATCGGTAAGTAAAACTGTAATAGCTTAAGAAAAATGTTGCAGTCCTTACTGAGAGGTAAGGAACATGAATAGTTAACACAAAAATCATCATGAAATTTCCTGATCATCTTTCTTCTCACTCAGTTGTTACACTATTCTCACAGAGATATTGTGTATCTCATGCTATGGAGAGCTCAAGAAGATAAATGCGTAGCCTCAGTGTATATTTTACACTAATAACTTTGATACTTGGAAGCACCTATTTTTAGTTGATGTCCTCTTTCCCTGTGAGTCGGTAAGGCTATGTATTTATTGAACTAAGTGCTAAATTTAGGTACTGTTGGTACAGGAGAAAACATGAGTTTTATGAAACCTAATGATACAGAGGTATTTTTTCAAGCATGCTACAGAAACCTTTTTTCAAAGAAAATAGCGAATTTCCCTTTTTGGATTTAACCGTTCCTTTGTAATGGTTCTTGCTTAACTTCTGACGGAATAAGAGCAGTAATGTTGTGAGACTACAAGTGCTCTCGGCTGACTTGGTCCCTGCCTTGAAATCAAAAAGCTTTCCCTGTGTGTATGGTGGCCTTCAACCCTGGAACATCTTAGATGACTGGGGCTGTTGGCAAGCTGTGACAACTGCATGTTTTATGCTCTCTTAAAAAATCTCCCTCTGGTCTTTTTTACAGTGTGTAGTGCATTTTGAATAAGCAAGGGAGTTGAAATTACAGTTCCAGTTGTAGTACAGGAAGGCCATTTGTAAACAGAATACAGACAGAGTCAAACAAAATTAATCTGCATGTGAAATTTGTGTGTGGAAAGCAAGTTAACCCTTGCCAAACAGTGCTATCCTATGTGCATTTGTGTGACCGCTCTGAACTGTAACAGGAGCAATGGGGGGTGATTTGGTGAAGACTGATTTGATGTGAGAACCTGTGGCAATTCCCACTGCTTTATACCATGCTGGTGAGCATGGTGGTGTCGCTGACTGGAGCTTCCCTAAATTATGCTGGATAAAATATCAGGTGTGTTGTATGAGTAATAGTTTGGTCTGTCCGCTTCACCAGGCTTTGCAGATGGAAGTGTTGTACTTACTAAAGGAGACATCACTCGAGATCGGCATAGTAAGACTCAGATCCTACATGAAGGCAGTTATCCGGTTACTGGCCTTGCTTTTCGACAGTCTGGCAAAACAACACATCTGTTTGTGGTGACCACGGAGAACATCCAGGTGAGAAGCTAGTCAAAAAAAATGCGACTCTGACTTGCAAATTCAGTTGGCTTCAGAGCCTAGTTCAGAGCGATCTCCAAACCCTCGAGTTTCCTCTGTAGTCTTATATGCTTTCAGTGAAAGACTATTCTCACCTGGAGCTGGACACTCATGGTTGTGGATTGCGCTGTTCATCTCTCAGTGACCCCTCCCAGGACCTCCAGTTCATTGTGGCAGGAAATGAATGTGTGTACCTTTATCAACCAGACGAACGTGGCCCCTGCTTTGCCTTCGAGGGACAAAAGCTGATTGTTCACTGGTATCGGGGATACCTCATCATTGTCTCCAAGGACCGAAAGACTTCCCCAAAGTAGGGCTTCTTAAAACAGATGAGTTATTTTTGCTCATGCTGCTTCATGCTTTTTCTCTTTTTCCTTCTTCCCTGTGAGGCTTTGCTCTTGGGGGCGGATTGCAGCTTTGTCAGACGTTGTTGAGGTTCATCCAGACCCATATATTGATTAACTTCTATTGTGAGAGTAGCACAGTTAAGCGTGCTGAATGAGTGGGATTTTCTTCCAGTCCTATGAATTTCTCAGTGTAACAGGATGATGGAATTTGTGTATAAATACATGGTGGTTTCCCTCTGGCTCCACTTAGTTTAATTGCCTAAATGAACTCTGTTTATCTGACTTTCTATACATCCCTAGTTTGAACAGGTATCAAGATTTCAAGTTATGTTCTTCTTGTTTTCTAAAA
The DNA here is from genome assembly GCA_013399225.1 of Rhipidura dahli. Taxonomy (NCBI): domain Eukaryota; kingdom Metazoa; phylum Chordata; class Aves; order Passeriformes; family Rhipiduridae; genus Rhipidura; species Rhipidura dahli. The sequence continues at coordinate 54,597 of VXAC01002449.1, read as the reverse complement.
CTACTGCTCTCCAGGTCAGAATTTTCTGGGAACGAGGCACAGAATTCAGACAAACAAGTCCTGAATATCTATGACTTGTGCAACAAATTTATTGCATACAGCTCAATCTTTGATGATATAGTGGACGTCTTGGCAGAGTGGGGTTCTCTGTATGTACTGACCAGAGATGGGAAGATCCATGTACTGCAGGAGAAGGATACACAAACCAAACTCGAGGCATGTAACTATGTTTTCTTATTAGTCTTTGCCTTATGTCTGTAAGATTGTACTGGCTCTGCAGACTGAAAAACCGAAGCATTCAGGTAAGTGAGTTACATAACCAAGTGACCTTATAGCTTTTTGGTATAACCAGTGTTGTTAGACAATTGGTGTGTAAAAGCCCAAGCACATGTATGCACTAAGAAGAAGAAGAAACAACTTGTTTCCCAGGTGTGTTTGAACTTGTTTTGTGGGGTGGTATTTCTCTCATACTGCTCTTACCATGTATTTAACAGATGCTGTTCAGAAAAAACTTATTTGAAATGGCCATTAACCTGGCCAAGAGCCACCACTTGGACAGCGATGGTTTGTCAGAGATTTTCCGGCAGTATGGCGATCATCTCTATAACAAGGGAAACCACGATGGAGCCATCCAGCAGTATATCCGGTAGGTGGGGGTTCTATGGAGTTGTGATGTTGTAGTACAGATAAGAGCAACGTAGGCCTCGATTTCTGCTTCAGCCCAGGAATAAAAGCAGTAAAAAAAAAAAAAAAAAAAAAAAAAAAAAAAAAAAAAAAAAATTATACTTTGAGGTGAAAATTCTACCTGTACAGAGGAAGATGTTAGTGAGATTAAAAGTCTTTGAACAAGTTGCTTAAAAATCGCTCTTTACACCTTAGGATAAAGTTCTTTGCTGTGATCATATTTCATTTCACATATAATTTTCATGAAAAGTGTAGGCCCATTGGGATGGAGTGGAGCCTGGTGACATCATTATGAAGAAGTGATCACTCTGTGCAAGACAGATGATGCAATTTGACTATATATGTCAGTCTTCTTGGAAAGTACTCAAACAGTTCAATGTCAGTTTTAAAACATCCTGGGTTTTTTTAAAACTAGAACTCAGAGCGGCCTTGTTTTGGGGCTTACTTCATTGAACTTCATGTTCAATTTTTAAAATGCCACGAAGTGTTACATTATTGTGGAGCTGAGGCTTCAGAGTCCCTGACATCTAGTGAGTGTCAGCACATCTTTTTACCTTTGTCTTGCTTTAACTGTCACAGTAACTGTGGCTAAACTGCTCCATGTGGGCATAAGCATTTAAAGCTGACTTTGAGTTATGTGACTGAAATGAAGGAAAATGTAGCTTTTGTTCCTGGGTGTTTTGGCTTCCCAGTTTGTCGTGCTCAGAGCTTAGTCTGTCTTTTCACTGCCACCTTTAAAGGAAGATTAACTCTTCATATGCTGTCATGGTCGTCCCAATATAGGCCTTTGTATCAGTGTATGTGCAGATGGGTGGTCTTACACTGTAACTAGTTGCTGCTTCTGATGCATATCTGAGTGGTCCCAAGAGGGTTAGTGCCTGCTGAACTTAAAGCTTCTCTGTGTTCTGTTGTTAATTTCTCCATTTATTTTGACTTCATGATTATAAAATATCTTGTAACATGACTCTTCCCCTCGCAGAACTATAGGGAAGCTGGAACCATCTTACGTTATTCGGAAATTCCTGGATGCTCAGCGTATCCACAACCTCACTGCTTATCTACAGATGCTTCATCTGCAGTCCCTGGCCAATGCAGATCATACTACACTTCTGCTGAATTGCTATACCAAACTCAAAGACAGCTCCAAACTGGAAGAGTTCATTAAGGTACTGGGGGCAGGTGGAATCATGCTACATTGTTATGTTACCATAATAATTACAAAGGGGTGGTGTTGACATTGTAAATTCCCTCCTGTAGGACTGTTAAGAGAGAGAATAATGAATTTACCACTCAGTAGCATGGTCTTTGCTCCTTTATTTCCAAGCTCTTGCTTACATTCTCTGTTTGGTTGGTTTGTCATCTGGGTCCAGAGTGTGCGTGCTTCTGCCAGTGCAACTGGCAAGCAAATGAGAAGTGGTTAAACTCCTTCCTTTCTGCATGGGTGATTTTTCCCTTGCATGAGAGGTACCAAGTTGTCCCTGCTCATGTTTTCCTCCTCCTACATAAATGATTACTGCTTCTGGACTGGTAGAATTTTTCTGAGGGAGCATCGTTCTTCTTTTGTTCTCGGAGACAAGTGAGAGTGAGGTCCACTTTGACGTGGAAACGGCTATCAAGGTGCTTCGCCAAGCTGGTTACTACTCCCACGCCGTGTACCTGGCAGAGAAGCACGAGCATCATGAGTGGTACCTCAAAATCCAGTTAGAGGACATCAAGGTGAGGAGACATAACTGGGCGTGTGTTCTTATTGGGGACAATACCAATTCTCTCGCCTCCTCTTTAGTGAGAATACCATTCCACTGGCCTCTTGCTTAGGATAGCATGCTGATGAGAGCAGCAGCAACAATACTTGTTGCCATTGGTGCGTTGCCTTTCTGCTTTTGGCTTGTGTGTTAGACTAGGTGTGGAAATCCCAAGGTCTTGTTTTCTTTCAGATGTGGCTTTTTACAGTGCCCTTTAAGAGGAGTTGGGGATTTATCTAGATGTTTCCCCCAGCCTACATGCAGTCTTTCTCCCTGAGGAGGAAAATGAGCAGGAATAGTGAACTTGGTGATAATTCAAAGCAAACAGTATTTGTGGCATACTCAAAGCATGTCTTCAATGCTTTCTGTCCTAACCTGAAGCTGAGAGCAGAGGCCAATGTCCTGTGATTGTTTTGCTGTCTGTCTCCACAGAACTACCAAGAGGCTTTGCACTACATTGGAAAACTGCCCTTTGAACAGGCAGAGAGTAACATGAAAAGGTATGGTAAAATCCTGATGCACCATGTCCCTAATGAGACCACTGAATTGCTGAAGATCCTTTGCACTGATTACCGGCCCTCTGGAGGTAATGAAGGCCCTGGGATGCTGGAAGGGAAAAAGGTATGGTTTGTGTTGACTCAGAGTTGTTGCTCTCCAGTAGTGACTTTGTAGCGAGTGCTTCTGCATGCCTTGTGTTGCCAGCTTGATGTTCTAGTTATAATGAAAATTATACCTAAATAATATTCTGCTCAGGTGAGACCCCACCTGTAGTACTGTATCTAGCTCTGGAACCCTTAGCACAGAAAAGACATGGACCTTTTGGAGTGGGTCCAGAGGAGGGCCACAAAAAGGATCAGAGGTATGGAACACACCTGTTCTGAAGAAGGGCTGAGTGAGCTGGGGTTGCCTGGTCTGGAGAAGGGAAGGCTTCAGGGAGACCTCATTGCGGCCTTTCAGTACTCAAAATTTGAGTTTTATAAGAAAGAGAAGGACAAACTTTTTTACAGGGCCTGTTGTGATGGTACAAGAAGTAATGGTTTTAAGTAAAAGAGGGCAGATTTAGACTAGATAGAAGGAAGGAACTTTTTATAATGAGGGTGGTGAAACACTGAACCAGGTTGCCCAGAGAAGTGGTAGATGGCCCCATCCCTGGAAACAAATACTCGAGTCAGGTTGGATGAGGACCTGAGCAACCTGATGGAACTGAAGATGTCCCAGCTCATTGCACGGATGTTGGACTAGATGACCTTTAAAGTTTCCTTCCAACCCAAACTATTCAATGATTCTATGAGAAGCTCCATCCTGTTGTACTGGTAGTCCTAGAGACAGGGGACCTCTTAAAGCTATTGCTCCGAATTGATCCTTGATGTAGTTGGCATCCTGTATTGTGCTGCATCTGTCTTGTCTGAGACTCTGGAAATGAACATTCCTCATGGCAGGGAGGAAGCACCAGTGTGGCTTAGACTGATGTGGATGCTTTTCTTTTTCTGACTTTTTTTACAGGCTAATTCAGAGGAGTTCATCCCAGTCTTCGCAAACAACTCCCGAGAACTGAAAGCTTTTCTGGAGCACATGACTGAGGTGCAGGCTGACTCTCCACAGGGTGTCTATGACACTTTACTGGAACTCCGATTGCAGAACTGGGCACACGAACAAGATGAGCAGGTTTGAGCTCCTCCAGCATTGTGTTTTGAGGGAGAGGTTTGTTGTCTATGAGTAGTATTTGTGTTCCTGCAATGCCCTTTCCAGCTGGGCCTTGACAACATGAGGCAGTACATATGCTGTGCTGGACAAGTAGCACAGAAATGGGCAAGTAGCCTAATAGCTGGGGGACTATTCTTTTCAGGGCGGCTGAGCTTGTTTCGTGTGAATTTCATTTAAGGACAGATTCCAGACAATACAGCCTCTGTGAGCAGATGCCTTGCCCATGAAAGTATCTCTACTTGCTTGCCTAGATCTGTAAGGATGTTGGCTGTTTGGGCAAAGAAAATCACGTCCTGTTTGCTGAAAAGGGTTAAAGAACAAGTACCAAAACTAACCTCTGTGAAAGACCTGTAAATTGTCAGGTCTTAGTGCAAAATAGTGTGTATGTGGGTGTACCTGTGTTCCTCTTCGTGACCTCTCCTCCTTTGTAGATCAAGGAGAAGTTGCACAATGAAGCCCTCACTCTCCTGAAGAGCGGAAGGTTCAAAACAGTCTTTGATAAGGCCTTGGTCTTATGTCAGATGCACAGTTTCAAGGATGGTGTTCTGTACCTCTATGAGCAGGGCAAACTGTGAGTGTTACTCTTGTCTTTAGAGTCCTGTCATTCCCCTCTTGCCCCCACTGAAGCGATTTCTGAGCCATAAATGTCTGTACCATCGACGGCAGTGACCTCTTTAGTGTCTCAAGATGGGAACGGTAGATGATTGTTCTGCAGAAACACCTCACTGTTAAAGCAAGACAGTAATACAGAGTGAAAAAAATACTTGTCTTTGACTTCTCTGTGAGTCTGGGGGTTGCATGGCTGGGTGAAAACCTGAGGTCCCTGTAAAAACTCAAAGGGCGAAATGGATTGTTGCAGCTGATGAGTCTTTCTCTCATAGTTTCCAACAGATCATGCACTACCACATGCAGAATGAGCAGTACAAGAAGGTGATTGAGGTGTGTGAGTTGTATGGAGACCAAGAGGCTTGTCTCTGGGAGCAGGCTCTTGGCTACTTTGCGCGGAAGGAAGAGAACTGCAAAGAGTATATTGCTGCAGTGCTGAAACACATCGAGAACAAGAACCTTATGCCTCCGCTGCTTGGTAATGACACGTGGCCCCCGACCCCCACCCTCCCCTGCTATAAAACCCCAACCCAAGCAAAAAACCAGAAAAACAAACCACAAAATACTCCAACCCAGACTAGTTTGTAGTGCTTTCTGTAGATCAGACATTAGAGAGAAGAACCAATGAAACTGGAGACTACCTTTTGAAGTAATAACTTGCTCTATAGGGAAAAGTGATGTCAGTCACAGCTCCCTAGTTAGGAAAAAAGATCTGCAGTATCAGTGAGATGTCTGGTACGTGATTTTTGTTCTGTCACTGTGGGGCAGTGAAGGGCTTGCTGAAACTCCTGTTGTGCCTTGGAGAACTAGAATCCAATCCACTACTAGATCCTTCCTTTGTCGCTTTTGGTCTGAGCTATCTAGACGTGCTCCCAGTCGCCCATTTCTGGAAGAGGTCAAACTGAAAGAGAATCTTTAAGTGAGCTCTTCCAATTCCATGAGAATGCCAGTTGTCTTTGCCTGTAAGTGACCTTTCCCAGGAAAGCAGACTCCCCTGGCAGTACAAACATAGATGCAGTTTTTGTGCTTGTGTTTAAACTAACATCTCAGTTGCTCTCAGTTGTGCAGACGCTGGCTCATAACTCCACAGCCACCCTGTCCGTGATTAAGGATTATCTCGTCAACAAGCTGCAGAAGCAAAGCCGCCAGATAGAGCAGGATGAGCAGAGAATTCAGAAATACCGAGAAGAAACTATGAGGATCCGCCTGGAAATCGAAGAGCTAAAAGCAAGGTGCAGGACTGTGTGCTGTCTTGTCTAGTCCTACACAAGGACAGAACTGCTGTTTTCTTTTAGTAAAGTGTAGCTTGTCTTACTCATGCTTTTCCATCTTGTCACTCTCTCAGTCCCAAGATTTTTCAGAAGACCAAGTGTAGCATTTGCACCAGTGCATTGGAGCTGCCTTCAGTCCACTTCCTGTGCGGTCATTCCTTTCACCAGCACTGCTTTGAAAGCTACTCTGAGAGTGATTCGGAATGTCCTACTTGCATGCCAGAAAATCGCAAAGTGATGGACATGATCCGAGCCCAGGAGCAGAAGAGAGATCTGCATGACCAGTTTCAGCATCAGGTAGGGTAACATTGCCTATCTTTACAGACCTGTGGAGGCTGGTAAAGACAGGCACGGCTTGAAAGTATTTTTTAAACAAGGTTATGTTAACTGAATAATAAGGCATTAGACTCTCGGGTGACTGCATTGTGTAAAGGGCATGAAGAATCATTGTTGCTCTGCAAAGGTGAAAGAGAGAATCTATTTTCACCTGACCCTCAGACAGCTCGAGACCTACTGGTCAGCGTGACAGCTGGTCAACAATTGTATAGAAGAAATTAGGGAGAAACGGAAGAGAATAGTGTGAATCGGAACGGGGACAGCACCAAAATGTTGCCTCTACCTCGTATTCCCCGAGGATAAAGTGATGAGTGCGAGAATGGGACATCAGCTGGAAAATGTTAACATAGAGCAGTTGCAGCACTCACTTTCCTGCTTAATTCAGTTGGTCATTACCTCCTTAGTGCATGGCTCAAATACGGGGTTGAAACAGGAGCTGGAATGGCCAGTGTCAGAAAAATCTAGCAGGTTCTTCTGCTACACCCAGCCCTTGCATGGAATCAGCAAAGAGCCAGGGACTGACATGGGCTGCCCTGTCCCCTAAGCCAGAAGCTTTTAAGTGCAGGGGGAGAAAGGAAGGGGGCTAGAGGCAAGAGGCTCTGGAGGCTTTTCCTGATGCTGCCGCTTCGTCTCTGGCAGCTCAAGTGTTCCAACGATGGCTTCTCGGTCGTTGCTGACTACTTTGGTCGTGGCGTCTTCAATAAGCTCACCCTGATCACGGACTTGCCCTCGGGAAAGACGGCTACGACGATCGAGGCTGGCCTGCAGCGGGAGCTGCTCATCCCCACCAAGCGCAGTACCTGACCCCAGGCCCCGTCCACACGCCCTCTCGTGTTGTACGCTGCGTCCTCGGTCACCTGCATTTGGCTTCAACCCTTGGCCCCCAATAAAGCAGACTGGCCGGGCAGTGCCGCATCCCGGCCCTCAATGACCGACCCGGCCGGACAGTGCTCCGGGAGCGTGTGGCCTCTGGGGCGGGCGGGAGCGGGGCTCCTGGGGGCGGAGCTTTTCCGGCGCCGTGGCTGGTGCGGACGCGCCGGTCACGTGGTTAGGGCGGTGGGGGCGAGGCCGCCGGTCACGTGGTGGGGTGCGGGGCTGCGCGGCGCTGAGGGCAGGTGGTCATGGCGGAGCCGGGGGCGGCANGGCGGGGGGGCCGACGGGGCGGGCGCTGACTCGCCGCTGCCGCGGGGAGAGAACGGCGTGGATGGCAGAGCGGTCCGCGTGGGCACCCGCCGGAGCCAGGTAGGCAGCGGCAGGGCCGGAGCGCGGGGAGTGCTCCCGCCCAGGTACCCGGTTCGTCCCGGCCAGCGTAGGGTCTGCGTGCTTCTCGGGGCTGAGGAAGGGGCTGAGCTTCCTGAGTTCGTGCGTTTCGACTCCTGCCTTGGAACTCCGGGGAGAAGTTTGGAAAGCGCTTCCTTCGGAAACTAGGGGACGGTCAGCTCTGTTAGCGCAGCCGCGATGCAGGGGCCGGGGGCGACGGCGCGGGTCTCCCCCGACTCTGTCTGGGACTGTGCAACTTGCAGGGTCTGTGCAGCTCTTGTAAGGGAAAACCCGCCAACGGGACTGACGGTTGAAGACCGCTCAAGGGCCAGGGAAGAGACATATCCAGAGATAGAGGAGGTATCTCTTGCCAGCGGGCTACGGCAGGGAGGAGCAGCCTCGCAAAGGGAGATAAGCGACCCTCAGGCCTTTGCACTGAGATAATCTCGTTCCTTTTGGTAGCACGTTTTAGGTAGAATTCCGTGCTGTCACAAAGGCATTTTTTCCAGACATCAGGACAAGGGAGATAGCCGTGCATGTATGCTACCTCATCTAGTAACCTGAGGCTTTTGGGGCACATTACAAAGGGAGGCAGCTCCCTTACATTCACTGTATTTGTAGGAAACCGCAGTCCTGAGAACTACATTAATCCTCCCTTCGGTGGGAGACAAGCTGAAAGCCATCTGTAGTTGCTCGAGTCTGTTGCTGCTTGCATGTGCGGAAAGATGATACACTAGTGATTATATTTTACTTGCTTCTGGTTTTCTTATGCAGTAGAATGTTCTTCATGTAGCTTACTGCTTTGAGATTTGTTTCTTGCTGTACGCGATGATGTAAGCTGTTACTTTAGTGCGTGTGTATGTTTGTAGAACCTCTAACTAGGTCTTTGTTCTTACAGAGGATAAGTAACTTGTCTTTAACACTAACTGTGCATTTTTCCACCAGTTTAGTGAAATCCTGCTGGCTTCTCCCAAAGCTTGCAGGATTGGTAAAATGCATACTCTTAGAGAAAGCAGGAGGCTTTAGCTCTAACCTTAACCCTAGCCCAGTGTGCAGTATGACTTGTTCTTTCATCACTGAGTAACAGAATAATGGTTTTGCATACTTTTCTGCCTACTTGCTGGTGAGCTGTCCTCATTCAGCAGTCATGTTCCACGTACGTGAAACCAAGAAGTGGAAGCATGAGAATCATGATCTGTAGGCTTCTGTTGTAGTCGCTCTCCCTAACAGATAAACTTATTGCAGTGTTTCATCAGTGGTTGCATCACAGCAGCACTGAACATGGGGAGATGTTGTGGCACTGTAGTCAATAAAAGAAGTTCTTCAGTGAAGTGTGCTGGTCATGATAGGAGTTCACATTATTCGAGGAGTTTGTACTTGAGTGATTTTACTTGAGGCAACCTATTTCTAATGCTTTTGATTTAGAGAGAATGTATTGGTCATGCGTGCCTGGCTGTCGAAGAATGGCAAAGCCTCCTTAGCTACTGTACAGACAATGTGCTCTTTCTTTAGGACTTTGTTTTCTGCTTCCTTGTAGCTGGCCCGGATTCAGACTGATAGTGTAGTTACGATGCTCCGTGAGCTATACCCTGACCTCCGCTTCGAGATTGGTAAGTGTTTTTTTTGATGTTGCGCTGGGGTAGATGGCAGCAGGAGCCAGTGGGCTATCTTTGTGTGCAAGAGGTGTGTGTTCCATCAGGAGGAGGAGGGCTGTCTAAGTTTATCTAAGAGTGCCATCTGAACTCAGTTCAGTTGCGTGGCTGAGTAACTGCTGCCGCTGGTTTCTTCTGGGGGAGAAAGATGGATTTCATAAGCTCTTAAAGATTTAGGTGCTAAGTATGTGATGGAGGTGGTGTTGTGTTGCTCCGTTTGCAAACCTGGTATTGTTCTGGCTGCACCCCACTGAGCATTAGGGGCATTTTCTGGTCTGGGGCTCAAGGCTTTCAGCAGGAATAATGGAAGCTCAGCCTTTCACTGAAGAGAACTGCTTTTTATATGTGTTTACTGGCACTCCAGAGACAGACTGTGGAATTTTCCATTGGGTTAGCTCTTCCCCAAACCTGCCCTCTTTCCCTTTGATTTGTTTTTAAGGACAGCGAAAGAAGTCTCAGTTTCACTTGTCTTCAGTGCGGTATATTTCTAGAAGTGAGCTGCTCTTGTACTGAGCTTGAGTCTGTGTTCACACAGTAGTGTGTGACTGCTCGTGACATTTTGCATAGCTATTTACAGCCTAAGCCCAGTGCTTTTGTCAAGCCTCATGTTTTACCTGTACTGTCTCTGAGCAGTGGCCATGTCAACAACTGGGGACAAGATCTTGGATACAGCTCTTTCCAAGGTAAAGGATCTGTTCTTCCTTAATTCAAGAACTAATTGTATTTATGTTATATTGGCAGATGCTTCTTTTGTGGTTCATGTTCTTCCATTTATGTGTAGATTGGAGAGAAGAGCCTCTTCACCAAAGAGTTGGAAAATGCACTTGAAAGAAATGAGTAAGAGCTTACTGTTTTGTCTTTCTCCTTGGCATTTGGTGCTCTTTGGACATATTTGGCTTGCTGCATAGGTTATCTACTTTCCTTCAGTTCTGGTACTTCTCAGGCTAAAAAAAAAGTAGTCCTTTGATAAGTCGCTGTCTTTTTTTCCCCCCTTTTTTTTCTCTCTACCCTGGGCTTAGGCCACGTATTTTGAAGTGGAGTTGTTGCATCACTTGGTCTGCCCCAGTTGGGTTTTCTACTGTGATTTGTGTATTACATGTTGTAATACACAGGGAGGATGTAATTTCATATGATTTCTGATTATGAATATATTTTTTTAAAAATACTTTGCTCGGTGGTGGTAATGTATTGCAAAACAGATTTATTGGTATCACGTTCACATTTATAAACATATGCAAGCTAAATGTGCAGGAGAATTTGGCGTGGGCAAATTGTGCTGTGTTCTGTGCAACTTCTCTCTACAAAAAAAACCTCGCCTCAGGTGCCTGAGCATAGAGAGATTAGTGCTGGTTTCGTGGGTTTGAGAGATGTTGGGGGATAGTTGTTGTTATTTAATCTCTCTTTCTTTTCAATATTCTGAGGAGGGTTTCAGTGGTGCCTTAGTTAAAGTATGTTTAAAAACAAATGTATTCTTCTGCATCTCTGCCACATAGTTACATCGTACTGCATTTTCAGTGAAGTTGGTGAAAAAATATTGGAGACTCAAGTGTTTACAGTCATGCTCAATTCCTGTGTGACAAAGCAGGCAGCCTGTAGTTTGGCTTGCTGTTACTTTAAGTGTGAAGCATAACAACAACCCACATACTGATGCATTTTGGTACCGTGAGTCTCTCTGTGTGAACATCTCCAGCCTCTTCCCCTAATCCAATTTGATTGTTTGTTAAGTGCCTTTCGTCGCTGGGTGAAGGGAAAAGAGAGACAGAGAAAGATGAAGTAGCTTTTTTGGAGTAACACAAAAACTCTATAGTAATCCTGGCTATGAAAGCATGAAATTCTTCTCTCTTCTCCAAATTAATTCCCAGAATGGGTTCAGACTTTTCTGTAGGTGACCTGCAGGTCTCTGTCCTCTGCTTTTTAGAGTTGACCTTGTGGTTCACTCCTTGAAGGACCTGCCAACTTCTCTTCCTCCTGGTTTTACCATCGGCGCTGTCTGCAAGTAAGTGTGGACATGAGGCTGGGTTCTCTGAGGGTCTTGCATTTTATAATGTTGGTAAAGGAGAGCAAAGGCAGCATAGGTCCTTTTAGGTGTTTAAAGTTTCCTGTGATTTATCTCCAAAACAGTGGAAGCTCTAGTGGAATACTGAAGCTACTCTGGTGTTCTGTAGCTAGTAGGTGTGCTGGAAATTCTTGCTCTTACAGTGATGATGGAGTGTTTTGGAGCCAGAAGCAGTTCTTCCCAGGAAATGATAGCAGAACTGTTGAGCTTAGCAGCCTTGCTTTAAATGATGTGTCAGGCATTCTGCACTTGCATTATTTTGCAGAAGGGAAAACCCACTTGATGCTGTTGTCTTTCATCCCAAAAACTGCGGAAAAACACTGAGCCTCCTTCCTGAGAAGAGGTGAGTGGGAGAATAAGGGGAAGACGGGTATAAAACCAGACAGGGTCATTTGGTTGATTCTTTCAAGTCAGTCAGCTCCTTGCTTTATCCCGTAGTGGTTTTACACTGCCTTTTGTGAGCGTTCCACAGACATTAACCTGGACACACTTTCTGGAAAGAGTAACTCGGTCTCAGGGGAGTGCTGCGTACCGAGTGAGGTTCATCTCTCAAGCCACCCTTGAGTGATAATGCTTTCTCAAGTTAGAACCTTTCTTGCCACGATCTCTTGAGTGAATTCCTGCTCTTTTTTATTGTGCCTACTACTGGGGAATGCATGCAATGCAGACAGGGCGTCTGTTGCGGGATTTTGGCTTTGATGGACCTGAGCTATGCTTTTGTTCTCACTCAGCCAGTTCTGATTTCTTCCTTGGTTTTTGGCATTACTTTGTTGTGGTTTCTCCATTTTAATTACCTTTTTATAGAGGTTATTGGAATATTTTGTCTGAGGTAGATGAGTGAAATTACTCAGATTAAGGTAGCTATGAGAAATTATGTTTTTATATGTTAAAGGGAAAGAAATAAACTAGCTGTGACACAAAAAAAGACTTGAGATTCTGTGCATCTGGATAGCAGGAAAACCACGTCTGGTTTAGATTTCAGGTTACCAGAAGGAGGAAGCAGAAGGGCACATACTGATTTTGTCAGTCTCATGACCAGTGACAGGACTCAAGGAAATTGCATGAAGCTACATCAGTGGAGGTTTAGGCTGGAAAAGCCTAATCAGGAAAAAGTTCATCACGCAGAGAGAGGTTCAGCACTGGAACAGGCTCCCAAGGGAAAAATGGTCACAGCACCAAGCCTAACAAAGCTCAAGGAGTGCTTGGACAATGCTCTCAGGCACATGGTAGGGTTCTTGGGCGGTCCTGCACAGGGCCAGGAGTTGGAACTCAATGATCCTGATGGGTCCCTTCCAAATCAACACACAGTATGATTCTGTGACAAGAAGCGAATGAACAGCATATATCTTGAGAAAGGAAATGCTGACTGCCTAGACTCGCAGTTTTCTGTGGTTTCCAGTGATATCAAGGTCTTCTGCTTACCGTATTTCTGTTTTTGATGAAGTTCCTCCGTTTTAGTCACTTCATCACTTAGTTGTCTGGCTTTGTGTCTTGGGGTGATTTTATGATGATGCTTTATTCCTTCTGCTTTATGCCCAGAAAACAATTGCTGTATCTTTAAGATGGGGAGTGGGGCGGGGAGCCTTGGGCTCCTGCCCGGGCTCTGTTCAATTTCTCCCTCTCACTCTCTCTCACACACTCTCACACTCTCCCCGGGTGCTCGGGACCGCGGGGACCGGGACGCTACATTGTTCCTTTTGTTGGATTGGTTTTTTGGCTAGCGTGAAGCAAAAAGTTTTTTTTTTCCCCCCTCCCTTCCCCTAGCCTGGAGGCTCTACCGGGACCCCTCTTGGCGGTTCGTTTTTGGGTTTTTTTTTGGTGGTTTTTTTTTTTTTTTTTTCCTTTTCTTGAGTTCTTTCGACTTTGTGGCCCATCCGGGGAGCCGGCACCACCCCGAACCTGAGACCTCGGAGGAGCTTAACCAACCCGAGAAAAGGACATTAAAATCCACCAACTTCGGCTGCTGCAAGAAGACCCATGCCAGAAATCCAGCAGGTCCCCAGCTGCTGTGAGCTCTTTTCTCCTCCCGCCCCCAGAGCCAAAAGAAGGGCAGTCGCCATCTCTTTGCCTCTCGGTCGCGCTGCAAGGGGGTGGGGTTGTAAGGTTCAAAAATTTTTTTTTTCTTTTTTTTCTTTCCCTTTTAAAGGAAACGCTTATTCCAGGATATTTTGTCCTGAAATTCTTCTCCAAAACCGAGACACTTTGTCTGGTTCATTTTGGTGCAGACGAGTCTTTTTTTCTGTGCTAAAATGCTGTCTTTCAATGAGGTTTCATCAGTCTTTGACAGTAGCAATGGACTGCTCTCCAGAAGCATATCCTGTAAATTGGCTCCTTGGGAGTTGCTTCAGAAACGCTTTATGCTAAACCTCACAGAGTGGTTTTCTTTCCTCTAAGGAGATACAAATCACTGACCGGATTTTAGCTCTTCATTTCAATTAAAAAAAAAAAAAAAGTTACCATTTGTTTCCTTGAGATTTCTGTCATATACCTGGCTGGAGGTAACTGTTGGGAGTGTGCTGGATTTCAGTGATTATAATTTTCCCTGCAGTGTGATTGGAACCAGTTCACTTCGGAGAGCGGCTCAGCTCAAGAAGAAGTTCCCTCATTTAGAGTTCAGAGATATAGTATCCTTTCCTGGCAAGTTGTGGGAGCTGGGTAAAGCTGCAAACAGGAATGAGTAACTTTGTGTGAAATCTAGATTCAAGGCTATTTGCACCACCTGACTTAAAAGAACAAACTGCTTCCTCAAAGGCTGCTCTCTGCTACCCTGTTCTGGAGGGGGTGTAGCACTGTCGCCACCCTGTCCTCTGCTTTCTCATGAGGCTGTGAAGAAGCGGCCGGCCTTGATCTGACTGGGGTTCAGTGTACTGATGAATTGTATGTTATGCAGTGTTTGAAAAATTGCATGACGGTGCCTCCCATGTGTTTGTCACGGGTGTGTGACCAATGTCGTTGGGTTTCCAGTAACCCGGGGTGCGGTTTGGACCACTAGTTGCGATCTGGGTGACTGAACTACTGAGAAAAGGCATTGTTACTTCAGTCGTAGGAGCAGAATTCTTTGCAATGCAGAAGACTTGGGTGCTAATAGTGTACTTAAATGGCACGCATATCTTTGCATACTCAGTGCTTGAAGTAATATTCCATAATACTTGAAAAAATTCTATTTTGAGAAACAATTGTCCATATTTAACACTTCTTTCAGGATGGTACTGACATTCTCATTTGGAGACTATTGGATTCTGTACAGTCTGTAAAGACTCAAGTGGTTTTAGGGCTGTTTGCCTGCTGTTTCTATGCTTGCTTAATCACTTCTACAGAGAGGAAACTTAAATACCCGTTTAAAGAAGCTAGATGAGAAGGAAGACTTCAGTGCCATTGTCCTGGCTGCCGCTGGGCTGAAGAGAATGGGCTGGGAAAATCGCATTGGCCAGGTGAGGCTCAGCAAAGCCAAAAATACAGTTCTGTGCTCTGCTGGGCTATCAAGTGTTTGCCTTTCAGACCCTGTGGCTGTCCTGTTCAAGAAAAGTGTGCAATCTGCTGACTCCATTGCCATGTTAGCTTTTACTTCAGGCACTTCAGGAAGGAGTGGTCAGGTTTTTTTGGTTGTTTGCTTTTTGTCTTCATACAAAAATTTTTCATGTTCAGCTTTCCATGGTTCAGCAACGGTTTGTATTCTGATCAACACAGCACTTGTGTCTAGCAACGCAGCAGTGTGCAAGGCTGAGATTTTAGTGGTTAGCTAATTCACAGTGTTACACTCCGGTTGATGGAAAGTGCATTATCTCACTGTAGTGGTGGAAACACTGAGGCATGGGAAGGGAGAGGTGATATTTCTTTGGTCTGACAATGAAATCAGTTGGTATTAGAGACAGAAATCTGGCTCCTGTTGGACAGTGCAACTTGAGTTAACTCTTTATTTTACTTTCTTCCAGCTCCTCGGCCCTGAAGATTGTCTGTATGCTGTTGGACAGGTACTTTACAACTTTTGTTCCTTAAGCCATGCCTAAAGGGCACTGAAAGCCAGCAGCAGTACGATATATCTGAGCGGTTAATTGTGCTGAAGTCTTCTCATGTCTTGGTTGCCAGAAAAGTACATAGATCTCTTTTTGTTGGCTGTCACACTGTTGTAGGCACAGCTTGTTAGAAGAATGGGAGTCTGCTCTCCTACCCAATGTGCTGGGGCTGATTTCTGTCAGTAGTAGAAAAACAGTAAATGGGAAAGGTAATGTGTGCATAGCTACAGTGGGGCAATGTGGCAGACATGGGGCAGGTTCTGGCCAGGTCGGTATTGTGCTGCACCGAGATAACTGCAAAGCCGCTTCTGTGTCTTTGCTCTGTGATGCTGCCTTCTTTGTGTACAGTGTCCTGACTCCTGCAGAGTGGAGCTGAAACATCTGTCTTGGAGCACATTCTTAGTGCTCCTGTTTTTAGGTGGGCAATCTGTTCCAGCCCATGCTTGCTGCATGGCTGAGTTTATGCAGGATTGTCCTGCTAGTATCAAACTTACTGAACCAGAGCTGCTGATCTGTTAGTGTTTGCAAGTGACGAATCTGCACATTCAGTCTGAAAAAGTGATTTTGATCATGCATGTATCAGGTACTGTGCAGAGTTCTAGAATGGTTTGAGGTGGCAGTATGATCTTTAACTTGGGCTGAATAAGTCCTGATCTTCTGTTTATAGCAGCTACTGTAGGATGACTGCAGCTAGTGGAGTGTATTGTAATTCATTTCTGTAAACATCGCTCCCTGAGTGAAAAGGGTCTGAGCCCGTGCGTTCTGTTTCAATCAAATCAGTCAATGCTGAGTGCACATGCAGATGCAGGAAATTGAAAAATTATTATATTTTGTTGTGTGTTTCTTCTCCTAGGGTGCCTTGGCAGTGGAAGTTCGTGCCAAAGACCAAGAGATACTGAATATGGTATCTGCCCTGCATGATGCAGACACTGTGTTATGCTGCATTGCCGAGAGAGCCTTTATGAAGCGTTTGGTAGGTCTGGCAAGCTTGCTCTGCCTGCAGCAGTAAGTACTGACCTGCTAGTTGACTTGATGCCGTAGTACAGGAAATCTGTTACATTTCTCTAAAACTGCAAAGGAGAGTACTTCTGAATAGAAAAGGGCTTGAAGAGTGATGGGCAGGGTTGTGTGCAGCCTAAACTTTTCAGGGGCCTCTGCTTTGAATGTGTTGAGTAGGAGCCTCAGTGTCAGCTGCTTTGTGTTTTAGGAGGGTGGATGTAGCGTGCCTGTTGCTGTCAACACCCTGCTGAAGGATGGCCAGGTGAGGAGTACTTCGTATTTTTCATGGATTATTTCTGAAAACCTATTCCAAGTATGTGCATGTTCCCTAATATTTTCCTGAAGATAATTTCAGCAGGTATCTTTATAGCCAGTTTGGGCAGATAGTCTTCTAACTTGACCCTCCGGTGTTTGTGTCCAAAGCAGGAGTATAAGAATGGGTCCGGCTACTGAAGCCGTCTTTCAGAAAATTCCCTTATAATACATACCAGATTCCTCCCTCCACCCTCGCTGCTTATTTAGTGTTGTCCTGAGATCTGAAAATACTGCTTCTGACCCTACCAAGCCTGTTTTTAGACAATAGAGTGTGATTAAGGAGGTGGGAAACTGGAAAAAAGTTCAGCCTTTTCCTTGAGGAGTCACATCTGATCCCACTGCATGACAAAAGCCTTTCCCTCCAGACTCAGCTTTGTATATTGGGTGGGTTTTTTTAAAGAGGGGGTAGTTGGCTATTTGCTTGTTAATGTGGTGTTAATCCATTCTGTATATTTTTCCA
Source organism: Rhipidura dahli (assembly GCA_013399225.1). NCBI lineage: Eukaryota > Metazoa > Chordata > Aves > Passeriformes > Rhipiduridae > Rhipidura > Rhipidura dahli. The sequence goes on along the minus strand of VXAC01002449.1, from coordinate 37,499 downwards.
AGTTGTATTTGACTGGAGCAGTCTACAGCTTGGATGGATCTGATAGCCTGAAGGAGACCATGCAGACCAGTGTTACTTATCCCTATCAGGTATGTGAACCATGGTGGCTTCGAAATTCAAACCTAAAGCTAAGTGACAAAACCCAGACCTTCAGAAATAGATTACATTTGGTCTGGTTTCTTGTAAGCTGTAACAGCACACTGTTCTTGAGGCCTCAGACTAGATTTTACCCTGTTTCATGGGTGTCTTAATTCCTTGCTCACTGTTTCCCTGATGCCTTACTTTGAGGTGTTTCTATTTGCAGAATGAAGATGGACCGAATGATGATGTGCAGCACGTTGGCATCACGGCCAAGAATGTTCCTGGTCAGGCCCAGGAAGCTGCAGAGAACCTGGGTGTTGAACTAGCGAGTTTACTTCTGAGCAAGGGAGCAAAGCATATCCTTAGCGTGGCAAGGCAGCTCAATGATGCCCGCTGAACCTGGGATGTGGCCAGCAGGAGTGTTACAACTCTAGCTACCAGTCTCTGCAGGTACATCACGATCCTCTGGAGGGATTTATTTCAACATTCACAACAGTCTTACCTGACGTTTGGGTGCAATAAACCTGAAATATTAAGGCAACTAACTTGAGTAGTTTCTGCTCTTCAGAGTTTTCATCCCTTTCCACATTTCTCTAAATTCTTAAGTGCCTCTTAGAAGTATTGTCAGCAATTTTTGCAATTCCCCCCCCCAGGCCCGGCCCCTTCTGTGGAGTCCCCCCCCCTCGGCAGTAGCTGTATATAAGGAAAAATTAAAAGTAAAATGAAAGTCTTTCAGTGTTCATTTCCATTTAGAAGAAAAGCGCCTTGTAGAAACACTGAAGCGGCAATGTCTTGGGATGCTATTCTGTAAATAAAGGAGTTTTATTTTCTAGGCAACGTGCGCTGAATGGAACAGAGGTAGAGTGAGAGGTAAATTACGGTTCCTTATCGAGGTTCCCCCTCGCCCCGCAATCACGGCCGCCGGCCGCGCTGCTCGTCCCCTTCCCTCCTCTTCCTCCATGGATCGCGGTTCTCTGGAAGAGGGCCAGCTAGCCTAGTGCTTCTGCGACGGCTTCCTGAGTCCCTGCTTGCCGCCGGCACCGGTCGTCCTAGGCAGCAGCACGGGCTTGGGTGTAGGGCAGCACACCGCCCTGCGCGATGGTAACGCTGTCTAAGAGCTTGTTGAGCTTCTCGTCGTTTCGTATTGCTATAGTGTAATGGGACACGCGTTGTGGCGCGTTTTCTTGCTCTCACGTGCCACGTCGCTAGCCAGGTCCAGGATCTCGGCTCAGGTACTCGAGCCACTACGTGGCCAGGTACGCGGGAGCAGCAGCCACCACCCGCTCCGCAAAATGCCCGCGCTTCAGTAGCCGGTGAACCCGCCCTACCGGGAACTGCAGCCTAGCCCGGGTCGAGCGAGACTTAGCCTTAGCACGGGCCTTACCACCGCTCTTGCCACGGCCGGACGTTGTTCCGCTGCAGAACTGGCACTTCCAACGGCCGCGGGGGGAAAGAGGGGCTGGGCATGCCTTGCTTGTAATTTTTTATAACCCCCCGCCGCCACGTAGGCTTCAGCTCATTGGACGGCGTCACCGCCCCTAGCTGCTGGAAGGCGCCTGCCCGAACAGGCTTTTTTGCTGACTGGTCGCCAATCAGGAAGCGAGGAGCCAAATTTCAACAATGCCGATGCTGTTGGTATGATGTCGCTCTGTCGCCGGCCCCCGGCGAGCATGCCTGATTGCGGGCTCGCGTTCTCCCCCCCACCCTCCCCCGCTCGTTACAGTTCCCAGAGCATTTTGCGGGGTGGAATCAGTCCCTGGGTCTGGCTTCCATCCAGAGTGAGGCAGAGGGGCTCCCGGGATACCCGAGAAGTATCCTTGTCTGTAGAGGCATTTGCTTTAGGGTGGCACACGGGGGGAAGAGCATTTGGGGGTGTAAAAACCTACCATGAGATGCTTTTTAGGGAATTGTGGGCATGTGTGAGATATATTGTAGGTTTATAATACGGGTATATTAAAAGAAGCACCAGAGGAGAGGAAGGAGTCAAAGTGAACTGGGAGGAAAAAAACACGGGAACATTGAAGGAAAAATAAAAGCGGATAAAGTGGTGTTTTAACATATTGCTGATCAGCAAGAATTATTCCTGCAGTCTGTGCTGTCCTACTTAACCCAACTTGTACATTTGTTTCCCAGAGTGAGCAGACTGTCTACCCTGTGTGCCTATGAACATCTGTAAGTCTAAGTGCCAGGAACTGGCAGTGGGACACAGATCAGAGGAGCCAGGGGTTCCAGCAGATGGGAAGACCTGGGCACACGCAAGGAGAGGCCAGGGCTAGGTGGAATGCAAGTGTGTGTGATAGCTAGGGAAGGAGCCAGACCAGAGAGAAAGTAGGATAATGGGCTTTGGAGCCCAGGACCGGATATGGGAGAGATCAGGGTCAGCAGGATGCTTACTTGGAGGTAGGGCTAAGCCAGCTTACTGGGGAAAATCAGGTGGCTGCCAGAGAAGTGCCTATTGTAAGGCCACATTCCTAGATCAGCTAGCAGAGAGATTAATTTCTCTCTGTTCATATGCCCAGATGTCAGGTAATCCAGCAGCTAGTTACTGGACAGACTGAGTGTTTAAGGCCAGGTACTGAAGGCTTTCATAATGTTTGTATGTGTTAATGAATACACTCTACTAGTGTAGTACAAACTATCCAAACTTTGCATACTTACAAACTGATTGGCTGGACACAAGGAAGAGTATTTGGCCATTCCTACCATTCATACTTGAGTGCTGTGTTTTCTGTGTTGATTGGTGCCGCTGGACACAAGCATTTTCGCCTTCTGGAAATACATTCTGAGCCTTGTTACTAGCTGGACTTGGATGTGTGGAATTGTGGTGCCCTTGCACCTATTAGGGTACTGGACCTGGCAATTTCTACTCTCACCTGCCTCGGCATCCCCGTTTTCTACTGCTGAATTATTTCACTTCTCACGACCGTTACTCTTGCAAAAACTCTATAACCTGGTACTCCAGTGGCTGCCCTGTGTTTTTCTGTCGGGTAGATAGCAATTCTGTGTTGAACTATGGTGCTAGATACCACTACATAAATAATTATTTGTATTAGAGGAAAAGGTATTGGCAGTCTCCAGGGTCTTTTTTCCACGTTAATCTAAGGGTTTGACTGATAGTGATCCTTACTCTGCTAGCCTGTTCCAGATGTGTCCCCTTCCACCGAGGAAGGCAGACAATAGAGATGTTCAGAATTAAGAGCTCATCCGCAGGAGCATTCCCAGTAACCATAATAAAGGAGGGAGTCTACTGTAGAAATGATCAGCTGCCTAACAGGGTAGAAAACCAGAAATGGATCACATAACCTAGTTTCACTACATAATACTGTTGAGGCAAAGCACTGCAGGGGAAAGGGTACCATGAATTATTTTATTCTTGGAGCACTCTGAGTTTTGAGTAGGGGTTATAACATGTCATTCTACGTCCATGGACCAAAAAACAGGATTGGAGAAGCCAGGAGCGGAGTCTGGTTTACTTACTCTGGTCTACAGAGTCTCACTGAAATTAAATTGCTGTTTTCTCTCTTGGTGAACAGTAATGTCTTTGTTAGAGATTGCATCTTTCCCACTTTCCCTAAGTGCTGTCATTTGCTTCCCCTCTCAAAGGTATTCCTAGTGACAATGATATCCAAGTAGCAGTGAATCTTTTCTATCAGCAGAATTGGACAAAAGCCTTTGGTGCACAAAAAAACCCACCCAAACCCGGTTCAAAACTAGCCCACGCAAAGCAGTTGCTTGCGTTTTGACAGGTTATTCTGAGATTCTCAGAGGGCTGGAGTAAGATCAGTTGAATCATTTGGTCAAGCAATTGGAGAAAATGGACTGGCAGGCAGAACTCTTTCCCTTGCTCCTGACAGTCCAGTCAGACATCATAAAACAAGCGCACTAGTTGGTACCGGATCGAAAATGCAATCGTGCTGCCAAGGACCTAGGTAAAAATCAGACAGATAACAGAAACATTATACTGTCAAACGGTTTACAGGCTATCAGATTCCTTCTTTCCAAATGGATTTGCTAAGCTTTCCAGCATGCCTCATTTCATAAAACAGTAACAAAAAGGCTGTATTTTTTTAGGTGTAGGAAGATAAATGGCAGAAGTCTATCCATAGACCTTGTTTCTTTTTCTGAGGATTTTAGGTATCAGTGGGAGATTTCTCCATGTGCCTGCACACAATCACATTCTGAGAACGTGTGGATGAGATGGATGTTTGGAAATAACTCCTTTCCCCTTTAAGTGGCCTATGCTATAACATAAACCCCATGGTTCGTAATGTTAAATACCTTATGTCAAAGCTGAAATTCAGCATCCTTACAATAAGGTGCTGGCAGGACTTCTCTGGTGTGACTGGGATCAAGGTAAGTGCTGTGTACATCCTATCTTCTCCCATCCCCGATGTCATCTGCCTGAGCCTAAGTTCAACAAGCTTTTGTTTAAAGTCCTTCCTCCCAAATTGGAATTTGGCTAAGTGTCTCTTTCCTAGTAAGAATCTTATCTTAAATCTGAAGATGAAAGAAAGGATTTTACTGTGGGCAGTTAACCAATGCAGGCTTTTCCAAAAGTAGTGTTTCTACTACACTATGCTCGAGAATTCACATGCTCAATAGAGGTAGCGGCAATATCTGTGAAGGATATCGTAGTGCTCCAAGTGGCTTCAAAACTTTCCCGCACCCCACTCAGACTGAGGGACCGCTGAGCCACGTGCCACACTTACACAAGTCCACTTGCCGGTGATAACTCCGAGACTGTTACTTGGTATTACCGAAAAGCGGGAACATACCAAAAGTCTGTATTTGGTCACAGCGACAAGGCACGCTGCTGTCCTCAGGTTTTTCTTGCAACCAGTGAGTCGTGCCTTGGGAATCTTCTTAAGCTAACCTACGGACTTTGTTTTTATAAGCTGTCAATGAACAGGGAGGTGTGTGTGCATTTGTTTCCTCCTTGAGGTGTGCAAGCCTTATTCTCCCCAAGTTCCACAGCTCAACTACACCTTGTGTGAAGAGCATGATATTTTACTTTCCCCTTTCCCCTTGAGACCCTCTTGGATCTGTTTCTGTTGCAGAGTAAATCTTTCTACTGTAGGAACCCTTTGTCTGACCTGAATGAGTAGCAACAGGAGAGTGAGATTTCGCTCGTGGGTGGGTCCGATCAGCTTTATGACAAAATTAATAAGTGTCATATTATTGCATTCAGTGTATTCGCCATCTTCATCTGTTCCACTCCTCACATCTACTACGTGCAAGATCTTGACTACCTGAGGAAAGAAATATTGCACGCTATTTCATCAGGTATGTTTCGTGCTCGCTGGCTAGTCTTGCTCAAGAGCCCGTTTGCTGTACCATTCCTGAAATCTGGCTTGTGGTTTTACTGAAAAGATAGGACAGACTTAGGACGGTCCGGGGCATTGCTATGTGTGGTTATTCTGAAAGACTGATTATTAACACAATCGAGTGATTGTGAGGGACGGTAACAGACTTTCTTCCGGATTTGAGCCAGGCAGTAACTACGGAACCCAGAAGTTCTGCATTTCCTCCCATCCTGTTTCTCTTGCACTTCATGACTGCCTCAAAATGCATCTGATTTTTGAATGTTTTCCACATATTACCTTCAGAATGTTTGTTCCCAGGGCAGAGAGGCTCTTAGTTTTGAATTTGGAGTAGCTCATCTCCAACTTCCCTGTACTAGGGTTAAGCCTAAAAGAAACATTTAAAATTTAGTCCAGATAAATCAAAAAGAGACAGAGAGATCACTTTATAAGCAGACTTAGATCCATAGCTGAGAAAGAAATCCAGTGGTGGAAGAAACTGGAATAACCTCACACGCTTTAAAAGAACTGCTGCTATCTAGCCACTCAAATGGGGCAGAGGAGACTCCTTCCCATTGCACCCCCAATACATGCATAATGCTGTGTAGTTTAAAGTAGAAGAATCTAACATTTACAGAGATAATTGCTGACATGGCATAGTGCTACAGATAGCTTGCTACTATGAAATCTTGGCAGATCCCATTGCCGCAGCATTAAAAGCAGCCTGCGTCAATTTCTCTCAGTCTTGTAGCATGAGAATCATCACGCTCTAACCTTGGTAAAAATCATTCTGTAGCCGAGGGGTGGGCTGCTCAGAAGAGTTCACTTCTTTGAGAAACCTCTACTACATGACCTGACTGTAGCTGGCAGAGTGAGCTGCTATCTTATAAAGAGAAAAGATACTTCAATGGCTTTTAAAAAGAGCACCTTCCACCACCTTTTTCAGCTGGTGTTGGAGATAAAAGACACAACCTATGGTACCACTATAGGTCACGTGGTATATTACCTCGGTAGCCGGTGACGGGGACAAGGAATGACGTGGAAGAGTTGAGGCAATGAATAGAGGAAGTTGAGCACTTGTGGGATGAAAAAAAGCAGCATTGTTTTGCTGAAGTGTCCCAAGATCCCCACCACAGCAAAGGTCATGCCAGCAAAGTAGCAGAAGGTGTCCCCGACAAACACTCGTGATGGGTACCTGCAATCCGTGGAGGAGAAAAGCAAAGAGTTGTCATGATTGCTATTGCCATGAAAATGACTATTTATAACCACCGAATGTATGCCCGCAGCACAGGTTAGGAGCCAGTGGGGATTTGCAGCAGATCTACATGGTAAAAACAATTGTAGGTATTTATTCTAAGAACTGCAGGACTGGGACCCGCCACCTGACTTGTGGAGAATATGGTATGAAACGACAGCCAGTGAGGCACGGGAGAGAGTGTATTCTGTGTGTTTGGGTGAGCTGGTGTGACCACAATTGTTCTGATAAAAAGAAAAGCTACTGCTCCATCGATGTTTTATGCTCTTGGTTCTGACTATCTACACTCCAGCGTCCCACCTGCACGTTGTTAAGTGGTTTTGTTTGTTCGAAAAGGGAGAAACTAGAGGGAAAGGACACTTCCAAACAAAGTCTGAATGTCCATCTTCTTACCAGTTGTGGTAAAATAGGCCCAGCGTGGTAAAAAAAAAGGGAATCATGAAGTAGAGAGAAAAAATGTGATCATCTCGATAATCCCCTACAGAAAAAAGAAAAACACGTGTTTGTGATGTGGCAAGACTGGTTCATTTTTAGTAATACCAGCTACTGAAATCTAGGATTCAATCTGCCTTTGCTTTTTGCGCCCACAAATGTTTGTTATGTTCCTTACCATTTAGCTCTACAATATTGAATATGATAATGGAAGCAGCTATCACCAGCGACTGTCCTGCTTCAATTCCATTAATTCCAGCGAGAATGTTGATGGCATTAGTGCAGAACACTGCTAGCATACCCATGTACACATAGTAGAGAATACCTGCAGATCAGAGAAAGCCAAGTGCTTTAGTATTTGGAGGCGAAGAAGGCCCTAGGCCAATTCACTGAAGCTCTCACTTCCTGCTTTATACAACAACCTATCACCTAACAATCTCAGTGAGTTCTGATAGTGGTAGCTTATAAATAGATTGCTTCCCCTCTTATGAGTTGGCCATCATGTGCACAAGTACATACAGCACCGTGGCTGCAGCAAACTGCTGTGACACGGCGGCCAGCTGGAGTCCTCCGTCTTTCTAACGCCCTGGTGGTTAGCAGCCGTGTGCACCCGGTACTCACCTTTATTGCCAGGATCATGGGAAAATGATTGGCGCCTGTCTATGCACAGCTGAATGTGTGCTGGATTTCTGAATGTTCTTTCCAGCCTAATGTTTAGTGGGTGGAGTGCCACTCTCTTACTGGTTACTTAAGCAAATCCTTAGTCTGCTCCCTCTGCAGCACAAAGTGCTTCAGGTGATCCCCTCCACTCATTGCTTGCTACGTGGATTCATGGTGGTGATTCATGACTTACCCAGGTCCAAGTGCATGCCCAGCAGCACCCGGAAGGGCTTAGGCACCACAATGGTCGTGTTCCCAAAGTTAGTGAAGTAAACCATGAGCAGCGGGAGGGAAGCCATGGTAGGAAGAAGCAACTTGTGGCGCCAGCGCAGGTTCAGAACGTCATCTGCAAAGCCCAGGAAAATCATGCAGCAGATGGCAAGGAGCGAACCGATGAGCTCCACAAACTGCAGGACAGAGAACAGGACCCCGGTCACCGGTGGCCACTCCCTGCCCCTGTCTGTCATGCTTGCAGCACTAGACGAGCCTCACCTCGTCGTGAGGAAAGGCCTCGCACTGCTCCTCCACAAAACATCTCAGGAAGGGTACGGGGATGAAGCAGAAGAGGATGATCAGGAACACGGCACCACTGATCACGCCCTGTGCTTCAGGGCTGGAAGGAAGGTAGAGCGGGGAGTCAGCCGGGCCCGAGCCGGCCCCGCGGGGCAGCTCCGGGGGGCAGCGCTACTCACACGGGCCGCCGTGAGGTCTTGTTGAGGTCCTCCCCGAAGAGCCGAGCGGCGAGGAAGTGGTCCGTGAAGGCCGGGATCAGCGTGAGCGTGGCCGCAAAGCCCAGCAGCGACCCGCCGAGGTTGATGAGGAGAGGCACGGCGGGCCAGGCCGCCATGGCCGCGGCGGGCACTGCCCCTGCCAAGGGTGCGGAGCGAGGCCGGGCGGTGGCGCTGCCCACCGCCTTCCCGCCCGGGTGCTACGAGGGCGGCGCCGGATGCGCGGAGCCCTCGCAGCCTATCGGGGACAGGGGCGCCATCTTTGGCCCTGGCATGAGCTTCCGGCCGGCACGGAGGCTCTGCTCGGATGACGGCCGGGATCAGTAGCGATTTCGGTCGCGCTGAGGGCGTGTGGACGTGCCTGTCCCCGGCGCTAAGGTCCGCGGTGCCCCTCCTTCTCCGCGGGGCTCCTCCGAAACTCTGCGTCGGGAGCAGAGCTCGCCCGGGGGCGGCTCCCCCACGGACTCCGCCCCGCAACGCCCGCAACCGCCATGGCCGTCTTGCCCACCCTTCGATTCGCATGTACGTCACTTCCTCCCAGGCGGGGAGCCGGTGTGCCTCGGCGTGCCCGGGTGGAGGGCTTTTGCCTTTTGCCCAGGTCTCAGGAGCGGCACTTGCGGGCCGCCGCCGGCGAGCCCCGGCCAGCGCAGTTACCGCCGGCCGACGGGGCGGGGAGCCAGGTTACCGGGGTGCAGAACGCGCAAAAGCAGAGAACGGAGCGGCCATCGGGTTCGTTTCCCCGCGTGTTTCCTCAAATGCTGGGAAAATTCAATAAACCACCTGACTGGAGACTTTGGATTGTAATGCCCGTTGGGCCCTCGGGGTATTTAGGTGGGGTGGTGAGAGGAAGGCCGGATAGGCTCAATGTCCATGCATAGCCTGCCCCCACGCACGGGGCGGAGCAGGGGGCGGTAGATGCGGCGTGGCTCGGGCGGCTCCGCCGGGCCGCGGGAGGCGCGCGCGCTCCGTCGCGCCGGAAGNTGCCGCCGTGAGCCTCGCGCGCCGCGCCATGGGGCCGGACCTGGGCTGGGCCGCGTTGGTGTTGCTCTTCGCCGCCTCGCTGCTCACCGTGGCGGCCTGGCTGCTGCAATACTGGCGGTCCGCGGCCCTGCGAGCGCCACGGCGGCGCGGGGCGGTGGCGGAGGAGGCCGGAGCGCGGGCGCTGCTCGCGGCGCTTCTCGCCCTCAGGTCCCTACGGAAGCAGTGGCAGCGAACCTGGGTGCGAGCTCTCAACAGCCAGGCGCGCCGGCACGGGGTACGGCGGGGCCCGAGCGGGGGAGCGGCCGGGAGGTGAGGCGGGGCCCCCCCCCCCCNAGTGAGGTGAGGCGGGCCCGCCCGCCCGCTCTTTGTTCGGGGGTGCCGGAACAGCCCTTTCCCGCAGGGCGCTCCGTCCGGAGGAGCCGTTAGGCACCGGGAGGAGGCTTGCGGACGACTCAGTTCGGCTGGCGGAGGAGTGCGCTGCGGTGTGCGAGCGCGGAATGGGCGGAGTGGGTTACCGCGCGTTATTTAACGCGGGATGGAGCAATGCTGTAGTCACTCTGATGTTTCCACAGCAGTCTCTTCGAATTTTTCTGGTTTTTATGTAATCTCCCAGTATTACCGTTGTACTATCTGTAGTTTTGAAGTTCACGAAGGAGAATATGCCTTGATGCTTCCACATGGAAATAACTGCATTATAGCTTGCGTTCCCGGCAAGGCAGGGACTTCATGCCCACAAAATCTGTGGTCCAAAGTCTATTGCAGTCTCTCTTTTTTTTTTTTTT